>CM072876.1:10000-487500 GCA_036937835.1 Pampus argenteus
CGCCCATATAAGGCACAGCTTCACTGCCACTGAGCTCATTCCAGCTCCAGCCATCGACCGAACAACACCTCATCGCTCTGCAGCTGACTTTTTTCATTTCATTCGTTTTTGAAGGTGCCCATCGCCTGAAGAAGACTCGATAAGAGTCGAAACGTCGCGACCTTGGGCACAATTTATCTTTTGACAAAAACAAGGGAGTTTTTTGTTTACTAGCTTTTTCTTTTTTATCGCCTACGGCGAAAATCTAAATAGAGTTATTTCGCTGCTAGCTGCAGTATTTAGCAGTAGTTTTTAGTTGTTTGCAAACCTATTTGTTGGTTTATTATTAATACAAGGGAGTTTTTTAGTTTTTTAGCTTTTTCTTTTTTATCGCCTACGGCGTAAATTTAAATAGAGTTCTTTCGCTGCTAGCTTAAGTTTTTAGCAGTAGTTTTTAGTTGTTTACAAACGTATTTTTTGTTGTTTATTGAGGATGGCTGACTGGACAGTTGTCCGTTACGGCCGACGGGGGGCCCGCCGCCCCCCCCAAGACTTTCGAGCCCGGGACTGGGAGGGAACTGGTTCCAGGTGGGGGGCCCGTGCATACCCGGACCCCCAGCGTGGGGGACCGGCTCATGACTCTCTCCCTAACCGGCCTGCGCCACCACCTAGGAGGCCGGTTCCTGATCGTCCTGGGGGAACTTTTAAGACCTACGGACCCCAGACCAGATCGTATGCAGCGGTGTTGCAGGGGATCAACCCCCAGCGTGCAGCACCACGGGATCGTGGCTACGGTCCTTCATTCCAGGGTAGGGGACGCTTCCCACTACTGAATAGGATTTTGGAGCAGACCAGAGATCGCGGGTCCAGACAGACAGATCCCAAATTTGCCAGGAGGGTGCGCAAGCTCTACAAAATAATACAGCTGCTGCACCATTTGCAGAATGTCACTCCAGATCCTGATGAAGAAGGTCCGCGCATCATTTCCAGGATGGTAGAGGTTTTAGCTTCCATGATAAAGCCAGCTCTACCAAAGGAGAGCACCCTAGATCTGATCGTAGGCAATGCCAAAAACTGGGGGCATACTACGCTCATCATTCTGCAGGACCACTACGAAGACAGTTTGAGAGATCTGATGAAGGAGCTGACCGGGGAGCTGGATGCGGAGTGGCGGGAGGCTTTCGTGGTAGCCACGAGGTGGGCTAGACGCAACCTGACCCGCATCACTCAAGAGGTTCTGGACCACGCTGAAGCTTTGGTCGCGTCATGTGTGGACACTGGGGGGGAGGAAGGAAAAGAAGGGGAGACTGATGGTAACACGGCAGGGGGGGAGAAAAGGGTACAACGAGACCAGGACACCGAGACAGAACAACAACAGGAGAAGGAGCAGGAAGGGACAAAAGCGGTGGGAAGACGCCGGGGTGCGGTACTCAGGGAGGAAGAATGCGACTTTCTACTGGAGATTGAGGAAGATCCGATAGAGTCACGCCAAAAAGTGACACAGAAGGGTACCGGAAAACAAAAGCAGGGGGTGACGGAGGAAAGAAGGGAGAAGCCAGACATGGTTTCCATTGGAGTGGGTCCAGATACCCCTAAACCACAACGAGTCCCCCGAGGCACCTTGGTAGCCAAACCCTTGGACTGCGAGGTGAAGTCGGTTCCACCAGTCCAGGAAAAAGAGGGAGAAACCTCCCACATATTGGACAGCTGGTTAAACCTGGAATGTACGCCACCTTTGATACCGACATCAGTGCAACAACATATAGCACAGGTACACCAAGCTGACGAGCAGTCCAAAGATTCCATGGAGAACCTGGAAAGCCATTTTTCAGAGGAACTGTTTGACGGCCTGACCTCAACACCGACAGCTGTGTTTAAGCCAGTCAAACACATAAAGACTGACCGCAAAATGATAGACTGGGGTTTCTGTGCACAAAAGAAATGGATTATCTTAGGAGATTCCAATTTGGCAAGAATCCCAAGACACGACTATCCAGATCTCCAGATTGACAGTTATCCCGGTGCCAACTTCCGTCATGCTGAGGCACTGATGGCCAAAGCCACAAGCCAGGTGACTGTCGAGAAGTTGGTGTTGGCCTTTGGATTAAACAGCCGAAACCAGAAGGCCAGGGAGACAGCTATTAAGCAGGTCCAGGCGGCAGTCAGAAGAGCGAAGCGTAGGTTTCCATTTGCCGAGGTATGGATTCCTATGGTTAATTTTTCTTCCTCCTTGCCTAGCAATGAAAAGGAAACCCTTCGTCTGCTAAACGCGTATTTGTTTAAGAATCTACCGTTTATAGCAGCTCTACCAGCAGACAGGTTTCAGACAGAAAGTGACCATATCCACTGGACAGGTGAAACAGCCCAAGCTATGCTGGAGCATTGGGCCTCGGCTTTAAACTTGACAGCCCCGTAAGCCTCATAGAGGAGGGGAGTCAAGGGCAGAGGTCCTTTGGTGATAGGAATGTTGTAGTCCTAGCAAAAAACTTCCGTCCCACGCAAGCGCAGCTCGACCTCTTGGGGAAGGGCTTGACCTTCGTCCCGACACTAGATTTGGGTAAAAATCAAAAAAACCAATTAGAAATTGATGTACAAAACTATCATAGAAAAATAAAATTAGCTGACTTTTTTAGAAATTCCAATTCGGACAGGCAGAAGGCACTTCCCTTCACACCACCGTCTCTTTGGAGCCCCCCTGAAACACACATACACATTGAAATCAAAAATCTGGTACAGAAAGATAATTTGGAGTTTAATAAGGTTCTCAAATTTGGCCGAGAGAGTCCGAATTTAACAGTAGAGGAAGTCAAAGCACTAAGACAACTAAGGGCAAACAAACACATAGTTATTAAAGCAGCGGATAAGGGGAGCGCGGTGGTCGTTATGGGACGTGATCAATATGTTTTCGAGGTCGAGCGTCAATTAAATGATGCGACTTATTATAGGAGACTGGATGGGCCGATATTTCATACAACAATACCTTTAGTTCATTCAATATTGGATACATTAAAAGACAAGAAATTCATAAATAAAAAACAACACACTTACCTTAAAGGGGAGAAGAATCCGAGGGAACGGAGGTTCTACATCCTTCCAAAAATTCACAAAGACCCGGATAAATGGACAATACCACACGAAATACCACCTGGAAGACCAATTGTATCGGATTGTGGATCAGAAACCTATCAGACAGCTGAATTCATAGATTATTATTTAAATCCACTATCGGTTATCCATCCTTCCTATCTTAAGGACACGTATCATTTCATTGATATAATTAGAACTTTAAAAATTCCTAGGAATGCAATCTTTTTTAGTGCGGACGTAGACAGTTTATACACAAATATAGACATTCAAGCCGGTTTACAAACGGTTAAAAGGATTTTTGAAAAACACCCAAATCCCCAGAGGCCAGATGAAGAGGTCTTGAAATTATTGGAATTAAATTTAACGAAGAATGATTTTCTCTTTAATGGCAAGTACTATCTTCAAATTAAAGGGACAGCCATGGGGAAACGATTTGCTCCAGCTTACGCCAATATCTTCATGGCAAACTGGGAGGAAGAAGTCTTTGCTAAATGTTCTAAAAGGCCTCTTCATTATTATAGGTACCTTGATGATCTATGGGGGATTTGGGGTTATTCAGAAGAGGACTTTGAAGAATTCATGCAAATTTTAAACTCTCATGACCCGTCAATAAAACTCAAATACGTAATAAACCAACAAACAATAGATTTCTTAGACACAACAGTTTATAAAGGACCTACCTTTGATGCCAATGGAACTCTGGATGTGAAGGTATTCTTTAAGGAAACAGATACGCATGCGCTATTATTTAGAAAAAGCTTCCATCCGAGACATACCTTTAAGGGAATAATCAAGTCTCAGTTGTTGCGCTTCTACAGGATCTGTACACAAAGAAATAGTTTTTGGGAAGCAGTGAGGATTTTATTTGGGGCCCTAAGGAAGAGAGGTTACACAAGATCCTTCCTTAAACAATGTCTTCACACTTTCAGGGAGAAAAAACAAATTCAGAGAAATTCAATTATTCCATTAGTCACAAAATTCTCATCTATGAGTCTAAAATTAAATCATATTTTAAAGGATAATTTCCAGATGTTGGTGGGTAATACGGGGATCTTGGATGGACATCAAGTCATCTCAGCCTATAAGAAAAACAGGAATTTAAAAGACATTTTAGTTAGAGCCAAATTGGACCCGTTACAACCACCTAAGGTCAAGGATTTGGACGAGTTTTCAGTTGTTAAGTTTGTTCGTAATAGACTAAGTAGGAAAATGTTTGTGATAAACCAAGAGTTTACGCCACTTTCATCAAACTGTGTATATATGATTTATTGTAAACAATGTAGAAAACAATATATTGGAGAGACAAGAAACTCCATACGGACACGTATGTGGCAACATAGATTTAATATTCAAAGGAGGAGACATATGGATACTCCCTTAGTTAGGCATTTTGTGTTACATGGTCTGCAGATGCTTCGTGTGGCTGGGATACAGGGGAATCCAACTTGGACACGGACACAAAGACGTAGTGTAGAAAGACAATGGATTTATAGACTACAAACTCTTGAACCATTTGGCCTTAATATCAAATATAACTGATCCCCTGTATCTGAAGCATAATGGTGATGGCTGAGTCATAATTATGGTAGAGCGGCTTGGCTGTAGAATCAGGGCATAACTCCAATTAGATGTGTAGGGCCGAATTTTATTTTTTCGATTTTATTTGTTTCTTCCTTTCCCTTCTTCTTGCCTAAACCTAACCTTTCCTTCCCCTCTTTCTCCTAACCCTAACCTTACCCTGATCCTTTGCCCTAACCCTAACCTAACCTAACCCTACCCCTCCCTCTTGCCCTAAACCTAACCTCTCCCCCTCCTCTTGCCTAACCCTAACCATTCCTTTTCCTCTATTCCTAACCCTAACCTCGCCTAACCCTAGCTTCCTATCCTAACCTATTTTATTTGTTTCTTCCTTTTCCCTTCTTCTTGCCTAAACCTAACCTCTCCTTCCCCTCTTTCTCCTAACCCTAACCTTACCCTGATCCTTTGCCCTAACCCTAACCTAACCCTACCCCTTCCCCTAAACCTAACCTCTCCCCCTCCTCTTGCCTAACCCTAACCATTCCTTTCCCTCTATTCCTAACCCTAACCTCACCTAACCCTAGCTTCCTATTCTAACCTAGTCTATTTTTATTTTAATTTAATTTTAATTTTAATTTTAATTTTATTTTACTTATTTTTATTTTATTTTATAGGTTTTATCTTCTAATTTTAATATTTAACTAAATACAATTCAAAAACTATTTACAATCCAAAATCTATTTACAAGTACAAACTATTTACAATTAAAAAACTATTTACAATTAAAAAACTATTTACAATTAAAAAACTATTTACACAAGTTCATAAATACAAGAATAAGCTTAAAATACTATCTATATACATATTAAAATTCATTCAGCAACTATAGGGTTAAAATTCATGATGTGACAGAAACTAAAACTCAGTTGGTGAAAGAAGCAAAGCCAAACTGAGAGCAAAGCCAAGCCACGCCCATATAAGGCACAGCTTCACTGCCACTGAGCTCATTCCAGCTCCAGCCATCGACCGAACAACACCTCATCGCTCTGCAGCTGACTTTTTTCATTTCATTCGTTTTTGAAGGTGCCCATCGCCTGAAGAAGACTCGATAAGAGTCGAAACGTCGCGACCTTGGGCACAATTTATCTTTTGACAAAAACAAGGGAGTTTTTTGTTTACTAGCTTTTTCTTTTTTATCGCCTACGGCGAAAATCTAAATAGAGTTATTTCGCTGCTAGCTGCAGTATTTAGCAGTAGTTTTTAGTTGTTTGCAAACCTATTTGTTGGTTTATTATTAATACAAGGGAGTTTTTTAGTTTTTTAGCTTTTTCTTTTTTATCGCCTACGGCGTAAATTTAAATAGAGTTCTTTCGCTGCTAGCTTAAGTTTTTAGCAGTAGTTTTTAGTTGTTTACAAACGTATTTTTTGTTGTTTATTGAGGATGGCTGACTGGACAGTTGTCCGTTACGGCCGACGGGGGGCCCGCCGCCCCCCCCAAGACTTTCGAGCCCGGGACTGGGAGGGAACTGGTTCCAGGTGGGGGGCCCGTGCATACCCGGACCCCCAGCGTGGGGGACCGGCTCATGACTCTCTCCCTAACCGGCCTGCGCCACCACCTAGGAGGCCGGTTCCTGATCGTCCTGGGGGAACTTTTAAGACCTACGGACCCCAGACCAGATCGTATGCAGCGGTGTTGCAGGGGATCAACCCCCAGCGTGCAGCACCACGGGATCGTGGCTACGGTCCTTCATTCCAGGGTAGGGGACGCTTCCCACTACTGAATAGGATTTTGGAGCAGACCAGAGATCGCGGGTCCAGACAGACAGATCCCAAATTTGCCAGGAGGGTGCGCAAGCTCTACAAAATAATACAGCTGCTGCACCATTTGCAGAATGTCACTCCAGATCCTGATGAAGAAGGTCCGCGCATCATTTCCAGGATGGTAGAGGTTTTAGCTTCCATGATAAAGCCAGCTCTACCAAAGGAGAGCACCCTAGATCTGATCGTAGGCAATGCCAAAAACTGGGGGCATACTACGCTCATCATTCTGCAGGACCACTACGAAGACAGTTTGAGAGATCTGATGAAGGAGCTGACCGGGGAGCTGGATGCGGAGTGGCGGGAGGCTTTCGTGGTAGCCACGAGGTGGGCTAGACGCAACCTGACCCGCATCACTCAAGAGGTTCTGGACCACGCTGAAGCTTTGGTCGCGTCATGTGTGGACACTGGGGGGGAGGAAGGAAAAGAAGGGGAGACTGATGGTAACACGGCAGGGGGGGAGAAAAGGGTACAACGAGACCAGGACACCGAGACAGAACAACAACAGGAGAAGGAGCAGGAAGGGACAAAAGCGGTGGGAAGACGCCGGGGTGCGGTACTCAGGGAGGAAGAATGCGACTTTCTACTGGAGATTGAGGAAGATCCGATAGAGTCACGCCAAAAAGTGACACAGAAGGGTACCGGAAAACAAAAGCAGGGGGTGACGGAGGAAAGAAGGGAGAAGCCAGACATGGTTTCCATTGGAGTGGGTCCAGATACCCCTAAACCACAACGAGTCCCCCGAGGCACCTTGGTAGCCAAACCCTTGGACTGCGAGGTGAAGTCGGTTCCACCAGTCCAGGAAAAAGAGGGAGAAACCTCCCACATATTGGACAGCTGGTTAAACCTGGAATGTACGCCACCTTTGATACCGACATCAGTGCAACAACATATAGCACAGGTACACCAAGCTGACGAGCAGTCCAAAGATTCCATGGAGAACCTGGAAAGCCATTTTTCAGAGGAACTGTTTGACGGCCTGACCTCAACACCGACAGCTGTGTTTAAGCCAGTCAAACACATAAAGACTGACCGCAAAATGATAGACTGGGGTTTCTGTGCACAAAAGAAATGGATTATCTTAGGAGATTCCAATTTGGCAAGAATCCCAAGACACGACTATCCAGATCTCCAGATTGACAGTTATCCCGGTGCCAACTTCCGTCATGCTGAGGCACTGATGGCCAAAGCCACAAGCCAGGTGACTGTCGAGAAGTTGGTGTTGGCCTTTGGATTAAACAGCCGAAACCAGAAGGCCAGGGAGACAGCTATTAAGCAGGTCCAGGCGGCAGTCAGAAGAGCGAAGCGTAGGTTTCCATTTGCCGAGGTATGGATTCCTATGGTTAATTTTTCTTCCTCCTTGCCTAGCAATGAAAAGGAAACCCTTCGTCTGCTAAACGCGTATTTGTTTAAGAATCTACCGTTTATAGCAGCTCTACCAGCAGACAGGTTTCAGACAGAAAGTGACCATATCCACTGGACAGGTGAAACAGCCCAAGCTATGCTGGAGCATTGGGCCTCGGCTTTAAACTTGACAGCCCCGTAAGCCTCATAGAGGAGGGGAGTCAAGGGCAGAGGTCCTTTGGTGATAGGAATGTTGTAGTCCTAGCAAAAAACTTCCGTCCCACGCAAGCGCAGCTCGACCTCTTGGGGAAGGGCTTGACCTTCGTCCCGACACTAGATTTGGGTAAAAATCAAAAAAACCAATTAGAAATTGATGTACAAAACTATCATAGAAAAATAAAATTAGCTGACTTTTTTAGAAATTCCAATTCGGACAGGCAGAAGGCACTTCCCTTCACACCACCGTCTCTTTGGAGCCCCCCTGAAACACACATACACATTGAAATCAAAAATCTGGTACAGAAAGATAATTTGGAGTTTAATAAGGTTCTCAAATTTGGCCGAGAGAGTCCGAATTTAACAGTAGAGGAAGTCAAAGCACTAAGACAACTAAGGGCAAACAAACACATAGTTATTAAAGCAGCGGATAAGGGGAGCGCGGTGGTCGTTATGGGACGTGATCAATATGTTTTCGAGGTCGAGCGTCAATTAAATGATGCGACTTATTATAGGAGACTGGATGGGCCGATATTTCATACAACAATACCTTTAGTTCATTCAATATTGGATACATTAAAAGACAAGAAATTCATAAATAAAAAACAACACACTTACCTTAAAGGGGAGAAGAATCCGAGGGAACGGAGGTTCTACATCCTTCCAAAAATTCACAAAGACCCGGATAAATGGACAATACCACACGAAATACCACCTGGAAGACCAATTGTATCGGATTGTGGATCAGAAACCTATCAGACAGCTGAATTCATAGATTATTATTTAAATCCACTATCGGTTATCCATCCTTCCTATCTTAAGGACACGTATCATTTCATTGATATAATTAGAACTTTAAAAATTCCTAGGAATGCAATCTTTTTTAGTGCGGACGTAGACAGTTTATACACAAATATAGACATTCAAGCCGGTTTACAAACGGTTAAAAGGATTTTTGAAAAACACCCAAATCCCCAGAGGCCAGATGAAGAGGTCTTGAAATTATTGGAATTAAATTTAACGAAGAATGATTTTCTCTTTAATGGCAAGTACTATCTTCAAATTAAAGGGACAGCCATGGGGAAACGATTTGCTCCAGCTTACGCCAATATCTTCATGGCAAACTGGGAGGAAGAAGTCTTTGCTAAATGTTCTAAAAGGCCTCTTCATTATTATAGGTACCTTGATGATCTATGGGGGATTTGGGGTTATTCAGAAGAGGACTTTGAAGAATTCATGCAAATTTTAAACTCTCATGACCCGTCAATAAAACTCAAATACGTAATAAACCAACAAACAATAGATTTCTTAGACACAACAGTTTATAAAGGACCTACCTTTGATGCCAATGGAACTCTGGATGTGAAGGTATTCTTTAAGGAAACAGATACGCATGCGCTATTATTTAGAAAAAGCTTCCATCCGAGACATACCTTTAAGGGAATAATCAAGTCTCAGTTGTTGCGCTTCTACAGGATCTGTACACAAAGAAATAGTTTTTGGGAAGCAGTGAGGATTTTATTTGGGGCCCTAAGGAAGAGAGGTTACACAAGATCCTTCCTTAAACAATGTCTTCACACTTTCAGGGAGAAAAAACAAATTCAGAGAAATTCAATTATTCCATTAGTCACAAAATTCTCATCTATGAGTCTAAAATTAAATCATATTTTAAAGGATAATTTCCAGATGTTGGTGGGTAATACGGGGATCTTGGATGGACATCAAGTCATCTCAGCCTATAAGAAAAACAGGAATTTAAAAGACATTTTAGTTAGAGCCAAATTGGACCCGTTACAACCACCTAAGGTCAAGGATTTGGACGAGTTTTCAGTTGTTAAGTTTGTTCGTAATAGACTAAGTAGGAAAATGTTTGTGATAAACCAAGAGTTTACGCCACTTTCATCAAACTGTGTATATATGATTTATTGTAAACAATGTAGAAAACAATATATTGGAGAGACAAGAAACTCCATACGGACACGTATGTGGCAACATAGATTTAATATTCAAAGGAGGAGACATATGGATACTCCCTTAGTTAGGCATTTTGTGTTACATGGTCTGCAGATGCTTCGTGTGGCTGGGATACAGGGGAATCCAACTTGGACACGGACACAAAGACGTAGTGTAGAAAGACAATGGATTTATAGACTACAAACTCTTGAACCATTTGGCCTTAATATCAAATATAACTGATCCCCTGTATCTGAAGCATAATGGTGATGGCTGAGTCATAATTATGGTAGAGCGGCTTGGCTGTAGAATCAGGGCATAACTCCAATTAGATGTGTAGGGCCGAATTTTATTTTTTCGATTTTATTTGTTTCTTCCTTTCCCTTCTTCTTGCCTAAACCTAACCTTTCCTTCCCCTCTTTCTCCTAACCCTAACCTTACCCTGATCCTTTGCCCTAACCCTAACCTAACCTAACCCTACCCCTCCCTCTTGCCCTAAACCTAACCTCTCCCCCTCCTCTTGCCTAACCCTAACCATTCCTTTTCCTCTATTCCTAACCCTAACCTCGCCTAACCCTAGCTTCCTATCCTAACCTATTTTATTTGTTTCTTCCTTTTCCCTTCTTCTTGCCTAAACCTAACCTCTCCTTCCCCTCTTTCTCCTAACCCTAACCTTACCCTGATCCTTTGCCCTAACCCTAACCTAACCCTACCCCTTCCCCTAAACCTAACCTCTCCCCCTCCTCTTGCCTAACCCTAACCATTCCTTTCCCTCTATTCCTAACCCTAACCTCACCTAACCCTAGCTTCCTATTCTAACCTAGTCTATTTTTATTTTAATTTAATTTTAATTTTAATTTTAATTTTATTTTACTTATTTTTATTTTATTTTATAGGTTTTATCTTCTAATTTTAATATTTAACTAAATACAATTCAAAAACTATTTACAATCCAAAATCTATTTACAAGTACAAACTATTTACAATTAAAAAACTATTTACAATTAAAAAACTATTTACAATTAAAAAACTATTTACACAAGTTCATAAATACAAGAATAAGCTTAAAATACTATCTATATACATATTAAAATTCATTCAGCAACTATAGGGTTAAAATTCATGATGTGACAGAAACTAAAACTCAGTTGGTGAAAGAAGCAAAGCCAAACTGAGAGCAAAGCCAAGCCACGCCCATATAAGGCACAGCTTCACTGCCACTGAGCTCATTCCAGCTCCAGCCATCGACCGAACAACACCTCATCGCTCTGCAGCTGACTTTTTTCATTTCATTCGTTTTTGAAGGTGCCCATCGCCTGAAGAAGACTCGATAAGAGTCGAAACGTCGCGACCTTGGGCACAATTTATCTTTTGACAAAAACAAGGGAGTTTTTTGTTTACTAGCTTTTTCTTTTTTATCGCCTACGGCGAAAATCTAAATAGAGTTATTTCGCTGCTAGCTGCAGTATTTAGCAGTAGTTTTTAGTTGTTTGCAAACCTATTTGTTGGTTTATTATTAATACAAGGGAGTTTTTTAGTTTTTTAGCTTTTTCTTTTTTATCGCCTACGGCGTAAATTTAAATAGAGTTCTTTCGCTGCTAGCTTAAGTTTTTAGCAGTAGTTTTTAGTTGTTTACAAACGTATTTTTTGTTGTTTATTGAGGATGGCTGACTGGACAGTTGTCCGTTACGGCCGACGGGGGGCCCGCCGCCCCCCCCAAGACTTTCGAGCCCGGGACTGGGAGGGAACTGGTTCCAGGTGGGGGGCCCGTGCATACCCGGACCCCCAGCGTGGGGGACCGGCTCATGACTCTCTCCCTAACCCTAACCCTAACCCTAACCCTCTAACCCTAACCCTAACCCTAACCCTAACCCTAACCCTAACCCTCTAACCCTAACCCTAACCCTAACCCTAACCCTAACCCTAACCCTCTAACCCTAACCCTAACCCTAACCCTAACCCTAACCCTAACCCCCTAACCCTAACCCTAACCCTAACCCTAACCCTAACCCTAACCCTAACTCTGGCCTCTCCTGACCCTAATCCTAATCCTAATCCTAACCCTAACCCTAATATACTTACCTGGGAGCCTGTAAAATTATTTTACTTACCTGTGAGCCTAAAAAGGGGAAAGAAAGCCTAAATTAGTGTAACCGTATGCTCTGTCTAGCCTGATGAAGGACAATACGATCCGAAACTGTTGCGCAACCAGGCAGAGTATACATGATTAACAGAGCCCAAACACAGGAAGGGGGGAAAAATTGTTTATTTGAACACTGTAAGTGTAATTTTTTGAAAATAAACAAGGGCAATTAGGCCTCAGGATACGGGATTTTGGAAAAGGAGGGGTCTGAAACTATAGGGGGAGGGTCTGAGGACACACTTGATGGCTGAGGGAGTTATGGAGCACATGTCTGGCCAGTGCATATAAAGGCTGGCTCTTGCCAGCCTTTTCTCCACACCCCCACACCTAACCCTAACCCTAACCCTAACCCTAACCCTAACCCTCTCTAACCCTAACCCTAACCCTAACCCTAACCCTAACCCATGTTACCCTATCCCCAACCCTAACCCAACCCTAACCCTAACCCCTAACCCTAACCCTAACCCTAACCCTAACCCCCTAACCCTAACCCTAACCCTAACCCTAACCCTAACCCCCACTCCTAAACCCTAATCCTAACAACTTCCCCCACCCTAAACCCTAACCCTAACCTTCCCTAACCCTAAACATACCCACACTACCTTCCCTTCCTATTCCCCCCCCCCCCCCCCCCCCCTCCCCCACTGGAACCTACATCAATCCTCATTTCTTTCTCAATCCGGCACTACCATCCCTTAGGTATCCTTACACACCTTCCTCCTACCCAAACCTTCCCCCCCCCCCCCCCCCCCCACCCCCCTACACACACAGACATCCTTTATTTATTCCATAACACATTTTTTATTATTTTATTTTAGATTTATTTTTATTTTATTTTTTTATTTTAATTATTTATTTTTTTATTTTTTTCCCCAACGCTGACCACTCAATCCACCTCATATTAGCAAACCAGTAGGCCAGTGCACTTTTAATTTTAATCCAAAACCACTGAACCCCAACCCTAACCCAACCCTAACCGTAACCCTAACCTTAACCATAACTCTAACCCCTAACCTTAACCCCAATATAATTGTGTTAAATAGTTTATTGAAAAAATTAATTAAAAACAACAAAAAAATGTTAAAACACCATAAAAAACACAAAAAAGACAAACAAGGTTTTAAATAATGTTTATTGTTCATTGAAATTACAGTAGGACCAAGGAAGAACATTCGTAAATCATGTCATAAATTGTTTCAAGTTAAAATTGTTTCGTAAATCATGTTTAAATTGTTTCAAGTTAAAATTGTGTTTAAAAATCATTTATATATATATTTAGTTCAATTCATTGAGTTCAGGGGAAAAGAAAGGGTTAAAAATAGAAGGGGAGGAGTTTTAATCAAGGAAATAGTAGAAGGAACAAGATGACAAAAAACAAAACTTAAGGAAAGGGGAGGGACTAAGAGGAAGAGAGAGAGTATAAATAGGGAGGAACACAGACAGGAGCCTCATTTGCAATCGGACCAGCGAAGGAAGAACATTAAGACAAACTGGAGAATATATTATTTTAAGTGTGCTAGCCTGAAGAAGACCTGTTTAGAGGTCGAAACGTCGCGTACGGCACACTTTTGATTAGTTTTTTGGAAGTTTTATTTTATTTTATTTTATTTAAGTTTTTTGTAAGGCACTATTTTGCATTTATTAATAAACATTTTTACTTCTTTATCAAGAAGCCTCCCTTAGTTGTTTATCGATTTAATATTTTTTGATAATAATATTTTTTGGAAATAGAAGAAAAAACACACAGGAGGAAGACAGGACGATGGACCAGAGGTGGCAGGTGGTGCGCTACGGACGTAGACGTCAACGCATCCATCCAGACCAGTACCAACCTCAACCTCCAATATACCGGGGATACGGAGGGTACCGTGGAGGGAAGGACAGAGCGCCTACCTTCTCCTTCGGGAGGGGGAATTTCTTCCCCTATCCTAACCCTAACCCTAACCCTCTAACCCTAACCCTAACCCTAATATAATATAACCCTAATATAATATAACCCTAATATAAAAGAAAAAGCTAAAACATAGTGGGAGGGACTTAATTAGAGTTAACTGAAGGAAAACAGTTTAGAAAAAAAGAAAAAGAAGGGGAGGTTATAAAAGGGGAGGCAGGCTGAGGAAGCTCATTCTTCACTCAGCCTGCAGAGAGAGAGGACACAGAAAGAGACTCACCTGCTTTTTGATTTTGATCGTGTGCCTGGCCTGAAGAAGACCCATATCGGGTCGAAACGTTGCTTTTGGGCACACATTCGGATTTTCCTTTTGAAAATCTAGATTTTATTTGGTTTTATTTGATTTTACGTTTATTTAAAAAAAGAGAACTACAATTTTATCTTAGTATTTTAATTTCAGTATTTTTATTTTTAAAAACAATATAAAAACAAACTTAATGACAGCCCACATGGGCTTTGAGGGCTGGACCGTCGCCCGATACGGGAAGAAGAATAAGGCTCCCCGTATACGGGAAGGGGAAAGGAGATTTGGGCCGCCTGGAGGGATGGCCCGTGCACCTCCTGTCCCCCGATCCAGGGGACGGGCTCAATCCTCAGTCCCTAACCCTAACCCTAACACTCCGGTGTGTGTACATATTTTATGCATTTTATCCTTTCTACCTATGTGTGATGACTTGTGTGTGTATATTAATCTCTACTATTGTTTTATTATAGTTTGGCACTTTTTTTAGTAGCATGTTTATAGCACTTATTTTAACTTATTTTACCATCAATTATTCTATTATTTATTTATTTATTTAACCCTTTTAAAGCATAAAAATGGGTACATCTACATGTGCACATTTTCTACCAGTGTGTGCATCCTTCTCTCAAAGGCTGCCATGATTTAATTCAGAGACCCTGGGGGACAGGAGTATATTGATAAATATATAAATTCCTGCGGCCCCACCTGCCCAGTGGCCCAGAGCATGGGGGGAATCTTTTATAACCCTCCCTTTCAGAGGGAGAATTTTAAACTGAAGAAAAATATTTTTAATAAAAATTACTCTCCCAGGAGCTCCGCGTGCCCGTGCCCTCGGAGTACTCCTCAACTGGAGGGGTACTGCGTCCATCACCAAACCTAACCCTCTAACCCTAACCCTAACCCTAACCCTCTAACCCTAACCCTAACCCTAACCTTTAACCTTAAACTAACCCTTAACTTTAACCCTAACCCTTAACTTTAACCCTAACCCTAACCGTAAACTAACCCTAATCGTAAACTAACCCAATCCCATACCTAACCCTAATATAATATAACCCTAATATAATATAACCCTAATATAAAAGAAAAAGCTAAAACATAGTGGGAGGGACTTAATTAGAGTTGACTAAAAGAAAACAGTTCAGAAAAAAGAAAAAAAGAAAAAGAAGGGGAGGTTATAAAAGGGGAGGCAGGCTGAGGAAGCTCATTCTTCACTCAGCCTGCAAAGAGAGAGGACACAGAAGAGACTCACCTGCTTACTTACTTTTTTTATTGTGTGCCTGGCCTGAAGAAGACCCATATCGGGTCGAAACGTTGCCGTTGGGCACACTTTTGGAGTTTAATTTTTTAAAAGCTCGATTTTATTTGATTTTATTTGAGTTTAATTTAATTTATATTTAAAAGAACAACTTTGGTTCAATATTTTAATTTCATTTGAATACTTTATTTAAAAAAACAAATAGCAATTTAATAACAGCCCACATGGGCTTTGAGGGCTGGACCGTCGCCCGATACGGGAGGACGAAAAAGGCGCCCCGTATACGGGAAGGGGAAAGGAGATTTGGGCCGCCTGGAGGGATGGCCCGTGCACCTCCTGTCCCCCGATCCAGGGGACGGGCTCAATCCTCAGTCCCTAACCCCTAACCTTAAACTAACCCTAACCGTAAACTAACCCTATTATAATATAACCCTAATATAATATAACCCTAATATAAAAAGCTAAAACATAATGGGAGGGACTTAATTAGAGTTAACTGAAAGAAAACAGTTCAGAAAAAAGAAAAAAAGAAAAAGAAGGGGAGGCAGGCTGAGGAAGCTCATTCTTCACTCAGCCTGCATAGAGAGAGGACACTGACAGAGACTCACCTGCTTTTCTATTTAATCGTGTGCCTGGCCTGAAGAAGACCCATTTCGGGTCGAAACGTTGTCACACGGCAGGGTTGGACAGTTTTATTTATTCTAAAAACATTATAAAAAATATGATGACAGCCCACATGGGCTTTGAGGGCTGGAGGGAGACCCTCCAGGCGGCGAGGGAGATTTGGGCCGCCTGGAGGGATGGCCCGTGCACCTCCTGTCCCCCGATCCAGGGGACGGGCTCAATCCTCAGTCCCTAACTGGACGTCTAGAAGTACACAAAGCTACATCACAATTACAGCACACACAGTCAACAGTGACTGGAAAATGGAGAATGTTGTACTACAGACTCGCCCACTTTTTGAGTCCCACACAGGGGCTAACCTAGCTGAAGTTTTATAGACAGCTGTTACTGACTGGAGGCTTAAAAAAACCCAACCACGACATCACCATTGTTACTGACAATGCACGTAACATGGATGTGGCCGTGCGCGAGGCAGGGTTGAAGCCGCACATCAAGTGTTTTGCGCACACTATAAATCTTGCAACCCAAGCTGGGCTCGGTGTTCCCCGCGTCGCTCGTTTGCTCGGGCGAGTGAGACGTGTGGCTGCTTTTTTTTTCTCATCGGAGCACAACAGCTACTGCGGTCTTAATTTCCAAACAGAAGCAGCTAAAATTGCCATCACACGAATTGATCATGGACATTACTACGAGGTGGAACAGTACATTGGATATGCTGTCCCGTTACCTCGAGCAGCAAGCTGCCATAACAGCAGCTCTCACAAGCAGAGTTGAAACAAAACGCCCGAAGCATTGACACACTTGACAGCTGCGATGTCAGAGATGCTGAAGACCTTGTAAAGCTGTTGCAACCTTTGTAGACTGCCACCACAGTGTTGTGTGAGGAGAAGAGTCCCACAGTGTCTCTCATTGTGCCACTGAAGAGCATGATTGAACAGAGCATGGCACCAGATGATGGAGATTCCACCACTATGGCCAACACAAAGACAGCAATCCTTACAAATATTGCAAACAGATACAGTGGGGATGCCTTCAACTATCTGCTGGAGTGCACTGTGCTCGACCCACGGTTCCGGACTCTACCTCAGCTAGACCATGACCAGTGTGAGACCGTCTTCCTAAGGGTGCTGAACAAGGCAGAGCAGTTGCTGCAAAAACAGGTATATGACACTAAGTTGTATTGTGTATGTTTATCAACTAAACATTTTGTGTGTGTGTGTGTGTGTGTGTTTGTCTTAGCTACTTATGAAATTTAACACCAGTGTTTCCTCTGTTTTAAAGAGCACAGCTGAGGAGAGGGAAGGAGGGGCGGCAGGTGGAGCTGACTGTCCTACACACAGCAGAGAGGAGGCTGTGGGAGATGATGACACCGAAGTGGCAGGACCTGCTCCCAAAAAGACAGCACTTGAGGACCTGTTAGGAAGGTCTTTCTCTACTGAGCCAGCAGAGGGGCCCAACAGTTCAAAACAGGCTGAGAGGGAGGTTGAAAACTACAGGAGAGAGGCATCTATCCCTCTCAGTGGCTGCCCTTTGAAGTGGTGGCAAGACCACTGCTCCCGATATCCTTTGCTGTCTCAACTTGCCAAAGCGTGCCTTGCTGTCCCTGCTACCTCTGTTCCCAGCGAGCGCATCTCTTCCACAGCTGGAGACATAGTCAATGCACAAAGATCCCAACTACTGCCAGAGAATGTGGACATGCTAATATTCTTAAAAAAGAACATGGATGTAGTCAGTGACATACATGATACATCTTTGTAATCACAGAGAAGAACTTATTGTTTTGCACATGTTGTTTGCACTTGAAAAAAAGAGAAATACTTTTATTTTAACTTTTATAAAATTTTATTTTATTTTCAATTTGTAGAGGAAGAAGTGACATACTTGTCAGTGACATACTTGGTTATCTGTTTGCACTATTTGCAGTCTGTACTGACAGAAGAATCTTTTGTTTTGCACATATTGTTTGCATTGGAAAAAAAGGAGAAATATATATATATATTTTTTTTTTTTTTACTATTTCAACTTTTATAACATGTTATTTTAGTTTCAATCTGTAGAGGAAGAAGTTAATTAAGAAGTTCATTAAAATGAAGTTCATTGAATGACAGTCTCGTCTCGATCTCGTGAACCCAATCTCGTGTCTCGTCACACCCCTATAAACTACTCTATAAAAGATTATCAAAAATCAGAATCACTCACAAGGAGGAAAATTCTAAACTACTCTATAAAAGATTATCAAAAATCAAAATCACTCACAAGGAGGAAAAACAACAGGCTGAAAAACAATTTACAACAGAAAATCACTCATACGAGGAAAAATGAACAAAAGAACACTTGAGCTATAATGCTATGGCTGTGGACAAGGAAATAAGGCTTGGGTGATCGCTTCAAAGACGAAACACTTCGGCACGGGACAAAGGGAGACGCAGACAATATATACACAGGGTAATGGGAAACAGGTGGAAACAATCAGGGCGGGGAAGACAATCAGACTGGTGACACATGAGGAAGGGCAAGTGACCTGAAACGAGAGGAGAGTTATCTTTTCAAAATAAAACAGAAAATGACAAGACATAACAAAAACCCAGCTTGACCTCACCGCGGTGTGACAAAAACCCCAAGAAGAAACCTCAACAATGTGGTTTATGCAATACAATGCAGTGAAGAGTGCCCGGATCTGTATATTGGAGAACCTAAGCAACCAGTCCAAGACAGGACTCAGCAGTACATCTACATCTGAAGGAAAAGGGACACTCATTTAAAGACACTGATATACACATATTGGACAAGGAGGACAGGTGGTTCGAGAGAGAAGTGAAGGAGGCCTTCTATGTCCATTTGGAACAACCACCATATCTTCACCATCAGAGCAGGCCTCATTCTCTGGATCATGTGACCACAATGACCCCTTTGTTACAGAATGAGGGGAGTAGTCTACAGCTCCACCCTCTGTGATCCAGAGAAATAGCTCCTGCTTTCCATCATTAGGTTAGAACTGAATAAGCCTTTTGGATAAAAGGTGAAACGTCTTCAAACTCCAAGAAAAAGTCCAGTTGCTTACAACTAAACTCCTTTGACAACACTACTTCAAAACTACTTCAGCTTCCATGTGAAAATCCAGCTACACACAGGAAACTCTGCATTCTTTTTAAAGCATTGAAGACTGGGGGTTACTTAAAGTGCTTACTTAGAAGTATTAATGCTGAGGTCAGCAGCACTTTTAAACAAAAATACAAGAATATCACAACACATACTGACCTACGTCCCCATGGTAACAACTTATTCTGACATTCACATTAAGTTTTTGAAAACTTTGAAAATTAACTACCGGGGGGTGAGGGATACCTGTGAAATGCTGAAGGAGTGCTGCAGGATCTCCGCCTACTGCCATAATAAAAATTTGAAGGACATATTAGTTTACACGGCTTTTATTAATTAAGATAAGAAAAGGAAATTCGCTTTGAGTATCGGAAATTAATTTTATCCGTCTTCCTTACATTTTTAATTCACTCACTAAAGTTTGCAATAATCTGGCAGGCCTTACAACCGACTATCAAGATGGCAATATATGTAATTAGATGTAAGACCTTCCATATAGGAAATTAACTGACCCTTAGAATAAAACAACATGAGTATAAAATTAATAGCGATAAAGGCACAAGCCTCTTATATACACATTTTAAACTCCATGGCCCACACAATTTACAAAGTTTAGGTGTAAAGTAACAGGGGCTGGATCATGATGCAGCGACAGGCAGCAGAGAGGAAATTGTTTATTAATTTCCCTTTGGGGATAAATAAAGTTATCTATCTATTGTCACTGTGCACATGACAACAAACACTTTGATTGGATCACGATGCAGCGACAGGCGGCGGAGAGGAAATTGGTTAATTTGCTAAAAACGATAAACCCATTGGGATTAAATGAAAAATGAATTCTTTTTATCATTTTTTTTAAGAAACCTGTTTTAGTACTTACTTATTGCTAAGTATACTAACCTCCCTTTTATCTATACTCTTTTCTAAAACCTAGAGGGACTAAGTTTTATCAGAAACTTTCTCTTCTGTCTTTGGGGTATTAAAAAGGCTTTTATTTTATACTTACACTGACAGGAAGTGGTTGTAAATTATGTCTGAGCTTGCAAGATAAGATAATGAAATGTTTGTGTTTCAAAGTCCAGACTGCAGTAGCTGTGTGTGACACAGACTGAGTATAGACCATCAGTTTGTGCGTATCAATATGGAGGAACAGAAAAAGAAGAAGATCCTGTGTGTGGGTCTGGTGTGTCTCGACATCATCAACGTGGTTGACAGATATCCTGAAGAAGACACTGACAGCAGGTTAGCACACAGACTAATGCTAAGACCAACAGTGGGTTAGCACACAGGCTAATGCTAATGTAACTAATGTAATGTAATGCTAATGTATGGGTTAGGGTTAGGGTGAGCAGTTGTATAGGAAGCTTAAAAAATATATAAAATGAAAGCATATAAAATGAAAGACGTGACTTGTCCTCACTTGTCCTCCTCAGCTATATTTATTCACATATCATATTTACTGTTTATTGCTGTTACTACTGCCCATCTTAATATTTACCTGAAATCATGTTACTGTAATTATACTATATTTTAAGACATAGTTCAGTTTTCATAAAACACTTTAACAAAACATACCAACCCAAAATATTCACATTTTGTCACATCATCACTTCCATGTCTCTCTTTCACATTCCAGCTTAATGCTCTGGTCATAATTACACTTTCAATGCACCTTAAACCATACTATAATAGTATTTTCACGACTTTGTCTCTCAGCAACATGTAAATGACACAAACATGATTAACTTATTTTAACATATAACTCTGTCCACGTGAACCTTCTAACTTAAACCTCATAAAATGAATCAAGGAGCTTATGACTTCATAGCTTAAACCCAGAGAGTGTAGTTCATGCTAAGTTGCTAGCTAGCTGCATGCTAATAGCGTTACCAGTGCTACTCCGCGGACGGCGGGTCTCACAAACAATGCATGGACAACCTCACAACTTACTAACACACATACACACTTGCATTTTTTAAATGCAAATAAACATCTACAACAGCTTTCTGAAGTTGACACATACCACGTACCTGAAAATATATAAAATGTAACATGATGACACGGGAGACGTGGCTTGTCCTCACTGAATCCCTCAGCTATGAGGGAGATCATGCTTGCAAACCACCGTCTCACAGCGCCTCCTACTGGCGAGATATGGCGACTGCATATACTGAATCAGGACTTAATAATAATAATAATAATAATAATAATAATAAAGCATTGTATTAATTAATAACCAATCACCTCCCTGCTATTGTCTTACCCACTCAGTCTATTGCTGCTTGTCAGATCCTTGGTTCTGTTCTGTTTCTCTAGTCATGTATATTATGGTCTGTTATAGTCTGTTCTAGTTTGTATCGTTGTGCCTTACCAATACTCTTTAGTCCTGTTCCTACTGCAAATAAATATTCTTCAGTTTGTGCATCATCTGTCTCCTCTGCATTTCTCTCTCCATGTTTGCAGATGTTTGTCACAGCGGTGGCAGCGAGGGGGGAATGCTTCAAACTCCTGCACAGTGCTGTCACTGCTTGGAGCACCCTGTGCCTTCATGGGGTCACTGTCTGCTGGGCCAGTGGCTGAGTGAGTATTGATCAATATGTCTATCAATAAATGTCTGTCCAGATTGAGGGTCAAATGTATCATGTACAATTTTATTATGAATCCAAGTTTTAATTAGTAAGAAGATCCAAAGTGACACAATATCATATCTTATCTCTGAGGATGTTGAAGTCTTTATTTCTTATACTACATCTGATCAGTCGGTTGATGAAACTGAAGAAATGTGCCATTAATTATGAATATACAATTAAGTCTTATATTGTAATCAATATATTTCATCTAGTAGATCAGATCTGTTGCTACAGTATTCATTATAGATTGATTTGCAACAGATGTGGATGTTATTTTATAATATTTCAGTAATGCTGTTGCCATGACAATCTGCTGCTTGTTATGATTCAATAAGGTCGGCTGACCAATCAGGGAACAGCTTTGCTGTGACGAAATGAGGCCTAAACCAAACCCTGAAGCTGAACAGAGCAGCCCCCTGTACTAGGGTTCATACTCATACTCAGGCTACCTCTTGGTTATCTGGCTTCACTGAGCTTTCCATTAGTTTTTTTGGATAACCAGTGTCATGAAGCTGGTCATCTCTGGGTTTTCCAGATACCAACGTGTTCATGCGAAACAGGCAGGGTTGTTAACAAGTGACATCATCAGAACCATGAATGAAGTAATATAAGATGAAATGATGATACCAAGCACCTGCAGAAAAATTCTGTTTTAGGGACAGCAGTAAGTCACATTAAATGAAGTGAAATATAAGCCTATAATCATACAACAAATACAAGATACAAAAACTTAGTAAGTAATTTACAGATAAAATCATTATGTGTTTAGTGTCATAAACAATTTCTCCATTTGTTAGAAGCTCAGTGTTTAAAACAGAGTGGGAACAGAAACCTTGGAACAATAACACATTTCTCCTGACCTATGAAATGGGACTTTTGTCCATGGGATCCTGTAGGAATGATAAATCTTTTTTTCCAGTGATCTGATTGGTCAGTGGACAAGGTGTTGACAGGTTATGACCCGCTCAAGTTACTGTAACAAACACTACATAGGAGAGACCAAACACAGCATACACACCAGACTGAAACAACACATTTATAATATCAATGAAGGCAAACTCAGAACCACCCTGGTACAGCACTTTCAACAACATAGTTTACCACAGTGATTTATCCCAGATTTAGACCTGAAGTTACCTTTCTAAGCCTGAGACAGTGTAGGGAAAAGTGTCAATAAGTGAAGTCATTTCATTCATGATAATGATGAATTTGACTGTGTATCGGCTGTAGCTACATTACATTACATTACTTTATATTACAGGAGGAGCAACTGAAGATGAAATATATTGATATATAAGATATAATATAAGATCAAAGACATAGTAACATGATTGTAAGCTCACAGTCTGATCTAGTCATAATATGTTTGATGATTTGCACTTGAAAAGGTGTCATGGTTAGAATACAATAGATTTTAAATGTTAGCCATCTATATGTATTTTGGTCCCCACAGCATTCAGTAACTTTATTTCAGCTACTTCAACAACTGTTAAAATGTGTTACTGAAATGCAGATGCATTACAATCCTGCTCACTCAGAAATATTAACATATAATCTCTAATATTATAGGAATTATGTTCCATCAGTGCAACCAATCACATGATGATTGACAGAGATCGTTATTCATTTATCTTTTGTGTCTAAAGCTTCATACCAATTGTTTAAATTTAAACTGAGATTACACATTATGTGTAATAAACAATTTAATTTACAGAGACCCAACAATAGAAAAACACTTGGTGATAGCAGCAAGGAAAAACTTCCCTTTAACGGGAGGAAACCGTGTCTGCCCCCCTGACCATACCTGGAAGCCTGATAGTTGAAGGCTCTGCCTCCCATTGTACTTTTGGACTATGAGCTCTTTAAGATAGAATGGTGTCTGAACATTAAGGTCTTTTATAGGTAGGAAGATGTGGAACTTCATCCAAAATAAAATTACAGACAGAGAACTGTTCTTCTTACAGCTTCTGCGTTCATCATCAACATCAGCACAGGAGGCCGCACCATCCAGTACATGAACGTGTGTGTGTGTGTCAATAACTGTCTTTGTTTCAGGATCATCATCATTTTCTTTGTCTCTGTCTGTAGTTTTATATTGGAGGACAGATAAAACGTTTCCTGTGTCTTTCAGTTTCATCGTGGACGACTTCTCACGGTGTGCAGTCGACATCTCGGCAGTGGTTTGGCAGTTCGAAGGTCAAACTCCTTGTGCATGTTGTGTGGTTTGTCCATCCAGCGGCTCTAGAACCGTTGTTCTCTCAGACATGTAAGATGACCTTATAGCAAGGGGGTTCCCAAAATGCCTCTTTATCAATGAGTGTTTGTCCTCATAAAATCAGGTGTGTAATTGGTCCATCTGTAGTATCTCCATATGTGACAATATTTATATTCAAAAGCTCATTGTTAAATTTATACATTTAAGGGATCAGAGATTAATAGGACACGTTCATTAATCAAACAATTTTAATCTGCAGCCTATAAGAATTTCTTCCAAAATTATCAAATTGTATGACCAAAGATTTAAAAAATTAAGATGGAGGGATGAAGGATTAAAAGGATGAGAAACATAAACACTAATGTCACTTCTTGTCTGCAGGAACCTTCCTGATGCCACGGCAAATGATTTTTCCAAAGTTGACCTCTGTCAGTTCAAGTGGATCCACTTGGAGGTAAACCAGACTAACCTGAGTTAAACCAAACTAATTCCAGTTAACCCACACTAACCCGGGTTAAAACCATCTAAACCAGACTAACCCTAAATAAACCAGACTAATCTGAGTAATCTATCTAAACCACCTGAGTTGAACCAGACTTACCCGAGTAATCCATCCAAACCAGACTAGCCTTAGTAACATGCATTAATGGAAAATGAATGCATACAGATGGAGAGAGGAGCTCAATGCATCATGGGAAGTCCCCCAGCAGCCTAATGCAGCATAAATAGTGGTATTGACAAAATTGGAAGATGATTCCGTGGGAGATAGATGCTGCTGCATGTATTTTGAGAAGAAAAAGATTATATTTCTCCTCTCCCTCTCCATCTGTATACATTCATGTCCCATTGATGCATGTTACTAACTTGACTTCTTCCCTGGAGTTTTTTTTTTGTGCTTTCTCATCTGCCAGGATGCTGGTGATGTGATGGCAACGACCCACCTCCACCCATCTCCACCAACCCTCATAGATTATGGATCTGGATTGGTTTGGGGAATCAACAATTTATCGCTTATTCTCTAATTATTATATTTGTTATTGTTCTATTGGTCTTTGTGTCTCCCCCTTTTCCCCTCTCCCCCTCCCTCTTTTCTATCTCAATCTAACTGGTCAAAGCAGATGGCCACCTACCAAGAGCCTGGTTCTGCTCGAGGTTTCTTCCCATTAAAGGGCAGTTTTTCCTTGCCACCATTGCCAACTGCTTGCTCGTAGGGGAATTGTTGGGTCTCTGTAAAAGAGTATGGTCTAGACGTGCTCTTTGTGTAAAGTGTCATGAGACGACTTTTGTTATGCTTTGGCGCCATATAGATAAAATTGAATTGAAATGAAAAATCATTTCACAGTACTACAGAGGATTTTAAATCTTATAGGCGCGGAATGCTGAGGAGCAGATGAAGATGATCCAGCAGGTGGAGCTCTATAACAGCACGTTGTCACAGGAACTGAGAATCACCGTCTCCGTGGAGATAGAGAAGACCAGGGAGGCGCTGTATCAGCTATTTGCTCACGGTGACGTGGTAAGAGTCTCTCAGACTTCTTCAAACATCAAAGTTTCACAGAGTTGTTTCAGTCTGTCAGATCTGTTGTCTGGTGTCTTCAGGTGTTTGTCAGTAAAGACGTGGCTCGTCACTTCGGCTTCCAGTCAGCTCAAACTGCTCTGAAAGGACTCTACAGCCGGGTCAAACAGGGGTGAGTGGAGGTCAAAGGTCAACAGCCAGTTTGGGTGTAGTCAGAATTGAATTCTGCCCAGGAATAAAACCATACACTGTATATAAATATGGATGATATATGTCTCCTTGTGCAAAAGTGAGGCTGAAGTATACCCTTTCTGGGAGCTTTTATCTTGCTTATGTGACATCATTTGAAGCCAGAGTCTATACCGTAGAGTCGGGCAGCAGGATAACAGTACGTAGGATAGTGGTTCACAGGATAACGGTCCGTAGGACACCCCCCCTTCAGCCGTCCCGCTGCCTGGCACCCCAAAAACCTCCAATTACTTAAATAGATGAGATTGAGTTGATCTGAGAGCTTGGAGAACTGAATGTATGTAGTGAAGGTATGTTTAGGAGTACCTATGGCCCATGAGTTATATGAAGTGTTCTGAAATATCACTCCTTTCAACCCTGAAGGAGTGTATTGAATTGGAGAAATACCAGACAAGGAGAGTAATTTGCTTAAGTGATGTGGAACCAGAATTAGGTACTTGTCCAGATTGAGAGATGAAAAGAGTATCTGTGGATGTTGTGCTCTGTGTTTTCAGGAACAAAGTGGTTTGCCAGTGTCCCAAAGGAATTTGGCTGTGGTTGTCCTTTTACCTTCAAAAGGCAGGTGTTGGCTTACTGGAATGTTTTGTTAGTTTTGGTTTGCTTTTAATAGAATACCAAGGCGTCATCTGAGGATTGAGACAAGTCCGAAAGGCAAGTGTGGTGGCATGGGTCAAAGTGGATGGTTGAAGTGGTGAATTCAGAGCATCCAAGGAAACTGGAGAGCGCAAACATGGCTTATAATGTAGAGCAATATGAAGAGTGCTGTATCTAGAGTGGATGGTGCAGGTTGATGGCAAGTCAGCAGTGAGAGGAAGGTAGCAAGGATTTTTGGGAGTCTTTTGAAGACTAATGATTTCTGAGGACAATATTGATCATCACCATTTACCTTGTCTAAGAAGTAAAGTGTAGCTGCCGTCAGAGACAGGTATATAATTTAAGTTCATTTTTTACTTTAGTCAACAATTAAATAATTTAATTAAAAAATATCATATTTTGTTAATAATATATATTTTCATTTCATGCACAGACAGGTAAAAGTTTTGTTTACAAAAGCAGAACTAATGTTATGTTGGAGAGAAGGGGAGGGGAGCTTTATTCAGAAGCACCCTACAACACAGGAGTAACAGAGCACCTAGCATGTTAATTAGAAGACGATGAAGAAGATTTGAATGAGATTCAGCTTTGAAGTTTCCTTTCTTACTCCTTTTAAGTTAACATGGCCATGCACCTTTTAAGTTATGTGTGAGGTACTTTTATGTTTGTGAGATATTTCTTTAATGTTTAATCTCTTGCTTTGCTCTGAAATTGCTTTGTTGACATGAAATTTTTATGATTTGTTTATTTATCTAGTTCTCACGGCATGACTGACCACAGCGATGTGCAAATAAATGCCTGTGCATAGAAGGAATGTCTTGTGTTTGTGATTTTAACTGATGGGAGTAATATCAAGGTTTATACTTTTTAAAGCAAAAAAAAAAAAAGTTTAAACCACGAATTTTCCAAACAGATTTGCTAAATGATTTCATTGCAACTGTAACAGATTGTCATTTTAAAAAGAGAAGAAAGAAATAACTGTTTTGAACATAAAATACATTTACAATGTGATGATGTAAGTTAAAAATTGTGTGTACATACAATGTTTAGTTTAATTTGTCGACCTTTTGTTTAAGAACCACTACCTGCTCATTATCACGACCATGACTGCATCCCATAAGATGAGAGCATAATGTATTCAACATGCCCCTGATGCAATTTTATGTTTCCTTGGATGGCAACAGAATTGTCTGTGAAGACCCGATCATAATCTACCTCTGTTTAGCTGATCCTGATATATTTACCCTAATCATCTCACTCCTCATGTTTAAAGCTAACCAACCCAACCAACAAAGTCAACATACTAGCCAATCAGAGGCAGAGTGAGGTAGAGTAGGGCGGGTTACCATCGTAGGAGGAAAAAAACATCCTGGACTGCCCTCAGTTCAATGTGGCTGGGCCTGCTGCTCCCTTGAATAGAATGGGAGGTCTGCCAGGCTGGATCTGTTCTTGCTGCTGCTAGTGGTGCAAAAGGTCTGTTTGTGGGTTGGTTTGTGAATACTGGGTATGGCTGATGCTCTCCTGAGGTCTTTGTTGTGGTGGCTATAACTGCTGTTGCTTGGGCTTGGGTTGGTAGACTCTCCTCTGCTGTTGGCTGGGGGTTCCTGTGTTGCTCATCTGTTGAGTGTTCTCTTTGGTTCAGTGAGATATCTTGTCTTGTCATCTCAGTGGAGAAGACCAGGTCTAGGATGTGTCTTTGGATGTGGGTGGGAAAGTTGATGTGTTGGGAGAAGCTGAAGCAGTTAGGGTTAGGGTAGGTCCAGAAAGTCCATAGCAGCTTTACAGTCTGGGGAGTCAATGTGAGGGTTGAAGTCACCGAGGAGTAGAACAGATGGTGAGATTAAGAGAAGTGTGGTGATGAAGTCAAAGACATCAGGTAGGAATGATAGATTGAGTTTGGGGGGGTGGTAGATGATTGTGATGATGAGAGGTTGAGGACCAGAGAGTTTAAAAACCAGGTGTTCAAATGATGGGGCAGCAGGAATGGACAGAGCAAGGGGTTGATTGAGGGTGATTTCTAGTGCTTTTGTTTTGAAATTACTGTGGCGATAGTGGGGATTGACCATAGGACTGTGATGGAGTTTGTAGCAGTGGAACTGCACCAAAACATATGGCGGGAGCCTCGGTGGATGTAGCGAGAACGGAGAAGAAGTTTTTCAGGGTGGCGATGAGTTCGGTGGAGGGCGGTGGAGGGGGAGGTGAGCAGACAGGTGGAACAAGATCAGGATCAGCAACCATGGTCAGGTAGAGAAGAGAAGAGACCAACCCCTGTCAGGACCAGCCCGGGCCAACGCTGTCTGAATCTACCCGGATCTCTTCCCTCACTGAGCAGCGATAGAGAGACGTCCACCCAGGTGGGAGCTTGGGTGGTTCAGGAGGAAGGCAGCAGCTACAGCAGAGGGCCACACCAGCACAGGTGAAAGCCGCCCGGATTTATCTTCAATCAGGTTGCTGTGGTCCTGTGGTACAGATCACCAAAGAGGGGTCAGGAACAATCCGAGAAAAAATAAAGTTAGGAAAAAGGTCACATTCACCAAGTTGTATAAAGCTTGAACAGTATTCCTTATTGCCCTTTTTAAATGGTAATGAGATTACTGATTTCTCCATTTTTTAATGGTGAGTAGTGTAAGTTGATGATGTCACTCATGCCCTGCTCTGGACAGTGAGATAAGGTATGCTCCTGTTTTGAAAGACTCATTGGTCAGGTTTCTTTGAATAAAAGTTCAAATTGCCACAGTTGTCAATATAGTATGTATTCCCTGTTTCTAAACTCACTTGTACTCTCTCTCTGACAATTTTTTTTACCTGTCGTTCCCTCTCTCTCTCTGACCTGTCTGTCTGCAGGGCTATCCTGGTCTGTGCCTGGGCAGAAAAGGGAGCTGACGCTTTGGGTCCTGATGGTTTGCTTGTGCACTCAGACGCTTTTCCTCCTGAAAATCTGGTTGATACTCTTGGAGCTGGAGACACTTTTAACGCAGCGGTGATCTACAAACTCGCCAATGGTGAGATTATACAACTGTCCAATTTTACATCCATCCAAATTTACATTTGTCTAACTTTATAACTGTTCAACTTTATGTATCAACTTGTGAGCTACTTGTGCCCCATGTTGTTCAGACTGACAAACCGCTGACAAGCTCTCAGATGTCGGCCAGCAGACAGAGCAGAGATCAGACTTGTTTCTGAATTCTTCTGTAGTTTCTGTAGTTTTACTTAAATAATAAACAAATCAATAATGTTTCTGTGTACAGGTGGAAGTCTACAGGACGCTCTGACCTTTGGCTGCAGAGTTGCCGGCATGAAGTGTGGTTTCCATGGTTATGATGGCATCGCCAAAAAGTTGATCAATGTCTGAGCAAAGACAGAAAACGTTTTTTTTATATCATACTAAGAATGACTCTGAGAACTGTGTTACAGTCTGAGGTTGAAAATGAGTGAAGGAAAAATGTTATGAAACCAGACAATGTTAATGACTGAAATACAAACAAACGTATTATTAATTGTTAAGATTTATTATTTTAATTAATTTGATATATTAAAATAATTATTAGTGTGGTAAGTGAAGCTTGATTAAAAAAAAATCAGAAAAAATCAGAATCTGTTCATTAATCATGTTTGAAAGCTGAATGTACACAATATTTAACTAATAGTTTAAAGACAAACTGATCAATAACTGATAGTTTACTGTTAATGTAAACTATCAGTTATAATAAGTTAAATGATAATTGCTCATTCGTGTTAAAAAACAGTTAATAAAATGATAGTTAAGTGGTAAATAACTGTTTGTTACCTGAACGTTCACTGTGTCATTCAGTTCCAATAAATGAAATAAAAACTTGATCAAATTATTTTCCTCATTGCACATTATATGTTTGAGAAAAGTAGTGTCTAATCCTAAACTTAACCCTAACCCAGCAGCCTACTCCTACTCATCTTCCACCCCATCTGCCATCTTTCCCATAACCAAAGGCATCAACAAAAATGGAATCACTCTCAATACAAATCTGTTTCCACCTTCTTTCACAGTTGAAAAGCTCAACCGAATCACCCTTCTGATCTCCAATTCACTCTCAGTAACGCACTGCACCAAACACCAACTTCTCTACCTCCTTGGCCATCTCAACTTTAAACTATGCATCATTCCCCAAGGCCTTCATCTCTCATCTGCTGTCTATTGGTTCTTCAGTTCCTTCCCTTTTGACTCCCATCTCCCTGAACAGTCCGAGTTGTGCTGACCCTAACCTTGACTATGGCTCAACCTGGAACAATATTTATGTGGGAACAACACCAACATGCCAATTTAAGAGCATGCAACTACGAGGCTAATTCTTTATTTATGCCAAATTCTACCTCCATGGGCCACTTGATAATATGCTCTCTGAGGGAAAAAGTAACTCCTAACCCTAACCCTCCAACTAAAGTATCATAATAAACCTAAATCTTCTGCTGCTGCTGCACCTTCCACATAAACCCCTTAAATATGCTTTAAGAGCATAATTAAAGAAAACATTTAAATCATTAGCTGTTAGATAAACCTGGACTGTTCCTTTAAATGTGAGTGTGAACTGTTAATTATAAAGCCAATAACTGTGTAACAATAATAAAATCATCTGACATCACAATAAAAAATATGACACAATCGGACTTTCTCTGGTCTGTTACTGGTTAGTCAGCGTTTTTACTTTTCAGTCTCTGGTATGGCCATGTCAGGACTGTCTCACTTTGACTCCGACTGGAGAATGTATGTGTGAGTGACAGGTGTGTGGTTGTGTTGCTGTGTGCTTGTGTGCCCCCATTTTTCCTTTCTCCCAGATTTTCTGAAGTTGGTGGGAGTGACCTCCGGCTCTAACTGTGGCACACCTGACAGCCTGATTGACACTCTCCTATCACCACTCACTATTTAAGATCTGCCCAGCTCTCCAGTCCTTGCCGGATCGTTGTGTATCTCCATTAGCTTCACACCACCTTAATATTTGTCTTTTGCCTTCTCCAGTCCAAGTTCTAATTGTGACTTTTTCTGCTTTTCTCCCTATGAGCTTTGACCAGTCTCTGCCATTATCTTGAACTGTTTTGCCAGTCCATGCATCCCCTGGACCCGACTCTGCATCAATAACCCCGCCTGGACTTCAACAACTTTATTATCAGGATAAAGAATCTTGGAGTTGTCTTTGATCAGGATTTGTTCTTTAATGACCACATAAAACTAATTTTGAGGACTGCATTCTTCCACCCGTAACATGCCAAAATCAGAAACCATAAAGTCTCTTAGGAGTTTCAGAGTGCAGCTGATTCAGAATGCTGCTGCAAGTGTTCTGACAGGAACCTTGCACTGGCTACCTGTTATTTCTAGAATAGAATTTAAAATTCTTCTCCCAACATACAAAGCTCTTCATGGTCAGGCACCATCATATCTAAATGAGCTCATAGTACCTTACTACCCCACTAGAACATTGCATTCATCAAGATGCTGGGTTACTTGTGGTTCCTATAGTGTCTAAAAGTAGATTGGGAGCCAGAGCTTTCAGCTATCAAGCTCATCTTCTGTGGAACAAACTACCTCTCTGTGTTGGCAGGTAGACACGGTCAACACCTTTAAGAGTAGACTTAAGACTTTCCTTTTTGATAAAGCTTATAGTTAGGGCTGGCTCAGGTCATCCCTTAGTTATGCTGCCATAGGACTAGACTGCCAGGGGACTCACACTCTCTCTCTCTCTCTAATGTTCGTTCGTTTTCTTCCGCTTTTTCCGTAGTCGGGTCGCGGGGGCAGCAGCTTTAGCAGGGAAGCCCAGACTTCCCTCTCCCTAGCCACTTCTGCCAGAGCCAGCTTCTGCAACCGGGGATCGGACCGCCAGGGTCCCCGTCTCCAACTGCCGCCCATCTCTCTTCGCACCTTTTCTAAGGGGTTCCCCCCCCTGAGACCCCTCCAATGGGTGGTGAGCCCATGGGAAGGGGGTACAGCACCTGGTATTCCCAGGCGGTCTCCCATCCAAGTACTAACCAGGCCCGACCCTGCTTAGCTTCCGAGATAAGACGAGATCGGCGCGTGTTCAGGGTGGTATGGCTGCCCCTCTCTCTCTAATGTTACTAACTAAACTTCTTCCCTAGAGTTTCTGTGCTCTCTCGTCCAGAAGGTTCTTGTGGACTGTGGCTGCTGCTGTGGTCCTGTGCGACGTCCACTGCATGTGTTGTCACGGTCATTATTGTTACCATATCTCCATTACAGTTTATAGTTAGTTAATGATTTGCTGCTGATGTGCATCTGTGGCTCTCTGTCACAGCTCCCACTCCTACTGCAATAATTCATCAATTATTTTAACTCATTCTCATTTTATCATCCACTGTAATTAATTGTCTCATCTCAATAAATACAGTGGATTAGATTTCTTCCAGATGGAAGAGATGAAGGGATGATATATTTGATCTGAATAAATAGACCTTTTGGTAAAAATCTGCTCAGCATCAATAACCAGATTACAACACAGTTTCACACATGCACACCTAATATTTGTGTATAACTGTGATTAATTTTGTCAGTTTTACAAATGAATATGTGCAAAGAGTACTATGTTTATGACAAATCATTTAATTTCAGTGTATTTTTATTTTTAAATCCTCTAACAGTTTGATTATTTTCATTCTGCTGTCACATCATCATCAATAATCAATCCAAACTGATGAACTTGTGTTCAATGAGTAATTAACTTAAGAGACGAGATAAAAAAAAATTTAACTTTCAACAAAAGCTTCAATTGAATGTGTTACATTAACAGATGATTTTCAGTCATGTTAATGTACAATGGTCCACTAACACCTTTAGAAGATGAAATATGACTATGTTGTTGTAATTATATATTTTATTGTTTTTTATTAAAAAGTGAACATATACAATGTTAACAGAAATTAATATCATTGACCTCTGACCCCTGAAACAGAAGGTTTAAAATAAATATCAACTTCAAAAAAAAAGAAAAAAAAGAAAAAATCTATAACACCTGGTCACTGGCAAAATGTCAGGACGATCAGAGGCATGGAGTCAGGAAAGGGTCCAAAGGTCATCGGGTGCCATTGATGATCGGTTAGATGAATCATGCGCAATAGAAGCGTCCAGCGTCGACTCGTCTTCTTTTGCGACTTTGCTGCTCCTCAAAGAACTGGCGAATATCATTGGGAGTCACAACCTATCAGAGAACAGACAGCAGTTACCTTTCTGTCAGCAGGTCATACAAATAGAAGATTATCTAGCAAAGCACCCAACTCCAGAGCCTCCACCTGCAGCCTGTCTGACAAAGCACCTGACCCCTCCCGGCATTGGCTGGTATAGGGATATTCACAAGCTCCTGGCTGAGTTGTGTTGAAAAGCTCTGACTCTTTGTGCCTGTACACCTAACAGCAGTTCAGAGTATCCAGCTTTCTTGGAGTCTGTGGGTGGTATAAAGAATAAGGCACCATGTAAGCCATTTTTTAATTACATGGTACCAACTCAATTCCTTTCAACTCTTTCCTAGCTCGACCACTTTTTTTAAAATAAGTTGACGACAAAGCCTTTACTTTTAATGTTGTGAAGAGAAATGCCTCCCCCTCATATGACATTAAATTATTATTACTGAAGCATCAGCAGTATGTTACTGTTGTAGCTGTTGGAGGTGGAGCTAGTTTCAACAACTGTATATACAGTTAGAGCATAAATTATCATAAACAGCTGTAAGAAGGTGTCCTGACTACTTTTGTGGAACACAACAAATTGTTTTCTTTTTTCACTGGAGCACAAATAAAAAACAGTTAAACAGTTTCTAATTGAACTCCCAGTAATAATTAAACACTTTTAGTAATATTTAAATTAAACTGTCAGTGAAACCATTTCAGTTATAGTTAAACTGTTTTCTAGTTAAACTGTTTCAGTAATAATTATCTTTCTCGTTTGTCTGCTGTACCAAAATCGTACCAAACTGTGAATTTTGTGTACTGCTATACCTGTAATTATAATGCTGATAGATCAGTTATAGATAAGATTTATTAACAAGCAGTTTGCACTGAAACCTCTGCAGTATTTAAGTCAAATCGATCAGAAGTTTGGCTGCAGTACAAAACTCACCTTTCCTTCTGCTGCAAATCTCTGCAGAAAGTCCTTCAGTTCAGTTTTCATATCATTGTATTCTGAGAGAAAGAAACTGACGTCACCAAATACAGCCAACAGACTTATCCAAAAAATGAATACACTGATGTGGTAACATGTGGTACTTGTAGTTTAATGTGTGGTGGTTGTAGCTTAATGTGTGGTACTTGTAGTTTAATGTGTAGTAGTTTCCATTACCGTGGATGATCTCCAGCTGCTGCACTCTGTTCAGGTTGTCCAGAGCTGACATCAGAGGGTCGTGACCCATCTGCCTCTGTTCACTGTTCTTGCCTTTGTTTTCGTAGGCGAGGACGGTGTCTGAGTCATCCAGTAAGAAGGAAAGGCCAGCTTCAGAAAGACTCTTCTAAAAGGGGTAACAGTACAAAAAATTAATGGTTCGGTACATTTTTGTTACAGCAGGTAGAAAAAAACATTTTCAGACTTTAAATACAACTCTGAGCCACATCCAGAAATATTCTGATGATACTGCTATTGTAGGTTGTATCAGGAATGGGCAAGAAGAGGTGTACAGGGGTCTGATGAAGGCCTTCAGCAAATAGAGCGATAAGAACTCTCTTCTACTGAACATCTCCAAGACCAAGGAGATAGTGGTGGATTCTTGCAGGTTTAAGCTGTCTTTTCAGCCAGTCAATATTCGAGGAGTATACATTAAAGTAGCACAGACTTACAAATACTTAGGTATGCATCTGGACAACAAGCTGGACTGGTCCTTGTACAAAGATGCCCTCTACCAACAGTGGCAGAGTCGGCTCATTTTCCTGAAGTGACTTAGGTCCTTTGACGCAGTACAAACAATGCTGCACATTTCACCCATCCGGCGTGGTGAGTGTCCTCTTTTACGGTGCAGTCTGCTGGGGAGGCAGCAGCAGGACACAAGGAGGCTAGACAAGCTGATTAAAAAGGTTGGTTCTGCGCTTGTCAGGGGTTGGACTCACTGTGGACTGTGGTGGAAAGATCAGGCCATCCTGGACAATGTCCCTTCTACAACATCACCAGGGAAGCATCTGCAGGACAGAGATCCTTTGTCCCCATGGTTTTACAACACCTCAGTCAATAGCAGGGGTTCGCTCTCTCTCTCTTAACGAAGCTGCTTCATTAGTGACAGCTTCAAATGTGACGGGGCTCTGATAGATTTGTGAGGACCATACAGATTCATTAGAATAGATTAGAAAACACATCTTAAAAAACTAAAAATATATAAAGTAAGAAAACAAACAGAATAACAGAAGTCCTGCCACCATTTTTACATTTTATATATAAACCTAATGTTAAACATGAATATTTCGATTTTATGTCCCAGTGTTCACCATACCCTGCTCAATCAAATCAAAAAATAATTAGAATAAAACAAAATAACACAAACAAAAGACAATCTATACATCCTGTAAGCTTACTATACCAGTCCCTCCTCTCCTATCATCCATCCCATATTCATTCAATTCAATTCAATTTAAACATCCAACATAGTAAATGTTGTTCTTTTTTTTTTCCTCGCTACCGTTGTTGCTCACTGGATATTTTTTCTTTTTCGGACCATTCTCTGTAAACCCTAGAGATGGTTGTGCGTGAAAATCCCAGTAGATCAGCAGTTTCTGAAATACTCAGACCAGCCCTTCTGGCACCAACAACCATGACACGTTCAAAGTCACTCAAATCACCTTTCTTCCCCATACTGATGCTCGGTTTGAACTGCAGGAGATTGTCTTGACCATGTCTACATGCCTAAATGCACTGAGTTGCCGCCATGTGATTGGCTGATTAGAAATTAAGTGTTAGCGAGCAGTTGGACAGGTGTACCTAATAAAGTGGCCGGTGAGTGTGTACATATACATATATATATATATATATATATACATATATACATACATACATACATACATACATACATATATGGGTTAGGGTTATAAAGAAACAGTATAAGGTGAAGCTTGATTTAATGGATCTGTATAAAATATTTTATATAATAATGTAGTTAACTGACATTTTTGCTTTGATATAATTTATATGTGGCTTCAAGCATAGTTTATTACCTATCACCAGTCCAAAAATTTTAATGTAAGACACTTTCAGTTACTACTTCATTTATCATATGTTTTTGCTTATTGAGAAATCTCACTGATATAATTTATGTACAAAATAAACAATAGTGGTCCCAAACTGAGCCCTGGAGAACCCCACAAGTAATGTTCAGTAGCTGTGAATTAGGGTTATTTATCTGAATGTACTGGTGTTTATTCTCCAGGCTCATTAACCAAGAGTGTACCTCCCCTCTAATTCCATATCTTTGTAATTTCTTCAATAAGTCATGGTCAACAGTGTCAAATGCTTTTCTGAGATGTAGGAACACCCCCAAGCCATTTTCTTCATTTTCTATTGCAGTCGGGTTGGCTAGATGATTCAGAGTGGGTAATGGCAAGTTGTATAAAGACTGAATCAAAGTGTGAGTGCACTCACTCAGAGACGCTTAATTACACAAAACAAGCCCATGACCTCATACTTTATTATTGGCGCCTCAGAAAACAGGAACCTAATGTGTGTACATTACCTGGCAGGTGTTGCAGGAGCAGAGTTTCGAGCGCCACGCTGAAGGCCAGAACACGGCTCCTGATTGGACTCTTTTCTGACTAGTCGCCTCTAGCTCCTTCAGTCTGCAGCTCAGATCTGTCTCCTGACGGCTTCGTTTGGAGCTTGGCTCCATAACATCGTCAACCTGAAGATTGAAAGGAATCAGTAGAGCAACAACAGAAGATAAGCTGTGATGTTTAGATATAACAGTGATGGACAGAAAATACAGGATTTAAAACAGGTGACAGTAGGGTAATCACAATGTAAAAGTTAGATTCAGCATGAGAAACTCATCATCATTATCATCATGATCCTGAACCCTCACAGTAACTGTCTCCTAATAGATGTGATGATAAACTCAGAACCGAGTTTTGACAGGAAAACCTGAACATTAACATTGTAATAGCTCCATTTCTGGAGACATGTTAAACACTGTACAGCCTGAATGGATGAACCACAGTTTACATACAACATTCAGTGATAACCTCCAATACAAAGATCAACTATAGTTATTGCACTTATTTTTTTTAATTCTACTGTTTATAAATGTCTTTTTAATTGTACTGCAGATAAACAAACACTGAAGAGTGTTGCTGCTGAGTCTGATTCTCACCTTCTCAGACTGATTCAGGTTCATGTTTGACTCATCTGTTCCTGCTGTTTCTTCCTTCACCTCTTCAATTGATTCACCTGGAACTGAACAGGAAATATATCACAGACCAGAAGTGCATCACAGACAGGAAGTACATCACAGACAGAAGTAATTTACCTGCCAGGTGAGCAGCGAAGGTCCACAAGAAGGGATTTTTGCTCATACAGGACTCACAGATCATCTCCTGCAGCTCCACACAGTCTGGAACCACACATCCCAGGTGCTGTCAGAACAAACACAGGTGAGTTCAGACCAAACACCTCCGAACAAACACACCTGTCACAGGTAACATCATAGACGTGTTACCTGAGACAGGGTTATGATGTTACCTGTGTGGTCATGAACCCACCCTGCCGTGCAGCCAATCCTCACACACCACACACTGAATCATTTCGTCCTCCACCTGAAACCAAAACCAGCCAATCACAGTGAGACACAGCTTCAATACAGGAAACAAACCGAAGCAGATGAGGTTCAGATGTCTCAGGGGCCAAGCGTCTTACCTTGTCGTCTGGATCTGGGTAGGGCCGGCTGCAGGTACAGTACTCTCCAAAGAAGTTATGGCTGTATTTGTTCAGACTGTTGACCTCCTCTTTGTCCTGCAATACACAGAAAAACATGCCAAAGCACCTGGCAGGTAAATTACTTCCTGTCTGTGAGGGCGGCCTTTTCTAGACATCCTGCAATCACTTTAGGTGTCCAGTTATATATGAGAACAATTAGTTTGACTAATAGATGTGGTTTGAGAACTCACAGGAAAGAGTTTACACTGTAGCTCTGTAAACTTCCCATTTCCACAGTCACAGCGGAAGTTCCTGCAGAGAAGAGCCAGGATAAATATGATTAATATGGAAACTTAGAGCATGTTCATCAACAGAAATCAATGAAAAACAGACATTAAATCAATGTGATAATATCAGAACACAATCTGTCAACATAATTTCAATGTTTTTAATGAACTCTGATTAATTCAGAAAAATATTAGCTGATCTATCATGTTCAAAACCACATGTAGAACAGTGACAGACTTCTATAAATTGATCAATTAATCACTCTGTGTAACATGATGCCACTGACACATGAAGATATGGAAGTGTATGAATGATGGTTTGGTGAGTTATCACCTCTTGGTGTAGAGCTCGAACAGGTCATGACCTTCATGACATTTGTATGAACACGCCAAACACACGCCTGCTACCTCTCCTCCCTTAGGTGTGCAGGTATTACAGGCATATAGAGCCTGCCGCTTCACGTAGCCCTGCAACACACGCACAAAAACACATAAAACACACAGAGCAGGGATGCCACATTGAGCAAACTCTCTAACTCGTGACACATCAGTGTTACCAATTACACAGGACATTTTACAAGATAAGATATATCTGTAGAGCGCTTAGTTGCAAAAATGAACTAAATGGGTTTTATTTCACATTTGATGGGAACAGTAAATAGAAAAGTGTCATCAACAGTGCACATTTGATTACCATGCTACTTGTGCATTAGTGCAATATGAAAGGAAAAACAGAAGAGCAACTCTTCCTCAGGTGACTGAGAATGTCAATGCAGGACATGATCAGACTGTGTCAGCAAGACTAGTCCATTGACATATTATATAACATTATGTTTTAATATTATAGTAGGACTGTAGAGCAAAACCCCTCATTTGACAGTTCGGTGGTGCAAAAACCCTAGGTACTGGTCTAAAGAGATGTGGAAAAGTCATATGATCAGGTGAGTCATCCTTCACCATATTCTCAACAAGTGGGCAGGTGCATGTGTGGCATACACCATGAGAATGGTCCAGGCCTGAAGATATTTAAGTGAGTCTGAATTAAGCAAGAATGCTGACCATACTGTTGAAGCCTTGTGTGTAATTAATATACAACACTGTATAATCTATATACGCAATCTGTCAAAAATTGCTTTATCAAACCACAGGTGTGCTACTAACCCTAACCCTGTACCTGAGGGATGAGAGTTGGTCTCTGGAACTACAGACCATGGGACAGTTGCTGAGGTTGCTGTCGCATTGGAAGGTGCTGTAGTTCTTGAGGGCCTGGGTGACTTTGCAACAGCTTTTTGGGAGCTCTATGCTCTCAAGATAAAATATCCAAAGGATTGGAGGTACACTTTTGAGTAGGGCTGAAGACAAAAGGCCTGGTATTAGCAATGTGTACCTAATAATATGGCCAGTGGGTGTATATTTACAGTATATAAGCAGTAACCTATGATATACAGTATATGTACAGTACGTATATATAGTACAAATAATATATAGTATATATAAACAATAACCTGGGGGTATGAGCAGTGATCAGAATCACTTCCTGCCAACACGGCTGAAGCTTCTTCTTCCAACTCCTCATCTTCCTCCAGGACGTCCACCAGAGACACCGTCTGCTCCTCCGACATTATCGCCTGATCAAACACACAAACAGACAGACAGACACACAAACACACAAAGAGATTTCAGATTTCCAATCGTTCAAAAGCAATGAATAAACCGTTATTTAGCTTCAACCAGCCACAGTTAGCTTCTGTTAGCAACAGTTAGCTTCCACAGCTTACATGAATGTAAATCCACTTCGCGCTAATGGTAACTGCGTTAGCTATGTGATTAAACTCACCGAGTTAAATTAAACTCAAACCGAATGTACTCCAGAAAATAAACCGATTAATAACGATATTATTATCTCCGTCTAATGTTCAGAGGGTCGATGTTTGTTGCCAAACCGCTAACTGGTGCTGCTAGCTGATGACAACATCCGGCTTACTTCCGCAGATGTTTATTATCGTTATTAACAGCATGGTAACCATATAGTAAATAAATACATGAACAGATAAGGGGATAGGGGGAACACTAACGGAAATCATAAATGTTATACAGGGTTCATACATATATGGCTTTCCTACTTTTATATATTTTTTATTTTCAAAAATTAAAAAAGATAATTTACGATTGGAAAACTTTATCAGTGTTTGTGTGTGATTTTGCAAATAATAAATTGAAATCTTCCCTTTAAACCACAACAAAAGAAAAAAAGCTCTTTACGTAGGGCGTCTGAAGGCAGCAGACAGTACGTGTTGACGACAGCAGACACTGCGTGCTGACGTAGCCAGACGGCACGGGTTCAAGATGGCGGGCACAGCGCTCGTAGCGGAGCTTCGGTTCAAAAACGCGCATAAAGAAAAAATCAGTGTTGAAGTAGAAAATCACTTGAGTTCTCTAATCCGCGGGATTCTCGAACTGAACCCGAATGTCTCGCGGCTTCTCAGCGAGTTGGTGGAGCGGGAAAAAAACCGCGGAGCATGTGCAGAAGGTGAGCCCTCTGCTACTATTATTTAGCTGTTTATACAAACATTAAATTAATTAAATGTGACAAACTGAGCAACATGACGTGTCATCAGTAAGAATAATTATTAAATTGTAAATTGATTTGATAAACTTGATTGACTAAAGCAACACGTCACAAGAGGCCGTGCTTAACACTGACGTTTATCGTTTACACGCCCACTATGATTTTGTTTCTGGCTCTCAATAAAACATACAGTCTGTCAGACTGTATGTTTTCCAAAATGCTGTAAGTTTCCAAAATGCTTTGCATCTCTTCATACTGCGCATGGTGGAGCCGAGCCAGGCTAAAGGCTGTTATAGTCATTGACTGGTCAGCTGAGAAAGTAAGCGTGTAGGTCCTCTAATATGTGGCCAGTTTATGCAAATAACACCTATTGGTAAACCTGCTGCAACATTTCAAATGATTAGGGTTATCTGTCATTGTTTGTCTGAATGTGAAATGAATTGTTAACGTTTTTACTGGATAGAACAACAGTGCAGTATTTCCCCAGGGTGATGAAGCAGCAGTTGCAGCAGATTTACAAACATGCATTATTTGCATAAACTGACCAGATGTGAATCTACATGGTCACTTATACACCTGGAAAAGAAAACTTAAAATGAAGTGAGATGATAACAGTCCTAGAACGAACGTTACAACAGCTTCTACCCTGGCTTGTCAGACGCAATGCATTTTGTGACGGTTGACAGATTGTATGGTTGTTTGACTGAGTTTGTCAGTGGGTGTGGTTTCTGAATGACATTATGGCCGGAACAAATATTGCTTATTATAAATGATAAATATCAGTTGGGTGAGTTTAATCGTGATTAAAAACATAATTACAAACGTATAACTAAGAGTGTCAGCATCAGTAAAGAAAGACAATCTCTGTCATTTTCATAATTTTTTTTAATAAACTTCGCAGAATAAATATGTACCGTATTTTTCGGACTATAAGGCGCATATAAAATAATTAACTTTTCTCAAAAATCAACAGTACGCCTTATGTATGACCTTTGGTTGTGTTTACTAACCTCAAACCAATTTTATGTTGTACACATTACGGCTAATAACGTATTACTCCGCAAGTCAGGAGCCTCGCAAAGGCCGGAATCATCACTTAACAGTCCGGTGACAGCAGAGACTGACTCGGGTAATGACGAGAGGGATCCAGGCATGCTGGAACCTTTTATCGCCCAACTGTTAAACTCTGAACAACAGTTTTGTATTTTTGTGTTATAACTGAATAATGTTGAGAGGGATCGGGGAATGTTTAATGCGGAAATCACCCACTTAAACTTATGTTTTTGTGTTAACCTACAACTGAGAGTTATTGTTAATTAGTTCATTAAAGTTTGACTTATCCGACACACGTTTTGTTTTCGCTTATTGCGCCTTATAATCAGATGCGTTTTATAACCCGATGCGGTTTATGTGTGGCTAATGATAGCAATTGACATGTTAATTGATACTGCGCTTTATAATCCGGTGTTTCATCCAGGTAAACGCATTTCCATTTAAAATTTACCATGCGTAGTCTGGTAGAACAATAGGCTATGTTTGGGGTTCTTCAAGCATTCTGGGTCCCAGCCAGATTTTCCATGTTTTTTTTTTTTCAATTTGCATTATTTTTTGCATTAAAACTTTTTTTTGGGGCTGGTGTGAATTCTTATTGGCCAAGTTTGCACATTTATAGGGGGAACACTTCTAACATTACAATGCAATACAGTGGTTAGATATGAAGGAGTAAGTAACTCACCTCCTACCTGTCAGGTGCAGTGCACAGCAGATTCCTGATACACCTGTGTTTTACTTGCTGCAGATGAGGAAAAGGAGGACAGCGATGATGATGAAGATGAGGACCCACAAAACTCTGAACTACTTCCTCCAGCTAAAAGATCCAAGACCTGAAATACCTAAAGAAACCTGAAATACCTGAGGACTGATTACCTGAGATCAGTCAGGATATCAACCCTGCCTTAGACTTAGAAGAAAGTACATGAAGCAGCTTCAAGTGTGTCTGACATGTTGCTTCAGGTGAAGACTAAAAATAAAACCTGCTTTTCCAATGTCTATAACAGTCTGACGCAGACAGGTGAAGGTGAGGACGGAATAGATATCTAGTTCTTATGTTAACTATAAAATTACCGGTGTATTTTGGGAACCTATGTTTGCTCTCTAATGCTGTGTTCATAATAATGACATGACAGGTGTGACACTACAAATCAAAGTTGAGCTGTCCTCAACGTTTTTTGCACTCTAATGATGCAGTGAACTGTCAACCAATCATGTGTTTCTGTTTCACCATTTTCACTCTCCCTGTCTCCACAATTCATGTTCCACTGTAAATAATACACATAACCATGTGATCACATCAAATCAACAGCTACTAGTCGTTAGTCTAACCACAGCATAAAGGTTATAGCAAACAAACTGAAGTGTGTGTATTATTTTTATCTAAAAAACTGCAATCTTCTATAACTAATGAAAGATTTTTGTAGAATAACCACAGAATAAGTCAGTGTGCCTTTGATTAAAAGAATCATTGCTTGCGTGATTGCCTTAACTACTGTGTTTTATTGCCTATTAGTACAAACAAGATTGTAATGAAATAAATAAATGTGTAATAGATCAGATACCTTTTTCCATTTATTGTTAAAATTCTTTTTCTCAATTAATATGCATCTATTATTCAATACTGTGTCCATTTTTGGGGTAAAGTTATATCTTGTATATCAGTTTCCAACAACAGACTTGATGAAAAGCAGATCGCTTTGATCAAAGTCACATTTTATTAAGATGTCGATACCACCAGAACTCTTTGGACTGAAAATCAAACCAATAAAACTTAAACCTAAATTGTATTTGATCGTGCCATTCATGGGATCAAAGTCAATTTTTAGAAATAGTTCCATCCTTTAGATAATCACTCTTGGGACAGGTTATAATAAAGACAATTATATTAATGGTTTAATCCAAGTGTTTTCAGTGGTGCAGTGTTCAAGAACCCACCTTACGACGCACAACTCAAAATAAATCTACAGTGGGTGTGGAGGCCGAGGACTATGACAGAGCAAAAGCAGAAACATAATAAAAAGCCATCTGCTGACAAACATGTAAGTCACTCCATTACACAATAAGGTTGTTTTCCCCATATATATCCCGATTTAGTTTTTTCTTTTTACGGTATTGTCAGATATATTTAATGAGTAGGTAGATAAGTCCAATTAAACTCTCCATTTTAGTAAAATGCATCCAGTCTCTTTGAAGCTGACTATTATGGATAGCTCTACTGTATCAAATTTCAAATCAAATTTTATATGTTTTGCCCAAAATCACAAAATACATTTGTCTCAGAGGGCTTTACAATCTGTACAGGGAGTGACACCCTCTGTCCTTAGACCCTCGATTCGGGTAAGGAAAAACTTGCCCACCAAAAAAGCCTTTAACAGGGAAAAAGGTGGAAGAAAACTCAGGAAGAGCCACAAAGGAGGGATCCCTCTCCAAGGACGGACAGACGTGCAAAAAGGAAAGTCTTAAGTCTACTCTTAAAGGTGTTGATCGTGTCTGCCTCCCGAACACAGAGTGGTAGTTTATTCCACAGAAGAGGAGCTTGATAGCTGAAAGCTCTGGCTCCCAATCTACTTTTAGACACTATAGGAACCACAAGGAACCCAGCATCTTGAGAGTGCAATGTTCTAGTGGTGTAGTAAGGTACTATGAGCTCTTTTAGATATGATGGTGCCTGACCATGAAGAGCTTTGTATGTTATGAGAGGAATTTTAAATTCTATTCTAGATTTAACAGGTAGCCAGTGCAAGCCAAAATGGGAGAGATGTGATCTCTGATCTTGGTTCCTGTCAGAACACATGCAGCAGCGTTCTGAATCAGCTGTAAACTCTTAAGAGACTTATTGGAGCAGCCTGATAACAAAGAGTTACAATAGTCCAGCCTAGAAGTAACAAATGCATGGAATACTGTATGTTATTCTAACCCTAACATTCATGTAATTCTTTGTGATTGTATGTGTGTGTGTGTGTGTTTTGTTCTGTACATGTGACTTCCATTGCACGTCTGTCCGCCCTCCTCAGAGATGAGATCCTGCCTCAAGTGGAGGAGTTCAAACATATTAGGTGTCACTTACAATCTGGGCCTCGTAGTAACCTCAAGATTTCAAGAACTCTAGAGAGGAGAATGGTCAGAGACATCAGTAAGAATCACTGGACATCTGCCAAGATGATTGTTGTTGACATGCCACTTCTGCAGTTGATGTTTCAAGGAGCACAGTTGTGAAGGCTCTCCATCGTGGTGGGCTTCAGGGCCACCGGCCAAAAAGAACTCCTTTACTCAAAGAATTAAAAAAAGTACACATCAAAGCTTAACTCGGGTTTGCAAAGTAAAGATGAGTTTTGGAAGTCTGTGCTTTGGTCTGATGACACTAAACTAGAATTGTTTGGGCACATGGATATTGCTTATGTTTGAACCCTAAGAACACAGTTCCCCCAGTTAAACGTGGTGGGAGCATCATGCTGTAGGGCTGTTTTACAGCCTCAGGCATAGGAAGCCTTGTCTGGGTGCATGGCATCATGAAAAAAGAAAAATATGTTGACATTTTGAGGGATAATATGCAGAAATATGTTTGTAGTCTATACTCAGGTTGTCACTGGGTCTTCCAACAAGACAAAGCACACATCAAAATTGGTCTAACAGTTCCTGAAGGAGAAAACCAAGGTCATGGAGTGGCCTGCACAGAGCCCAGACCTCAGTCCTACTGATCTGTGGCAGGTTGGATCAAATACAGTACAACTAAAGTCAATTTCATAATATTAGTCAGTTTCAAGTTTATTGTTCCAAACTAATAAATTTATTTTCAAATCATGTTATTCATATTCAATGTAAACAATTCAGTTTCTAGTGACACATATTTCTGCCCATGCATGCCCTTTTCACTTTCGAAAAGAATAACAATTTTAAAGTGTAAAACTTTCATTTTATTGACATAATTGTCATGGTAACCAGTGTATGTCATGTGACTTGTGATATTAAAGAAAAGTAGCAAAATAAGTACCACAGTAACAGAGAATGCTGCTCTCTGATTGGCTGGTAGCTGTCAGATACACAGTTTAGCTGCCGATTACCATAGCAACAACACTAGCGCTTCATTTAGAAACACAGCTACCCTCCAGCCAATCGCAGTACATGATTTTCTGTGTTTTTACAAAAAGGTTTGTATATGTTGATCCTGACAGTCCACGCTCAGGACAGTTTGACACAGTTCCTTATCAGGTGGAGCAGTGGGTTAAAAGGCACACTGGCAGTGACATCACAAACAACAAACAGTTTAATTAGTCCTCTGGTGACATCCTGCAGTGGCCCTGCCTGTCTATGTTTCTATGAGTGGTGGGCCGCTGTGATTGGACGGCTTGGTAGCAACGTGGCGACGGCTACAGAGCAGGACGAGGCAGATGGGCAGAACGCAGTAACCCACAGCTCGAGGGTCTGCCCTCGTACAGGAGAACAGGAAGAGAAAGAGCTGCAGGTATGGCAGCAGGAAGACAGATGCCCACATCCAAGCAGGAAGTGGGGGCAAGCGGGTACCAACACTCTGACTCCAGCTGATGGCGGGGGGCGGAGCTGACGGCCCCATTGCACCTCTCTGCACGTGCTCCAAACTGAACCGTTGAACCTCAAATACGTAGTACACCAAGAGTACACTGAGCAGCAGGTAGAGAGCCACTCCTACCCAGCCCATCCTCTGACGGAAGTTCATCATCCTCCATACTGCCAGAAAAAAAACAATCAATCAAGAATCAATACATCATCTATACATACACTATTGATGATGACAATACACTTTACTATTGTATTTATTTACTTCACTGTGGTATTTATTTACACTTTACTGTAGTATTTAGTCACATTTTACTATCGTATTTATTTACACTTTTCTTCACTTTACTCCTCCTGGTCAAATGACACCATTTGTTGTTTCTGGCATAAATGTCAGAGGTCAGAGCGACTGTGGAAATCCACCATCTTTACTACAAAAGACCTTTTAATTGAATTTAACAACATGGCTAAAGATGTAAGGGCTTCCTATTTTGTCAACCTTGTTTCCACCAATAATTGCAACCCCAACGTCCTGTTTGACACAATTAACAACATTGAAGCTTCTTGTCTCGGATGCCTGTTTCATCAAATAAAGATTGCAGTAATTTTCTCTCCTTACAGATACATTTTAGGATTAACTTTAAACCCTCTATGGTTGCCTGAGGGCAACACCATGCCATAGAGGGTTAAGATTCATGTTTTGATGTTCATGTATAGAGCCCTGCTCCATCCTTTTATCACCAGGAGGCCACTTCTGTCTTCTTACTTACTGTCTCTGGCTGTCCTTTGTTCGATACTGAAAAGTGATCGTGCCTTTGAAGTTGTGGCTCCAACACTGTGGAACTGTTCCTTTAATCAGTCTGTCTGTGGTCTCCGGAAAGATTTTTAAACTGGCCTTTGTCTCACATTAATAAATCTGCGTCATGTTCTTGTATCTGCTGCTCTTTGTGTTTTGTTTGTTTTTAATTGTATATTTTTATTCCTCTTGATTTTATTTTTATAGTCTTATTTTTAACGTTTATTCTTGTGAAGTACTTCTGCGAATTGTATTACTATGAAAGGTGCTATAATACTAAATAAACGTATTAATATTATTATTAGTACTATTTATACACTTTACTGTAGTATTTAGTAGCCAGCATTAATTTTTCAGACAGATTAATGTCGCTGTTATTTCTCATACAGACAGCCTGTCATGCGTTAATAGCCTGTTAGCATGTGTTAGCAGTGTGTTAGCAGTGTGTTAGCAGCATATTAGCCGGTTAGTTCGTGTTTTTGTCAACTCTTACCTTCCTTAGCGCAGATTATTTCAAATCAAAGTTCTTTTCGCTGTTTTCTTAATCCGCTGTCAGTCCCGGAGCTACATTAGTCTCGTCTCTCTCTTCCTGTTTTGTCACCTGACACCCATCGACGACGTCACTGAAATTGCACAGCAGACGTCACAGAGCCTGAAGCCTGTAACCGCTCAGCTCTCCCTGTTTCACCTTTCTGTTGGCCTAAGCAAAGCAACAATCATAATGATGATAATAATAATAACTGTCAAAAGGTCATTTATACTTATAACCCTAACCCTACTCACCATATGATCAGGGGATTTGGCAGCAGTGAAAATATGACTTCAAAACATTTCCATATTAAAAAAAAGTTGAAACGACAGAGGTTAAAATATATAGCCAAAATTTAAGCTAACCCTAACCCTAACTTTAAAAAAATATTTTTATATCCTGATATGTTTTGTGAATAACTGTCCTGAAAGAATTTCACCAATACTTATGTTGACAGGGCATTGACCTTTTTGATAAAAAAACAAGGTTTGGATTTTGTTTTTTCCTTAATAATAAAAACCTTCATTTAAAAACTGCATTTTGTGTTTACTTGACTTTGACTTATATTTAAATTAGTTTGATGATCTGAAACATTTAAATTTGACAAACAATAAGAAATAATGAAGGGGGCAAACACTTTTTCACACCATTGTATATAACTAAAATGTGTGTTATTATAAACTTTATTGCTGCTGTTGTAAGTTTAAGGACTGTAAGCTGAAGTGCTGATAAAACAACAGTCACTGAATATGTGTGTGTTCCACCTTGTGGAAAGCTTTTATTTTGTCTCCTCGTGGCTATTAGGATCTCTCTCTTTTGCTTCGGCACTTTCACCACCTTTCCCCTCTGTTACTATCTACGCACATACCTCCTGCTACACACACTCATACTCATGTGGTAAGTGCCATAGCTTAACGCAGATTCACACACCATCTTTTTTTTTTTTTTTTTATCAGAAAAGCTTTTTAATTGATTATTACAAGCAGGGCTAATGCTATCTAGATATCAATAAAATGTATGCCTGGCTTCTTGAGGTGGAGAGAATAAAAGTCAGGAGTAAGGTGAATGTTCTTGACACAGTCACAGCTGTGTGAGGTAGTTATGTGATTTGTTTAGGTTATATTGTTGCAGACTCCTGTCAGCTGTTGAGGAGTCTGATGGCAGAGGGAAAGAAAGAGTTTCTGAATCTGGTGGTTCTGCATTTCACACTCCTGTACCTCCGGCCTGAGGGGAGGAGAGTGAACAGTCTGTGTTGGTGATGGTTGGGGTCATGGTGATGGAAGCAACTCTCCCGTGGACTCTACACTGGACTCTTGTCCATGTTGAGGTTAAGGTTGTTGTCCTCACACCATGTCACCAGACTGGCCACCTCCACCCTGTAGGTTGCTTCATCACCGCCAGTGATGCGTCCTATCACGGCGGTGTCGTCAGCAAACTTCAGGATGACGTTGTCCTTCTGGGAGGCCACACAGTCACGGGTGAACAGGGTGTAGAGGATGGGACTGAGGACACACCCCTGTGGTGTTTCTGTGTTGGTGATGATCCTGGCTGAGGTCCTGTTTCCTATCCTGACAGACTGAGGCGTGCCAGTCAGAAAGTCCTGCAGCCAGTCACAGAGAGTGGGGTGTAGTCCAATGGAGAGCAATTTGTCCTGACTATCCACTTAGGAAGCAACACTGATTAATAATCAATTTCACATATTGTTGTGCAAATAGAATGGACAACAGGTAGGAATTATAGGCAATTAGCAAGACACCCCCAATAAAGGAGTGGTTCTGCAGGTGGTGACCACAGACTTCTCAGTTCCTGTACTTTCTGGCTGATGTTTTTGTCACTTTTGAATGCTGGCAGTGCTTTCACTCTAGTGTCAAAGTCAAGTCAAAGTCAACTTTATTGTCAATGCTGCTATGTGTACAGGACATACAGAGCATCGAAATTCCGTTTCTCTCTTTTCCAAAAAAACAGCGTGGACACGCCTATAGTACAAAAAAAGAAAAGTATGTATAAAAAGAAAAAAAAAATATATATAGAATAGAAATATACAAATCTAAGAATATATACAAGCAAAAGACATCTGTGAGGTAATATGGTACAGTGTGTAATATGTAATATGGTATAGTGGTAGCATGAGACGGAATCTACAACCCACACAAGTGGCTCAGGTAGTGCAGCTCATCCAGGATGGCACATCAATGCGAGCTTTGACAAGAATGTTTGCTGTGTCTGTCAGTGTAGTGTCCAGAGCATGGAGGCACTACCAGGAGACAGGCCAGTACATCAGAAGACATGAAGCAGGCCGTAGGAGGGCAACAACCCAGCAGCAGGACCTGTGTGTGTGTTTTTTTCCACTTTAATTTTGAGTCACTCCAAATCCAGACCTCCATTGGTTAAAAATTTTGATTTTCCATTGATATTTTTGTGTGCTTTTTGTTGTGAGCACATTCAACTATGTAAAGTACAAAATATTTAATAAGAATATTTTATTCAAAACCAGGATGTGTTATTTTAGTGTCCCTTTTATTTTTTGGGCAGTGTATATTTAAAAATATGACATTTTATGTTAAGTCAACAAAGATAATATACACTTCAGCCTTCGTTTTGGTGGATTTAGATCAAATTTATTGAATTATGTCAGATAATTGTTTAAAAACTGTAAATCAGCAACTCACCATTTAAAGGCAAGACTTCAAAGTTAGAAGGACTCATGAATATGTTCTGAAATTGTATTAAAAAAATAGATATTAAAGGTTGGTTGAATTAATTTGAAATGCTAAAACGTGCATATATTTATTAAAGTTAATAGCAACATATTAATTCATTCCACTAAATTCCTGTATATTTCTACAGCGTAGGACATTTTAAGCATATTTTTCTGTGTTTTTAACTTGATTGCGTATCCTATGTTCACAGAACAAACGCGCGTCACGCAATGACCCCCTGACCCCGCCCACCCCATGCGGACGTTAGAAAACATTTCTGCTGCTGGAGGTCCGAGAACAAACACAACGTTATCAAAGTGACGTTTCCACCGAAGAGACAATCGTTTCTGGTCTGGCTTACTCCTAACGGGACGGAGGGCAACAGCCGCGTCAACCGGAGTTTGCACGTATAGCTGAAGTTTTACGGTAACAAAGAGCTTTCTTTCTTTCTTTGCCGAGTTCACGAGAATACTATATGTATGAGTCAACCTGCGCCAAATCAAAGGGACATTAAAAAGTTTTAAAGGGAGTCTGGGCACAGAAAAACCACGGACACAATGTGAATAAATCAAACTAACAGACTAACCTCCAGTGATTGTTCTTCACACTGGACTGGGATCAACTGTTTCACATATAATTATTAACAGTTCAGTCTGATGTTTTAAATCAATGAATAAACATGGACTTTGTTTAAAAGATTTTTTTTGAAAGGGTTGCTTTTCAGGAGTTTGAACTCAAATGTCAAAATAATACTTATATTTATACAATAACTCATTTAAATCAGCAAGAATAGAGCTCATTCATATGAGATATTTATAACAATGCTACCTCTCTGTTCGGCTTCAGTCCAGAGTGTAAGATGTTTGGACCCCACTATACCTGCTTGTAAATCTAGTTTAAATATGAAATTATATATTTGTGAGCCTTCAGTAGGAACCAATGAGAGTATTGTGAGACGGACTATCACATTGTTGGTTTGAGTCTGCATTAGGACAGAAAGTAATGGTTATTTTCATTATTTTTAAATAGTTTTTGTGTATAAAACATTTCTGGAGCCCAAATTGACATTGATATTCAATTTACTTTGGGACAAAGACAAGAAGAAAATTCACACATTTCAGAACTATGACTTACTAAAATCTGCTCCATTATTTGCCTTCATTCAGCCTCACAACTAAAGCCTGGCCTTTAACAATGTTGATATTTGAAGTTAAAATTCTGATAATATATACACTCCTGTAAGCAATGTATTGCAAACAACCATTAAACTGAAATAGGCTGTTCATCAGCTCATCAAAGACCACATCTCTGTATAATTTTTTCCTGTTCATTTGCTTAAGGTGCTGCACCTATGTCTTATAATGGTAGGGAAAACCCTGAAAGCACAATGGCCAGTCAGTCCCACTGTTGTAGTCCAACCAAAAACAGAAAGAAATAATCGTTACGTAATATTTTATATTTTATAACAGTTTTTAAACAAACCAAAGTAACATTTCAGCTCTTTGGAATTTCTATTGTTCCAAATGTAAGAATTGTTGCTTTTCTTTGTCTTAACATGATTTGTAAAGCTAATATCTTTTGCAGTGTTAGTAACACAAAACAAGACCTTCATATCATGACATCACAGTGGTTTTTATGTTATGGGTATTTTTTAATGAATAAATTATAAAAATTATTGTTAGTAGTTTAAAGATACTTTCAGATTAATTGTCTGTTGTTTGATTAAAAATTTCTGCTCTAGTTCACCAGCTTTTGGTCATTTACACTTTGCTACCTGTCTGAAATCCTGAAACTCATAAGTCATGTTAATATGAACCAGTGTTTGGTATATGTCAGTAATGAACTAAGTTTACAATGACAGTTGTTAAAACCACTGAAATCAACAGCCAGCAGCTCCAACAGACTGTTGTTTTGGTAAGTTATAATTAAAGTCACTCACTGTCTCTGCCTGTCCAGCAGGTGGTAGATGACTGAACCTTTTAACCTTCAACAGGTCAGAGTTCAATTCAGTGTCTTGTCTCTGCAGCCTATTGTCATCATGGCAGCCAACACAAAATGGGGTGTGTTGAAGGACCATGTGACTGCAAACCCCACCCACAACTTTGAAGCAAATCTAGAGAATGCTGACCCCGAGCTCTGCATCCATCTCCTGCAGGTATGACTACTGACTCCTGCTGCTCACTGAGGGACATTACACAAACTTCATAAACTAGAAATAATATTGGATATTGATCTAGCATGTATGGAAGTCTGTAGCTGCCTATATTCAATTCATCATTCAGTCATTTAATTCAAACTGAAATTTAATTACCATCTCACAGTGCAACTTCAAAATACATGTGTGTGTATGTATATATATATATATATATATATATATATATATATGTGTATATATATATGTGTATATATGTATATACGTATATATATATATATATATATATATATATATATCATGACCTCTTAACTACTTGTGAGTGATCATGAGTGACTACAGCTGGTGACTTTTCTGAGGCCATATAAAAAGGGCTCATTGGATAAAAACACCCACAAACGCTACAATGGGAAAGTCAAAGGAGCTCAGCACAGATCTGAAAAAGAGAATCATTGACTTGAACAAGTCAGGAAAGTCACTTGGAGCCATTTCAAAGCAGCTGCAGGTTCCAAGAGCAACAGTGCAAACAATTGTTTGTAAGTATAAAGTGCATGGCACTGTTTTGTCACTGCCACGATCAGGAAGAAAACGCAAGCTGTCACCTGCTGCTGAGAGAAAACTGGTCAGGAGGGTGAAGAGTCAACCCAGGAGCACCAAAAAGCAGATCTGCCAAGAATTAGACGCTGCTGGAACACAGATGTCAGTGTCCACAAAAGCGTGTTTTGCATCGCCAACCCTACAAAGTCCAAACAAAAAGAGAAGAGAAAAGAGGCCAAAAGAAAAATAATTTATTTTAATATTAACAGCAGCAATCTTCCACAGAACAGTTTTAAATCAAGTCTGAAATAAAAATGCATCATTTTGATCATTAAAGATAAACTTTAATAGATTTGGTCAATCAGCCCAGAAATTGAAAATGAAATGCTTAGTCAAAGATTTTTATCTTTGAATGACATCCTTGGAAAACTGAAAAAACCTTGAATCCTTTAAAAAACTTTTGAAACCCTCCTGGAAAATGAGAAACTGGATCTAAATATCCACCAGGACGATGATTATGTATTATATTGGCTAAGAAAGCTCCAAATATACTTCAAACTTTTAAAGGTGAGATGAAGACAAAAAGAAAAGAAAGTAACATGAAATTAAACCCATGTCCAGGTCCCCACCGTGATAAACTACTCTGGTCTGTGTCAGCGTCTGGAGAGCAGCGATCAGTTCTGGATGGTCCAGTTCCTGGAGCTGCAGGGTCTGGACCTCCTGATGGAGGCGCTGGAGCGACTGTCAGGCCGCAGCTGCATCACCGACACCTTGCTGCAGCTGACCTGCGTTTCCTGTGTCAGAGCCGTCATGAACTCGTCTGTTGGACTGCACTTCATCCTGAATAATGAGGGCTATGTCAGAATCCTGATCCAGGGTGGGCGCCACTCCAGTCTTCTTTTACTTTCTTCCCTAATTCTTATCCCTCCTTTAGCTGTCAGTTTCTGGTGTTTTATGAGCTCTTTTTGTTGTAAAATTGCAGGAACTGGGAAAAATATAAACCAAAAGAAAATAATGTGATTTCTTTTAAACTTCTACAAATGAAGTTCTATGTAATCACTTCCTTGGATAAAAAGCACACTGCATATCACTGAAATTACTAAATTTCAGTACTGATGCTTAATGTATTTTCTGGATATCTGGAATCAACATTATATAAAATACTGTACTGGAGTTCCATTTATAAGCCTTTTATTGATGAACATTCAGCTCAACATTAGCAACAAATGTCATTACGATAAATCCATCAATGATTGCGACTGATATATTTTATTATTATTGATAATTTTTTTCCAAATTGTTTCTTTCTTCTCCAAAACATTAAACATGTGAGGAGGGCGTTATGTGTTTAATGTTTTTTTTGTGTGTGTAGTCACAGACCTGTCCCTGTGTGTATCCTCAGCTCTGGACACATCTAACATCATGGTGAAGATGCAGGTGTTTGAGCTGCTGGCAGCTCTTGCTCTGTTTGACCCTCAGGGGCGCCACCTGACCATGGACGCCCTCGACCACTACAAGGTGGAGCACCAGCTGACCAGATTCACAACATCAGAAATCTGAAGGAACAAATTTAGTATTGAGTATTGATCACCAGTTTGATCCCAGTATCAACAGTGTATAAAACTACAAACAGGATAAAGTAAAAAGTTAAACAAAATATTTTATTTTCAAAAGTAAAAACATAGTCATCTGTTTAATACAACAAGATTGACTTTAACTTTTATTTTAGTTTAAAAAGTTTCTAACACTCAGAGTTTCATAGAAAGGGTTTGAGTTGATAAATGCAAAAATCTCCAAGGTGCTGAATGTCCCGTCTGCCCACAGAGTCTGAAGAAGCAGCAGCATCGCTTTAGTGTGGTCATAAACGAGCTGCACAACACCGATAACGTTCCGTACATAGTGACGCTGATGAGCATGGTCAATGTGCTGGTGCTGGGACAAGAAGACCTGAGGAAGAGAGACAGACTGCGGCAGGAGTTCATTGGTGCAACCAAATCCATCAATACAGTGCTGACAATACTGATATTACTGTGATATTGATAATAACAGGAAGAAGACTGAAAATATGAAACATTATTTTTTATAAAACATTAATACTGATAATAACAATGATATTACTGACTGTAGTACTGATAATAATGGGAACAATACTGCCTTTACAGTATAATACAAATAATGACAGCCATGATACTGATATTAGTGACTGTTATATTTACAAATAATGAACCTTAATACTGATTTTAAAAAAACAAATAACAATAATTATAGAAAGATAGACAAATGTGTTTTCTAATGGAAATGTTTGTGATTGCAGCTGGAAGAGCACGAAGAATGGGAGTCGTAGGAGTGTAAGGTGTAATGTGTTGCCTAACCCTAACTCAATTTTCTCACTAAGAAACATGTTGTTACAGGACTGCAGCTGCTGGATCTGCTTCCCCGAATGAGGTACTGAATATTTCTACTTTTAGTACATGTTTAATAATCAATAATCAATGTGTGTCCATCAGTCTGTCTGTCTGTCTCCAGGGAGATGGAGGACGAAGACTTGAACATCCAGTGTGATGCGTTCGAGGACTCTCTGACTGAAGATGCGGAGGAGATGGAGAGACTGTATGGAGGAATCGACATGAGCAGCCACCACCAGGTCTTCACCTCACTCTTCACCAAGGTACCTCCACCTTTAACTCCTCCAGCTCCACCTGCAACACCACATTAAAGACCTTAACAAACATCCCTATTTTCCCCTAACTTTCCCCTAACCCTTAATAAACATTCATGTCCACCTTCAAAAAGCCTTATCCACACTGTTCTTTAGTAACATCTATCATTTCCTTTATTTTCTCCGTCTTCACATTTAACCCCAACATTTTCACTCTGCTTTGAACCAAATATTTATCTCCACCATTCATCTCCAGGTGTCCAGTAGTCCGTCCTCTGTCCAGCTGCTGTCCATCCTCCAGGCCTTGCTTTTGGTGGATGCGGACCAAGTGGAGGTGTGGTTGGCACTGGAGCTGCTGGCTGACCGAGCCACCCTGCTGGCTCAGGACTGTATGTCTGTCTCCATGTTAACGCTACGATCCGATAAACGCCACTGCTGCTGGAGCCAGAAACAAGAAAACAAAGCAAACCTTCCCTCAAATTCTGCATCTCTGTTTTTTATAGCTAGGGTAGATTCTGCTGACTATCTGCTGGAGAGGCTACTCCCCCGCAAGTCCATCTCAGCGAGGATCCAAACCATTGACAGGGCGGTACAGACTCGACTACCGGACTACGGACCTCCTGGCCAATCAAAAGCAGTTATCAAAGACATCTTGACAACTGCTGCTTCAGCACTGTCTTTTCAAGCTCCTCTCCCTCCTCCTCCTCCTCCTCCTCCTCTCTTATCTGACATTGGAGTTCCTCCCCCTCCTCCTTCCTTACTTGGTATGGCTACTCCTCCTCCTCCTCTTCCTCCTCCTCCTCCTCCTCCCTTACATGGTATAGGAGCTCCTCCTCCTCCTCCTCCTCCTCCTCCTCCTCCTCCTCCTCCTCCCTTACCTGGTATACAAACTCCTCCTTCAGGTGGCATCACCATAGCTCAGACGGTTCAGGGTGTGGGCAGGTTGTATTACAGCCCCACCCCCCCAGTAAACCCCGCCCCCTGTCCCACCCTCCGTATGAAGAAACTGAACTGGCAGAAACTCCCGTCGAGAGTGGTGACAGGTGAATGTTGTCTAGATTTAACTGATCAGGAAATAATCAATACTTGTGATTTATGATGTGGTAAAAGGTGTGACGCATTCCTGCGGTTCTTTACAACCTCTGGATTTCACATCAACAGATCCTGAAGTTTTATTGTTGCATGAATCAAAACACTAAAACAACTCTTTCTGTTTCCAGTAAAGATTGATGAATAGATCACTCGGTCAACTAATTTATAACTATTTTGATAGACCTGTTTCAACTGTCATCTCAAGGAGATTAAATCGAACGCAACTGGACTTGGTTATTTGTCTTTGAAGACGTTTCACCTCTCATCCAAGAGGCTTCATCAGTTCATGCTCGCTTGACTAGGCTGGGACAGTGGCGTTCAATTTAAAATCTATGACCTGGATGAATGAGAATATTCACAGGCTGTTTCACCTGTCCTTTACCTGTGCTTCACCTGTTTTACAAGAGCACTCATTTGAGTGCTGACAAAATAATTGTTGTTTTTTTTGTTTTTTTTGTTTTCTTCAATTCTATAGTTGTATAATATTATGGTATTTAAATTAAAATATCTACTAAATAATCCACTACTGACGGTACTAAATATGATGGCTCGTTTGGTGTTCACTTACTGCAAGTTTTCTCCCGTTGGGACCCCAGTGCTCCTCTTTAGACTTCTGTGACTCCTTTCAACTTTTCTTTTCTGTGTGCACATGGCCCTGCAGTCTCATGCCCTTTTATGGGGATTGACGGGACGTTTGGCTATGCTAATTAGCGTTACCTGGCTTTCAATCTACAAGTACAATAGGATTCATCATTGGAAGAACACAGGTGCTGTGGTTTAAGCACACGTTATGACATAGAAGTTTCTTAAGAGCTTTCTCAAGAACAAATTTAAGAACTAAGGAAGGTATTGGTATTTCCTTTAAGTTTCTTTCTCAAATATGGATATTTGCCACTCGTAGTAAATTGAATATTTTATATTTTTAGACAAAACATGACATCTGATTTGACTGAAAATGTGATTGCCGTTATTAGTCGTTGGAGCTGTTTTTAAACAAATTACAATGAGCCAAACTGTTCATAATGAGTAAGTATGTCACCTAATGCAGAAGTGTGGATCACTGGTTTATTTTTCATTTTAGTTTTTGGACAACAAAGGAGGTTGAGGAATAAGTACAGAGGAATAAAATATGTCAGGCTTTGGATACACGCACAATACTTGTTAGAATATCAGTTCATTGTTGGTTTGGATGAAGACAAATATAGAAAATCTGCAGATTAATCCTTTTGAATTGACATGTCTTACTGACAATCATATTCTTTGTCACAACAATATTGAGGTGAAATTAGTGATTGGCCAAAGACTCTACTGAGTCCAATCAGACATCTTTCTGATCTGATAGTCTCTGTGTTTTAATCTGTTGTTTTTCATTGATAAATAAATGTGTCTACAATCTAAACATGTCTCTCTCTGCAGCCCAACAGTCCTTGTGGACGTTGGTGTCTTCCGATTCAGTCGAACCAGATTACTGCAGCATCGAGCAGCTCTTCAGTCTTCCTCCAACTGAATCCAAAACAAGAAACAAAGCCAAAACAGAACCCAAACAGGTCAGAGGTTCATTAAGCCCACTTCACACAGAACTATGTTTGGATCATATTTTAGTATGAAGCCTCCATGTGTTCTGATCTCCTCCACTCTTCCTCCATGTTGACCTGATCGCTTGATAAATTCAGTAAATGATTATTTCCTGTTTCATATTAAAAGCCTTCTTCAGACAGCATAATCTCATTCATGCTTTTGATGTGAAACATCAGTAGGAAGTGCTGAGTTTAATTGAACACAAGTAGAGTAAACTTCAGTTGTTTGTCCGCAGATTTCCTTCATCGATGCGAAGAAAAGCCTCAACCTCAACATCTTCCTCAAGCAGTTCAAATGGTGACGACTCACAGCCAATAGATACAGGCCTCTGCAGTATCATCATGCTCAGTGACACAGTTTACGTGTCTAACCTGTCCTTCATCTGTCTCACATCTCCTTCACCTGTTCTTCACCTGTCCTTCATCTGTCTCATGTCTGTCTCTTCTGCAGTTCCCATGAGGACTTTGTGTCTCTGATCCGGAGAGGAGACAGATCCAGATTAGATGTGGAAGACCTAAAACAGCTGATCAAACTGCTGCCAGAAAAACATGAGGTCAGAGGTCACTTTCCATTCTTCTCCTGTTTGTCCTGTTTCACCTCCCTTTCTTTTGCTTGTCATATCTGTTCAACACCTGTCTTGATTGTCTTCTTTATGTACCTTTTCCTGTCTTACCTGCTGTTTTTCTGTCTGAGCTGTCCATCACCTGTCCCATCTATCATTTACCTGTTCTTCCTGCCCTTCACTATCACATGTCCTTTACATGTCTCACCTGTTCCTCAGGTAGAGAACCTGAAATCCCACCAGACAGACAGGAACAAGTTGGCATCAGTGGACCAGTTTTATCTGCAGCTGCTGGATGTTCCCAGGTAGGAGCACAGCACCACCTGCACACTCACGTGCTGCTCAAACATACATGTTTACTATCACACACATGAATTAACGACAGATCACTGTTCTGTTCACCTGTGCTGTGTTTCAGTTACCGTCTGAGGATTGAGTGCATGCTGCTGTGTGAGGAGAGCTGCTGTTTGTTAGAGAATCTAAAAGCTAAAGCTGAGCTGCTGGACCTAGCCTGCCAGAGTCTGTATAAACACAATGCACACTATATATACTAATACACATTAAAACATGAAATATGTACTAATACACACAATCCACACAGTATACACAATTATAAAATGGGTAGTTAAAATCAAATCTTCCAATCTGACTGGTATCTGTGGTATGAGTGTATACTACTGCTATGATGTTTAATGTTCTTTTACAGTTCTATGTTTAATTATTACTGTATGGATACTGTTATCTACACACCCACATTCTGTTAGCTTCTTCCATCCCAGCCTCATGGCTGTGTAGTGTGTGATGCAGCAGGTAAGGGGACACTGACCAGACTCACTTACCGGCTGACCACTGAGCACCGCTTTAGCTTTGACCCTCACTAGAAGCACATTAATGGCCCTTTGTAACAAGTCTGTGCGGTGTATTGTAGCCAAGCTTGTAATAAGTAATTGGCTTAACACTTTTGCGATGTGACCCCAGTGACGTTGGATAGTTTTGCCATGGCTGTACAATTAATGTGAAAAAATAAAATTTGGTTAGATTGCTGACTGTTCAAGAATTTCTGTGCCGAGCCACGTGTGTTTGTTAGATATACAGAGCTTAAATATTTATAATAACTAGTTATATTGATAAATTATATTTGCTAACAGTTTGTTTGTGTTTATATTTTATCCGTCCTGTCTTTTTATCATTATCTTTGTTGTGTTGTGTCCTGTTGTGTCCTGTCTTGTTGTGTCTTGTGTTGGGTTTTGTACTGTCCTGTCATGTCATGTCATGTCTTGTTGTGTTGTGTTGTATGTTCAGGTGTGAGGGAGAGCACTCGACTGCCGAGCTTCTGTAAACTCATCCTGGATGTTGGAAACTTTCTAAACTATGTAAGATTCTGAATACAACATATACACATTTAATGTAGACAGAAAACTAATTAAGCAGTCTATTCTGAGTAGTACAGCTGCTGTGATGAACTGCAGACACTACTGCACCTGAACATTCAACACACCTGTATAAAAAACAGCCATATAAAATCACATTCAAATCATTTATAATGGTGAAAACATTTGGAATAGAAGGCAAACAGATTCACATTAGATATTATTTTGGGGTTTTCATTTTTAAATGCCTTTTCTAAAGTAATAATAATCATTTTAATAAGAGACATTATATTAACCTATGTTTGGCTTACAAATGGAGCTCCTACAGAACCTCACATTAATGCAGCTTTTTAATGTTGATTGAATAATTGATAAATAACTCTGGTTGTGTGTCATCTGGCATATTAATTACATGTTAAAGGAAATATTTCAACACATTTTTGTCAGATGTTTATTTACCTGCCCTTGTCATGGACAATGTGATGTCATTTGATCTGTTGTGATCAGATGTCATGTTGTGTGTTTCAGGGGACTCATACAGGGAACGCTGAGGGTTTTAAGATCAGCACTCTCCTCAAACTGACAGAAACTAAAGCCAGCACATCCAAAATAACCCTGCTGCACCACATCCTGGAGGTAACACAGTACTGCTCATATCACTCATACTGCTTATACTGCTTACTGCTCATAACGCTGGACCCTAACTGCAACAATTAGCTGATGAACAGAAAATTAATATGCAACCGTTTTAATACCTGATTTAATAACTAATTAATTAAAGTAGTAATTTTTAAAACAAACATTGTTTGTTTTATTGGCTGAGCAATTAATCAAGAGCCAGATTAATTGAAGATGAAAATAATTGTTAGTTATTTTTATCCATTCCTGCTGTGTGAATATTAGCAGATAAACAACAGGTGGCTCTAATTCTTCGGTCAGTGCCATTAAATTGTTGCAGAAGAAGAGGACACAATGAGATGACATTTAAACTGCATTTTGAACTAATTTCAAATTGTATAATTTGTTTACCAAAAAATTAACCATAAATAAATGACCCAAGGCTTCTTCCTAACATACTGCAGAAAGTAAATTACAGTATTATTTGCATCATGTACTTCATTTTATTCACTAAGTCAATTTATATTTGCTTTTTATCTACACACTACTGTAACTACTGCAGGAAACTCTTTTTTTCAGATGTGTATGCTCAAACTGTAGGAGGATGAAAACAAAAGTCCTCTTTACCTGCAACAAACTTTGATTCTCTTTTATGCCTTTCTAATGACTTGGAACGCTTCTTAAAAAGCAGATTAACCTCTAAATTACCTGATGATTCTCATCACTGCCTCTTGGGACTCCTTAAATGGGCCATGAGAGTGAGTTTCAATGACTTCCTGAACCGTTCCTTTTTTAATATGATCCTTCTCATCAGAAACATGTTGTTCCAGCTCTTTGATATCATCATGTTTAAAATCAGCTCTTGTATATGTGACTGACAGGAGGTGGAGCAGAACCACCGCAACCTGCTGAACCTGCCGGATGATTTGGAGATTTCTGAAAAGGCTGCTGGGTAAAAATTCCAGTCCTTGATTATAATTAGCTGAGCTGCGTTTAAAAACGTTGTAAAATACAATACAAACACATTATATCAGTATTACTACACAAAACATGTCAGATTTTGTTGTGAGGAGTCTGTTCAGGAGAACATCTGTGATTGTTTGTCTGCAGGGTGAACTTGCAGTCAATTCAATCTGAACTCAACAGTCTGAACAAACGGCTGAAGAAATCCGAGATGAACCTTTCATCTGAAGATGATGACCTGAAGGAGCAGTATCTATCTGCCATGCAGGTACTGCAGCTGACATCTGTATTAAATCTGTTAAATATCTGAGAAAGAAGGCAATGATAATAAAAGGGTAAATTACATTTTCAAATGTAGTTTAATTACAGTGGGGCAAAAACGTATTTAGCCAACAATTGTGCAAGTTCTTCCACTTAAAAAGATGAGAGGCCTGTACTTATCATAGGTATACCTCAACCATGGGACACGTCCTGGTCCTTTTGCAGAAAAACAGCCCCAAAGCATGATGTTTCCATGCCCATGCTTCACAGTAGGTATGGTTTTCTTTGGATGCAACTCAGCATTCTTTCTCCTCCAAACATGACATGACAAGTTTTTATCAAAAAGTTCTATTTTGGTTTTATCTGACCATATGACATTCTCCCAATCCTCGGGCCATGCCTGGCGGTGTACGGAGTAGTGTGTTACTGATGGGAGCCTTTGTTACTTTGGTCCCAGCTCTCTGCAGGTCATTCACTAGGTCTCCCTGTGTGGTTCTGGGATTTTTGCTCACCGTTCTTGTAAACATTTTGACCCCACAGGGTGAGATCTTGCGTGGAGCCCCAGATTAAAGGAGATTATAAGTGGTCTTGTATGTCTTCCATTTTCAAATAATTGCTCCCACAGTTGATTTCTTCAATAACAATTGTACAATATATTACAATGGATGATAAAATGAGAATGGGTTACAATGAATGATGAATTATTACAGTAGCAGTGGAACCTGTGATAGAGACACAGATGCCCAGCAGCAGCAAAACATTAACTAACTATAAACTGTAATGGAGATATGGTAACAATGATGACAGTGACAACGCATGCAGTAGACGCCACGCAGGACCACAGCAGCAGGCACAGTCCACAAGAACCTGCTGGACGAGAGAGCACAGAAACTCCGGGGAAGAAGTTTAGTTAGTAACAGGATATATATATATATATATATATATATATATCCTAATGCATGCTTGGAGTTGAGTTAATTGATTGGTTTCATCAGGCTTGATCGATAAATATAATTGGGTTTCGTCGGCATAACAGTGAAAGTTAATTGAATGATTCCTAATAATGTTCCCTAGAGGAAGCATATATAAACTGAATAGAAGTGGCCCTAACACAGCACCTTGTGGGACTCCATGAGAAACTTTGATTTGCATGGAGGATTCATCATTAATACTGGTAACAAGTGGAGGACAGAGGAGCCTCAAAGAAGAAGTTACAGGTCTGTGAGAGCCGGAAATCTTGCTTGTTTGTAAGTGACTAAATACTTATTCTACCAAGGAATTTACCAATTAATTCATTAAACATTACCTGGATTCTTTCCGCTATTCTGTCTCTCATAGTTGAAGTGTTCATATGATGATCTCTCTGTATCTATGGCCTCTCTCATCTTTTTAAGTGGGAGAACTTGCACAAATGGTAGCTGACTAAATACTTGTTTGCCCCCTGCTGTCTTCTTCTGTGGTGTCTTTCAGGACAGCCTGGTGTCCTGTGAGCATCTACAGCAGCTGTTGTCCTCTGTGGACAACAGGAGGACAGATCTGTCGGTGTATCTGTGTGAGGACAGCAGCAGCTTCTCCCTTGATGAACTCTTCACCACCATGAAGACCTTCAGAGGACTTTTCCTCAGAGCTATCAAGGTCAGCAGCCAATCAAACAGCAGCATATTTTTTTAAAGACCAGTTGGGAGCTGTATGAACAGTAAACCATGTTTTTCTTGCTGTAATCATTCCTCCTGTTCATACTGACCATTAAAAGATCCCTTCACAATGAACCTACAATGAAAATGATGGGGACAAAATCCACAAACATGTATTTAAAAGTTTATCTGACAATAATATGATGCTTCAAATACATTTCAATGTTATTGTTTTTAGAGCAAAAGTCCCTCTTTTTGTTCCTATACTTCCACCACAGCTCAACAGGGAATCACAAAGACGGAATTTGATGCTAAACAGACTGTAAATGTGTCATATATCCACTTGATATAACTAAGACTGATGAAGCCTCATAGAAGCTTCACATATACTTTAAATCAGCGGTCCCCAACCACCGGGTCGCGACCCGGTACCGGTCCGCGAGACATTCCGAACCGGGTCGTGACATTGGGGGGAAATTAAAAAAAAAAAATCCAAAAAAATTTTTTTTCCAAAAAAAAAAAAAAAAAAGGAAAGAGATAGAGAGAGAGAGAGATGTAAATAAAAAATGGGTTAATTTTTCATGTTAGATAAGCCTATGCCTATAGTGGGGCTATTGGGGGAAACGGAGCCAGCGCCAGCTCTATCACAATTGGTTCGTGACCATCTCTTTGCGCTGTCAAACGAATTCGACCGCTACTTCCCAGCCACCCGAGATCTGCGCGATAAGAATGAATGGGTCCGCGATCCATTTGGAACAATTCCCGACCACCTGTCCGTTCAGGAGGAAGCACAGCTGATCGAGCTGGCAAATGACGGCGGTCTTAAGACTACATTTGACCAAACAATCTCTCTGCCTGCGTTCTGGGTAAACGCCAAAAGTGAATATCCAGAAATAGCTGTAAAAGCCCTCAAAACATTGCTGCCCTTCCCAACAACTTATCTGTGCGAGGCCGGATTTTCCGCAATGACAGTGACAAAAACAAAATTGAGAAACCGATTGGATATTTCAAATACATTACGAGTGTCACTGTCCAACATCACCCCCAGATGGGACATTCTAGCTGCAGAAAAACAAGCACAGGGCTCACATTAAAATGTAATCGACTTATTATGTCATTATAAAATTAGACCTTTCATTTGTTTCAGCACCTATTCCTATTGTGTTGTGCATGTTGTTTTCATGTTCCTGGTTCAGTTTTATCGTGTTCAAGTTTATGTTCCTGTTTCAGTTTTACTTGCTGTTCATAGCTGAAATTCGTTACTTTTAACGCATGCACAACACCAGATATGGAACCAAAACGATCACCAAAATTGTCCTCCAATTCAGATAATTAATTATTCTAATTTGTAAAAAATGTCAGCTAAATGTAATGTAAAAAAAACTGAATGCATTCTGAATGCATTCTCCCAATGTCTGCTCAACTGTGTGAAAGCTCCACATCAGCAGCTCAACTTGTCAGCACATGATGTATAAATAAAGTTGTGTGTGTATATATATAAATATTATACAGTATATATAAATAAAACATGATCTATATGTTCTCAGATCACTGCAAAGACTACTGAAGCTTTTAAGATTTCCTCTTAATGAAAAATATACTAAAATACAAGAATTCAGATTATGATGATGATTTCATGATCAGGAGAATGAGAGCAGGAGGCAACAGGAGAAGAGGAGGAAGCAGCAGCAGGAGGAGGAGAAGGAACAACACAAAGGAGATACTAAGACCGGTGAGTCAAGCTTTGTCAGACTACTAGAATATTGTCTGTTTTTCAGCTCCATGATGCATAATAGATAGACACAAAATACTAAAAATTATTTACTATAGTACAATAAAACAATACAAATATTTGTAATATATAATCAAATGATGTAAAATACACAGTGTGCAATTTGCAAAATGAGATGTATTATCTAATACGAGATAAAAATAAAATGTGTGCAAACAATATTATACTATGCATACACCACAGTAATTATTATTTGTACAGTTTAAACAGTCTGATGGCAGCTGATAAGAAGGACGTCCTGGAGTGTTCAGTCCTGCACCTTGGTGAGATTGGACAGTGACTACAGGTGCTCTGCCGAACCACCTGTGTGTGGGATTGTTCATTATAGAGTTCACCTGCTGAATCGTGTCAACTTTAGTCCCAATGAAGCTTGCCTTCAGATTCAGTTTATTGGTTCTGTTCCTCTCTGCTGTGACAGCACCCTCCCCCTACTAACACTACGTCAGAGAACAGAACACTGGCCACTACAATATGGTAGAAGGTGCCCAGTAGATTATTATAATTAAGTCAGCTTTACCCCTTTTGTACAGTGCCTCCATGTGGGTGGCTCGGTCCAGCTTGTTGTCAATTAAGTATCAATGACAAGTTCAACCTCAGTACCCTGAAAGGTGGCTGGAAATAGTGTGGGCTTCTTCCTCTTAAAGTCCACAACCATCTCCTTAGTCTTTGAGGTGTTAGGGTTAGGGTTAGATGTGATGGTTGTGGTTGACCCAATCCACAAAGTCCCCCAATAATATGCCTGTAATCCTCATGTTCAAATCAAATCAAATTTTATTTGTATAGCCCAAAATCACAAAATACATTTGTCTCAGAGGGCTTTACAATCTGTACGGGGAGTGACACCCTCTGACCTTAGACCCTCGATTCGGGTAAGGAAAAACTTGCCCACCAAAAAACCTTTTAACAGGAAAAAAGGTGGAAGAAACCTCAGAAAGAGCCACAGAGGAGGGAGCCCTCTCCCAGGACGGACAGAGGTGCATGTTCTCCCTCCATACAACCAGTAACTGCTGAATCATCAGAATATTTTTGACAAAAGCTGCTGTCTGAGTTGTACTGGTGTACAGTGTAGACAGGAATGGAGACTGGACAGTTTATAATTTCATGTTTATAAAATCCTAAAAAATGCTGACCATTGTAGTTTCTTACAAACAGGAAGAAAAAGTGCATTTGTTGAAGACTAAAAACAGACCAGCTGTTCTAGAAAATACGGGTTTAGGTCTGATGTTGACAATAAGAAAATACATAAAAAAAACATATAGACAGTTTTGTATCAGGTGTTTGGACCCCAGCGTACCTGCTTGTAAATCTAGACCACTTTTGAGATTCTTGCTGTTTCAGTCGGACTTTAAAGGACCTGCTGTGTCTTTGTCTGCAGTCAGGACGTACACGTCCATGCATGATGAAAACTGTCTCATCGACAACCTTCTGGCTGAGATCAGGAAGGGCTACAACCTGAAGATGACCAAACCAAGAGCTGAGAGAGGCACCCTGCCCCCTGCTAGGAGGACATGGGACAACGGAGTTCATGGTGAGAACCATGATGGACTCTGGTCTTTGTGTCTCTGTTTTATAGTAAAAAAAACTATAAAAGGGGGGGGTTGGTGCCTTGCTCAAGGGCCCCTCGGCAGTGCCCAGGAGGTGAACTGGCACCTCTCCAGCTACCAGCCCACCTTCCATATTTTTGGTCCATGTGGGACTTGAACCGCCACCCTCCGGTTTTTCAAGCCAAGTCCCTATGGACTGAGCTACTGCCGCCCAATAAAAAGTGACCATTAATAAATATAATATTGTGTATTATCTGCATGACGGTTTATGGAGTGTTTCCTAATAATATTACCTAAGGAAGCATATATAAGATGAATGAGAATGATCCAAGCACAAAACCTTGTATCTCTTTCCAGAAACTCCTTATCAACCTACATTCTCATAAACAATTATGCCATCACATTTAGTACAAGTATCTGGGATGCTACTGTCACATTTGTGAATTTTTACAGGTGTAACATATGTATACATCATCCATTTATCCTGAATTAATTTAAGGCAAGTATTTACAGAGGAGGGATCCCTCTTCCAGGACGGACAGGCATGCAATGGATGTCACATAACTGTATCAGTTTGTTGATGTAATTTCTTCAGAGGAGGTGAGTCTGATTGTGTTGTGGTTGTCAGATCATGGCGGGGGGATGGAGAGGTCTTTGGCTCTTGATGAGCCTGAGTCGTCTGTTTCCAGCCAATCAGAGCAACCTGCAGGGCCAGGCCAAACACCCACTGATCGACTGGCTGCTGACCAGAGCCAGCCTACCATAGAGCAGAACCATGAGGTGGACTTGTGTCCTCGCTTAGAGATCAGAGATGGGGATCCTGCAGGAAAAGAGGAGGTCCAGCTCAAACCTGAAGATTTAAACCAGTCCACAGGGAACGAGGAGTCTGAGTTTGAGGAGATCACATCGATAGAATTGAGAACAAGCAAACTCGCTGATGGTCCTGGTCCTGGTGAGTCCAGCGGGTACAGTGTGAAGAACATGAATGTGATGACGAAATATTAATTTTAAATCAGAATCAGTTTATTAGCCAAGTACACAGCATACAATGAATATGTCTTGGTGTCGTGGCCCATTCTACACACGTTTTTTTTATTTATAAAGCGGCACATCAGCCAAACTTTTTATAGACAGCAGGTCTCGATATGCTCTTTAGTCCCACCCTTTCGTTCTATCACAGCAATAATAATAATGAAATAAACAAAGTAGGGTTCAGTTTGATGAAATGTATAAAAGTGACAGGTGCAGGTATGTGTGAACACAATAAATACTTTGTTAAAGGACAAATCTGTCTTAAAACAACACAATGAACATGAAGAGTTACTGATCAATGTAATCGTTTCTGCTGTTCATACTAAATGTGTTTCCATCCTCCTGTTTTTATGCCCATTTTCAATTTCATCATAAATATTCTGTGTCTACATCAAGCCGGTGAAATTCTGAAAATGTTTTCAAGCAAAAACGAAATACGTCAGCAGCAGCTTCCTGACTTTTAGTTTATATATTTATCTAAGCCAGTAGGAGCATGTAGATGTTCCTACTGGCTAAACAGAAGAGGCTCCAGAATGGGGCACTTTTGTGCACTCAGATTTGTAATTATCTATAGATACAAAGGAGTCTCTGTCCTTTAAGTAGGATTCAAAACAATTTAGCTCAGCTGAAAGTCCCACTCAGATTTCGGTCTAGTAATATTGTGTTTTGGACTGTTTCGAATGCAGCACTGAGATAATGAGTGAGTAATACTAGGACTAAAATTCTACCACTAATATGAGTTAAATGAATTCCATTAAAGACCTTAATAAGAGCAGTCTCAGTGCTGTGGTGTGCTCTGAATCCTGACTGGAACACATCAAAATAGTTGTTTGATGCCAACAAGTTGTTTAATTGTTGAAAAACAGCTTTTTCCAATATTTTTATTATTTCAATATTTAAAACAGGTTTGATATGGGCACGCAGTTGTTCATTACTAAGGTGTTGAGATTATTATTTTTTCTGGTTTAATGACTACAGTTTTCTGGGTCTTTGGAAAGACACCTGAGGCTACAGTTTAAATAAAAAAAGGTCTGAGGCCATGCAGTTAGAAACATATTTGAAAAAACCTTTTGGCAGAATATTAAGGCAGCAGGAGGATTTCAGATGTTGTATAATATCCTCCAGGTTTTTATGGTTGATTGGATAAAATTGTCATTGTCAATTGTCAAAAAAGATCTCATAATTAACCTGGAGATTTGTTTTTCACCACCTGTGTTGAGCTTTTCATCATTCTCATTTTTCTATTCTGACCAGCATTGTATTTCTCCATTGAGATTTGTTACCAGAGACTACCTTGATCTTAGTGGGTGCAATTGCATCAATCACATTTGTAAATTTTGAACTGGAAATATCTACAGACTCATTGACTGAGATCCATGAAAGGGTGGGTAAGGAAGAGAAAGTATAAATAAATATTTCACTGGTGTTTTCAGTGATATACCATTTAGTGATTATCTCTATTTGAACATTTGTGTGCATGGAGATAACACACACACATTATAAATGTACATAGCTTGAGAAGAGGAATTCAATTGAAGAGCCACCTATTCAATTTCCCTGTGGGATGAATAAAAATCTAATCTAATCTAGATTTTTTGCTCTGCAGGTGCTGATGTTCACATTGGATTCAAAAAGTCTAAAACTAAGAAGGGATGCATTTCACACTGAGGTGAGCGAATAACATTTACTTTCACAGCGTGAGAGTAAATGTCAGACTTTTGAACTCTGACTGACCACCATTTCTTCTTCAGGTGAACTGAGGAGGCGGCAGTCAACTTTTTGCTGCTTTGATGTCATCATTGTTCCTGCTGGTTTTCATCACACTTTGGACAGTTTGGTGGTGAAATGACTCATCTTGTCCTCTCTTTGAACGTTTTACTAGACTATTGTTTGTGTTGAGTTTGAAAGGAATTGATGTCCGTTCGTTATCGGTTTATCTACGCCTAGTTTATGTAAAGCTTGTACTTCAATCCTTTCTTTGTGGAGTTTCAGTCAGCAGTATCATGGTTTCAGCACACTCACTGTGGACAGAATTTACAGAAACTTTAATTTACTTCTGAGAAGATTCACAGTTTCAGATTTTGTTGCTGATGCTGAAATTAAATGACACGAGTGAAAGAAGGATATAGAGTCCACAGATTAATGAAGGAATTATGTTGTTCTCACAGCTGTTTGCAGAGATGAGGTGTCACTGCAAACATCCATTAAATGTTCAAGGCTGAGTTCAAGTTATTGACGAGACGGTTTTATATCTGATCTGATCAACAAATAAACTAAAGATCTTTGCTGCATGTGTGTGTGTTGGCTGATTTCCGCTGCTTACAGACTTTAACATTTATAACCAGAATCATCTTTATTGTCATTGTACTGGGGGATACAACGAAAGGTGGGGGTGCTCCTACAGTGTCACCAAAATGCAAGAACAAGAAAGTAATAACAAAAAAAACAAAACAAAAAAAACAACACAAGGGACGAGAAATAGGAATATAAAGACAGTACAGTGCAAAAAAAAACAGTGCAGGTCTCTTATAATAGAGATGACAAACTGTAATAATAAAGTACAACCTTATCTGCAGAACCAAAAGTCACCAAAAGTGACTGGGTGGGTAAGGATTAAGGTGCTGGAGGGTAGGATGAGGTAGATTGTTGGTTGTTGTGGGGTTGAGTGGAATTGTGTGTGTGTGTGTGTGTGTGTGTGTGTGTGTGTGTGAGGGTTCTCCAATGATCATGAGGCAGCATGATGTGTTCCAGGGTGGGCAGAGGGCAACCAATGATCTTTTGGGCGGTGTTAATGACCCTCTGCACCACTTTCCTGTCCTCCATCTTGCATCCTGCATACCACACTCCCAGGCAGTAGTCAGGACACTATCCACAGAGCAGCTTTGTGTCCAGGTGGTTCTGCCTGAGGACACACAGGAAGTGTAGCCGCTGCTGAGCCTTCTTCACTAGGGCCCTGATGTTGACGGTCCAGGAGTGGTCGGCAGAGATGTGGGTGCCCGGAAACCTGAGATGGTGACAGTTTCCACCCATTCTCCATTTATGAGAAGTGGGGTATAATCCTGCCTGTTTTTCCTGAAGTCCATAATGACTTCTTTTGTCTTTTGGACGTTCAGGGTCAGGTTGTGGTCTGAGCACCAGAGCGACAGTTTTGCTACCTCAGCCCTGTACGGTGTCTCGTCCTCACCACAGATGTGTCCAACCACAGTGGTGTCGTCCGCATATTTTATAATGTGGTTGGTTGGGTGGGTCGGAGACCAGTTGTACGTGTACAGGGCGTACAATCAATCATCAGTTTAATATTCCATCTTCTAGTTGTAAACCAAGAATTAAAAAAAGATCATATGAAGAATTCAAAAACATCAGACTTAATAAATGAATGATATGTAAGTAATTTAATAATTCCAAAATTAATCATAATATTAATCATCGTCACACGTTGCTGTGTAAGAGCATAGGTGACGTCATCCCAAACCGGAGCGTCCCCTCGTGAGGCGACAAGCCACCGGGGACTGCAGGAGGAGATGAGATAATAATACGAATATTAATTATTATTGTTATAATGATGGTAAATATATTCTATCTGTCGCTCTCTATGTGTGAGATCAGCTGAAGATCCGTCAAGTTACCGTCACTTACCCGGAAAACCACTATCTCCTCACAATAAGAGCACAATTTGTCATATTTGATCTGTTCGATAAATTAATAATTTATAACTCCACTTTAGCTACTTCTGTAGTTTATTTGTGTGTTTTTTTATGTTATACATTTAAATTATTATTATAATAATTATTTTAATAATGATTTTATTATTACTGTCAAAATATCAGTGATTACAGTGTGCTTTAAAGGGGCGTCATAATATTTTATTTTGAAGGCACTTCGCATGCCGTCGTCGCTAACGCCGTGCGTCTTGACGCAACTGGTGTGTCAGGAGGAGACAGAGATGCCATAACAGCATCCTCACCGCCGGATAGACCGTCTCACCGGGAGACCGACTCTTATTCGTTTCATTCCTCCGCACCGGCTCCACTTCGTCCCGGGACGCCTCTCATGCTTTGTCCGCCTCGCCGTGCGTCAGTCCAGGTTTTAATCGGCAGAAAGCAGCGGCGGCAGCATCTGGACCGGAGGTAAGAGCTAAAGGAGGCGGGCAGGGCGTGGAGGAGGGGAGCAAAGGAGTCTGTCTGCCCGATTATCTGTCTGTCTGCCCGCCCGTCCGCCCGCTTATCGGTCTCTCTGTCTTCATTCTCCGTTACCGGCTCCTCTCCGGGGGTGCAGGCCAGAGCGGCTCCTGCTGTCTGGCCTGCAGCCGCGGATGAAGCGCCAAGGCCTGGGTGGATGTGACTGCGAGCACCGTTTGTGTGTATGTGTAATCTCGGGTGTGGCTTGGTTCAGGTGTGATGGTGATGATGAGGATGATGATGTCGATGTCGTCACAGAGGTAAACCGGTTGACCCACTCCAAGGACAGCTGTCAGGTTAGAGACTCTGCAGAATCACAACAGGTCACGTGATGCGACGTATGACAGGTTAAATACTGAACACATTTATCTATGTATTTTTATATGAATTATATTTATATCTATATATCTGTATCTATAGCTTCATCTACATTATAGAGACAGTAGATCAATTAAGTTACAGATTTCACATGTTAAATATTGTACTCACAAGTACATTTCGTAACAGCAAACTCTAAGATTTGGAGATGTGAAACAAAAACACATAAAACTGAAAACTTCCTTATTGACCTCCACTATACAGAACAGATGAAATGATAATGAGATGATAAATCAATTGACAGCAAATTAGGGCTGAACAATAAATCGAAATTTAATCAAAATCACAATATGGCCTACTGCAAATTTCAAAAGGCTGGAGGTGCAATATTTGTTAAAAGGTGAACTTTACGTCAAAATACCATTTTTAATTAAATATTGTCATGCTGCATAGACATCCTGGTTTACACATCATATTCTAGAAACTCTAGAAAACATCTTTGGTTCAGATCCCTGCAAGAATCACACCATCATGTTTTTCAATAAAATTAAAAACAGTGATGTAAAAATTATAATTCCCTCTAATATCGCAAATCATATTGCAATTGCAATAACAGTAAAAAAAAAAAAAAGATATTACTGTATAAATTATTGATTCATGTTAAAAAAAATAAACACATTAAACTGTTAAATGGTGCAACTCCGGTACTCCAGCACTTTTGATATAACTGATTAATAGTTTGAGTCCATTTTTAAACAAAATGCCAAAACTTCTCTGGCAGCAGTGTTTTTATGTGAATATTTGCTGTAGTTTTCCATAATAGTAAAATCACTTGGGCTTAGGAAATAATGATTAACATGTTATAAACAGATCAATCAATGGATTATTAAAGGACATAATGACTGTCCTATAATGGAATAATACCTGTCAGACCGCTGCTCATTTTAGTGATTAATCACATGATGTAGCCTGCTATCTTTACACTCCAGGTCTGTTTCTGTAAGAGTAACTTGCATCTCTGAAGCCTGAATTTCCCTATGAAGGTTGATAAATGTCTGTAACAGTTGACTGCATTTTATTCCTTTATGACTTTGTCTTTACACATATACAATAAAAAAATGGGTTACATACAACAAGCTTTGAATAAACATTATATATACATATATACATTATATATATCATTATATCTTGTACAATCAACTCATTATTACTTTTTTATTATAATGTTTTTCTGTTTTAATGAGAAAGCATCTCGTTATATCAAGACACAGCAGATCAAATAATTTGTTTTGGGCATCATCTGATAAAATCACAGAGAAAGTTAATGACACAAAACATCTGTTAGTATCTGAACCAGCTGCTACTTCACTCACACTTTTTTCTGCTGAAAAACAAATGCTCTGAAATGTTTCAGTCAACATTAAAACAGACAGACTGATCCTGTAGACTAACGAACACACTGAACGTAATCCCAGACAGAAAGTGTGATTCCTACAAACTGTATTTAAAGTCAGTCAGTGCAATACAAACAATATGCTGCAGACTCCTATCTGATAATGAATGTCATGTTTTAAGAGGTTTTGTTGCTGATAATTGACTGTAATGAGAGAATCCCCCTGAGTAACCACCAGTAGCTCTTTTTCCTGAGAGCCGAAACATGATCTGCTATCATCTGCAGACTGAACCAAACATAAGAGACAAACTGTGTTTCTCTTCTTGTTTTGTTTGTCTGATTATTTTCAAATATTGAGTATCCAGTTATCTAGATATTCCTCTCTTTCTTTCTTCTTTTTAACAAAGAAAGATGACTTAGAGCTTGTTTATTCCTCACACTCTCTCTTTCTCTTCTCTTGTCTGGCCTCTATTTCCCAGGATGCCCTGGGGTTTCCCAGCAGGCCTGTGAAGATGAGTGTGACATCATGGTTCCTAGTGAGCAGCTCCGGCACTCGGCATCGCCTCCCCAAAGAGATGATCTTTGTCGGCAGAGAGGACTGTGAACTGATGCTGCAGGTGAGACATCTGATCACCTAAATATTGATCATTTTTATGCCCCTCAGCCTGATTCAAATCACAAAGATGATTCAGCTCAGCATTAAAGTGAGTGAAGCTAATGATGCAAAGAAGCAGATCATGAGGAAGTTAAAAGTTTTCTTTCTGTTTGCTGTGTCTCACTGATCTGTTGCTGTTGCTGCCACCTTTTAATTACTACAGCACCTGATATGCAAGCTGCTTCACATGCACTCAGAAAATACAGAAACAGTTTCAGGGAACAATCAAACATTCAGCAATAAAGCTGATCTGTATGAGAAGTTTGCTCAGTGTTGGAGCTAAAACTTTATCTTCAGTCTGAATCATGGAGATCCTTTTGTTTCCCAGATTTCTTAAGTTGTTAAACTATGTTTTAGGGGATTTTTTTCAATGTATGATTTGTAAATAACACAATTCTCAATGTGCAGATTAATTCTGAAGTTGGGACCAAGACAACATTTCTGAATGAAATATGATCAGGACCGACAACCAGAACTTCAGTGTTCAGTTCCATAAAGTTTAAAGACATAAAGCCAGCTGTCATCAGTATATTAAGTGACAAATCACACAGCTAGGGCAGCAGACAAAAGTGAATAAAAGTGATCAATCAGATCAGCAGAAATGGAGTATATTTGTGTTGTGTTTAAGTCACTGAGCAGGTGTAACACAGTGCAACGTAAACATGAACATGAAATATAACTGCTACATACTATATAAAACTATAAATGCATTGGTGGAATCTATGAATGATTTATTAGTAGTTAATAGTAAAAACCTTTTTCAGGAGGTTTTTATTGTTGACATGATATTCTAAAAAGTTAGATGTGAAGATTTGTAGCTCCATCTGTAAAAACTGAAGTATGTTGTGCTAACGACTGGTCTGGATTTAAAGCTGTAAACATCCTTCTCAGTCTCGCAGTGTGGACAAGCAGCATGCCGTCATCAACTACAACCCAACTACTGATGAACACCTGGTGAAAGACCTAGGCAGCTTGAATGGGGTGAGTCACATAATTACACACTACATGATAATAACAACAACAACACAGAAAAAATTGGAAAACCTGTCTGTAGGATGTTCAGCTGATGAGACGCTGTGAGGCAGAGTGAATTCTGCGTTACATCTTTACAAATTTAATTTTTAGTTCATAGTTTCCTTGACACAAATAATCTTCCATATGATTCATTTGAAAGCAGAAAACTGTTGACATCTGAGATTTGAGCTGACCTGCTGAACAACAAAGTGATTAAACAAGAAACATCCAGAACATCATGTTTAAAGTTTGTTTTGTCTCTGAAACCTCTGGAGAGAAATTATTTCAGCAGATCAAATGTAGAATAAATATGTCTGAATGTATTTGGTTTGTTTTTTATTCCTGCAGACATTTGTAAACGATCTGAGGATTCCTGATCAGACCTACATCACCCTTAAACTCTCTGACATCATCCGCTTTGGATACGATATCCTTCAAACAGCAGAACCATCAATAACTGTCTTAGTATGTGTTAATGTGTGTTACCGTATCACTGTTCCATGATTATAATATTGTTCTTAACAACCTCTTCACACTCTCATGTCTACCTTCTGGAGAAAAGTCAACACAAAGTACCAGAGGAGGCACTGAAGGTCTGTGTGTGTTTGTGTGTGTGTATGTGTGTTGCTGTCTTTTGGTTGGGGCTTTGTAATTATCTGCTGCCACCTTTGGGCCCACATCTTATTATCTGGGAGGTTTTTTGTCTTCGTTAGAGAGTGGCAGCTTACATAGGCAGAAAGGAAAGACACTATCCAGGTGCATTATGGGAAATGTAGGCTCCAGAGTTTGTGGACTAAAAGTCACCATCCCTGTAGCTCAGAGTCTGTTTATAATGAGCCTCTCAGAAGAACAACTCCTTAAAGAAGAGACACAGGCTTACTATAATAATTGATTAACTGAAGTAAAGACTTCTTGAAGACACCTGTATGTGCTTTACACCGGGAAACCGGAGGATCTGTTAAAGCAACAGAGAAAAACAGTAAATAAGACCAGCTTAAAGGCCAGTTTCACCCCTTGTCCACTCTAAACTGGGACACATGTTTCAGACCCGATTAAAGTCACAAATATTCGGATGTGGAAGACAGACATGTTTTTTCATTGTCCTGATGTAAAGGTTTTCTGAGCGGATTATTTTAATTATAATAATTATATTTAATTATATTTATTTTAATATGCGTGTTGGTCATATGCCAAATTGGGGCGCGGGTGGGAGGGTTCTCTGTTCTATTGGTTTTTGTTTTTTTTCACACTGTAATTTTTTTTTTATTGTGTATGTGACTGTTTACACATGTATATAGGTTAAAAGTAAAAAAGAAACGGATAACTGTATGCCTGTATTTAAAAGTATCTTGTACTATTTGTCAATAAAAATAATTTGGAAAAAAAAAATAAAGTCACCAATTTCGCCACTCATCTGCTCTAAACTGGCACATACACATTTCAGACCCATTTAAAGGCCCCCATTTCATTCCTTACCCGCTCTCAACTGTGACATTCATGTTTCAGACTCGTTTAAAGGCCTTAATTTCACCCCTTGTCTGCTCTCACCAGGACATGCATGTTTTAGTACCATTTAAAGCCCCCAATTTCGCCTTGTATATGCTCTAAACTGGGATGTACACATTTCAGACTTTAATGCACCCCTTACTATCTGAAATTTTTATTCTTTCCATCAGCATGAGAAGTACACCAGTCAGCTACAGATGAGTCTGAAGTCTTCAGAGGGGAAGAGAGCTGAGCTGGAGGACCGAACAAGACCGGAAAAAAACCTGAGTGCCAAGACACACGGTAACAAATACTGCATTTGATACTATAAACCAAAAAACCCTGAGCACCAAGAGTCTAACACAGGATATGTAACAAATATTGTGAAGTAACACAAAAACAGTACCAAGACCCAGGGTATGTAACAAAATATTGCAAATAACCTCAATGATGACAGATACACATCATTCTGACATAAAACACTGTTTATTTTATTAGAAAGGTTGAAGTTTACCTGTGTGGCATTAGGTTTTTCAGGGTTTAATGTGTGATGTTTATGTATAATTTCCCAGTTTTTGGGATTAATAAAGTAGATCTATCTAAGTATATCTATCTATCTATCTATGTTGGTGTTGATTCCGCTATTTTGATGATGTTCAGATGATTTAACTGTTTTTATGATCTGCTGTTGTAGCTTCAGTGCCAACCTGTTCTGTCCTGCCTAGTTAATATATAATGTTGAATAGCTGTTAAGCTGTTAATAGCTTTATTAATATAAGCAGGTTGTATAAGGTTTATTATTGAGTATTATTGAGTAACAATTAAGAACATAAGATATAAACACATTACTGCACTATACTATATTGTACACTGTTTAAAGTGTATTGTACTGTGTGTGACAGACACTCCAGTGAGTCGGCCCACCCCTCTGTACGGTCAGCCATCCTGGTGGGGAGATGAAGATTATGGGAGTAAAGTTCAGTCCAGTGATGAGCCTCATCCAGGTAAAACAAATATTTTATCATGTGATGCAGAACAAAAGCTTCTTTTTCTGTTGTTTCCTCTTGGACCACCCTGTAGTTATGCTGCTATAGGCCTAGATTCTATCAGGTCACTGGTATATTGTCATATTTGTATTACTATGTGCCTCTCTAAAAGTAACACTTCCGTTTTCATCAGAAGTGCAGAAAGATGCGTCATCCATGGATCCAGATGTTACCGGATCTCTGTCAGACTCGCAACCAAAGACCGTCTTGCCTACATACCACCGTGAAGCAAGCTACTTTGAGATCCCCACCAAGGACTTCCAGCACCCTAAATCCTTGGGGGCAGAGCTCCACGAGATCCCCACCAAGGACACAGACACACGCCAAGTCCAGGTTCTGCCCCCATCTCCTCCCACCCTGACGCCACCCGCCGTTCAGAGCCACGCCTCCTTCACGATCGAGTTTGACGACTGCATGCCTGGCAAGATTAAAATCAAAGATCACGTGACCAAGTTCTCCGCCCGCCAGAGGAAGCAACAGACTGTGCCCACCAAGGCCTCCATCCCCACCGCCACACCCACTGAGGTAATGTCAGCAGAGAGCAAGGTGGCTGATTGGCTGGTCCACAGTGATGTCAGCATGATGAGGAGGCATCCAATGTGTGAAGATGTTTACAGCACAAAGAGTGACCTCGCCATGAACATCAAGACACTCAAAGGTCAGAATATGTGTTGTCAAAGGGCCATTTAAGTGTTTTTGGTGTTTAAACAAATAATCACAGTCAGTGTTTAGTTCAGTTTTGTTTTCCCTGTCACAATAGTCCTAATGATCTCTATCCAACACTTTGGTTCTTAGCACTCAGGCAAGATTTCATTAGATTTGTATTATCAGTGGATGAATTCTAATATTTAGTTCTAAACCGAAAGATCAGGCTTCAACCAAATGTCCTTGTCTGATTCCAACTTTTCAAAGGATGAACCTGTTAGACATGAATGATCCTATGATCTTTCCTCTAGTTTAGCTACAATTCATAAATTATTAGGATATTAATACTGTGATTGTAATGGACTTTTAGCCAGTCCTATATGTAAGACGAAAGTTAAATGAGGGAAGAAAGCTGAATAGAATAGTTGTATACATTTTCATTCCATTTGATCCGTCCACAGATTTGCAGCCTGCAAAAATTAGGATTCGTCATTTTGTAGATCAGTTTGTTGAGCAGCAGTTTATGGCTTCGTAAAGAAGAGAGGTGGAGGTGGGGGCTAGTTATAGCCTTAGGGATTCATCCAGATGACCAGAAAACCAAAACAAACAGCTGAAAGCTGCTCAGAGCTGCAGAATGGACTGTAGATTCTGAGTGGGATCAGCATGACTGATAACACTTAATGTTATTAAAAAAAACACGCTGATTAGTGTTTTTTATTCTTGTTGTCAGGTCACCATCATGAGGATGGGACCCAGAGTGACTCTGAGGACCCAGTACTTAAAGGAAAAAGAAGTAAATCCCACCACTCTGTCCACTCTGAACACTCCATCCAAACAGAGCAATCCGAGCAAACTATCCTATCAGCACAGTCCACTGACTGCCAATCTTCTGCACCAACACAAACACTCCACCAGCCACTGCAATACTCTCCCCCTAGACCGACCCCAGGCCCGGCCTCACCTGTGACCCCAGAGAGGCCCCTGTCTCAGAGCGTTCCTCAAGCTCAGTCCCCCACCACAGAGACGTCCAAGCAGGGGCCACCTGAGCACCTGACCCAGCAGGCCTTTATCATCGAGTTCTTCGATGACAACCCCCGCAAGAAGCGTTCACAGTCCTTCACGCACAACTCCGCCCACACTGACTCCTACTCTGCCCTCAAAGCCAAGCTAGAGCGACGGAAAGGGTCCGAGAGGCCTGCCTCCGTGCACGGCCACATTCCTCCCACCCAGCAGGTGACAGTTCCTCTAAAAGGTCAGGGCCACAGTGTCCCCCAGAGGTCGAGCTCCCTTAAGAGGGAAAAGACAGAAGGGGAGGCAGCTTTGTCTGGCTCCTCCTCTCACTCCTCTTCGGGCATCATAATCAGACCCTTTGGCAGTGTCGGGAAGAAGTCTAAGCTCGCCCAGGAGTTTGCTGCTGAATTCCTGAAGAATTCTGGTCAACAAGAAGCCTCCCCAACCAGGGACAAGACATCTCCTCCACCAATGTCTGCGCCACCAGTGATGGTGTCGCCTCCAAATGCAAGAATTCCCTCCCCACAAGAACCTCTGGCTCCTTCTGCAGTTTCCTACCCTTCCTCCCCCTTACAACTTCAAGCAATCTCAAAGTCCTCCATCCCCACCAACGCTTCTGACCAGACTGCCTCTCCAGTTCATTCCTCAGTACCTCCAGTGTCCCCCATGCTGGTCCAGGGTGTCCGTGGAGGAGAACCCGGAGGTTCTCCGAGGGTGGTAAGGAATGAGGAGGATGACAGCCTGAGTGATGCCGGGACCTACACCATTGAGACAGAATCGCATGACAAAGAGGTGGAGGAGGCTCGCAACATGATCGATCAGGTGAAGTCATAGTGACAGAAAGTTAGTTCCTCAGTGTTTTTAGCTACTGACAATACACAGTTTCTTCTTTCGAGCAGCATTCATGGTGCTTATGACAAAATACAATGACAAAATACAGACAAGTGCAACAACTCACTGAAAAATTATTGAAGTTGGTGAATAGAAAACTACTCAAGTAAAAGGGAATCATCACTTGGTTTATGAACCACTAAAAGGTGAAAAAGGTAATGATTTATTCTCAAGTAAGGTGATACTTCAGTTGAAGCTGTGGGCATAACACTACTCAATCTGCTTGTACTGTGTAGTTATTTATGCTGCATCTATCAAGATAACATGTAAAAGACAAAAACAAACATCACTTGAGAGTTTCTTTGTAGGGGAACTGAGAGACCTAATGTGTTTTAATATTTGACCAACTTAGAGTTGACTCTTTATGATGATCATTGTAAATAATCCTCCACTTCCCCAAATCGGCCAATTTGTAATAAGACAGTTGATACCAAAACGGTCTGTGGTGCAGAAAAGGTTGGGGGTCCATGTCACTGTTCAGCAACTGAAAACTAAAACCATTTTCATGTGAGACGTGTACTTACATACAGAGTATTTTAAATTGCTTTGGGGATGCATGAAACCTCTTGTCCTTCTTGCTCCTTCGTATTGTGGTGGGTCCTGCCCCCTCCTTATGCATGCCCTGTGCTCTGACAGGTGTTTGGTGTCCTCGACTCTCCAGAGTACAGTGGTGTGAACACAGGAGTGTATAGGCCTGTAATAAATGATGGCAAGGATGAGCAAGCTAACCCGCCTAGTACTATGGAACCGTTGCATGGCTTTATCCCAGCTGCTATCAGTGCCCCCCCAACAGGCCCCATACAGGTAAAAACTAGTGCAAGACTGATTCAGAACCTGGAAAATCACATTGCATGTTCTGATCCCAGTGCATGCAGACTAGTGTTGTTATTCCTTCAGTTTCTCCTGTTGCATATTATACTCAAGTCTTGCTGGACTGTCTTGTCCCTCATTACCATCTTTTCATGTAGTTTATCAAGTTGTTCTATGTTTCAGGTTTCACCTACTCATGCAGCTGGTCTGGAAGGACCTAGATGGGTTTCCCGTTGGGCCAGTCTGGCAGACAGCTATACTGAACCTGGTTCCACTCCACCTCAAGGGGAATGTCTAGAAGGTGCTGAAAATCAGTGAGAAAACACCATGAACGTGATGTGCTTAAAGCTGGATATTAAACCTCCATACGTATTTATATCTGGATAAGCTAACTAAATAATAACATCTGGTCATGGGCCTTTGCGATTACACGTCTTCTTATTATAAGTTTCCTTTCCTCATTGAACTCCTAAGAGTGAGGAAGAGCCAAAGAGAATGTGGGAAATTGTAGAAAAATATTCATAATGATATACAGAAATCTAAATGATACCCAGCCTCAAGTGAAAATAACACTGACTTTAAAATCACAATCCACGATTGCTGTTCAGCTCCTGGTCTGAAAAGTGAAGCCAGTGCGGAAGTGACTTAAACCTGCATTCTCTCTAAAGGCCAGCAGGAGGTTGCAAAAATATGTCTGTATAGAGTTCTTTAAGAAAATGACCCTACTAGATTTATTACCACAGTAAACATTTTCCGAATGTTTACTGGTTGTTTACTTTGCTAGTTTCAAGTCTTCTTCAATACAGCATAATGTTTATTTTGTAAATTATGGTCCTATTTAGAGTAAAACAGACAATAAAGCAGGGTATGCTTTAGTGTGTGGCTACATTGTGATTGACAAGTTGCTACCATGGCAACAATGTTGGCTACGTACATTGCATATTGTAACCGTAGATTAGAATAGTGTAGGTTTAGCTGTCACTATTTCACAGTGAGTTTTCAATTCATGAAAGTCAATTGTAACATTTTTATTGCCTAAAAATTTCTTGTTTAGCATTTGGTTGTACTAAAAGACACTGTAAGGAGTGGGTTGTTCAGTTTTCTGGTAAGAACATTTTGTTTTAATGGTTTTAAGCCTGTTTTTTACAAGCAAAAATTTGCATTAGCATTATAACAGTTAATTATAGACTTGTGCGCCATGCTAACTAAGCTAGCAGGTTCAGCTCCACCTTCTCATCCAATTATGGTCACTCGTGGCTTCAAAAATCAAAGGTGGTGGAAGTTAAAAGGCCGAAGTCAAGGCTTCAAAATGGGAGTCCACAAAATAATGGGTGACCTCACAGTGACTACGTCTGTTATTTTTTACAGTTTATGCTTTACCCCACACGCACTCTACAAAAGAAAACAGATCATGTGGACTCTATGATCTTATTTTGGGTTGTAAAAGATGTGACATATAAGTAATGGCTTGAGACTTGAAATGTATACAGAATTTTAATAAACACAATACAAATGAAGTATACAACATTGATATGAAAAATTTAAATTCAATTGTTTTTATAGATTTGCGTTTCATGAGCCAGTCAATGGGAAGTTACAGCTATGACAACTCTGAGTCTGAGTCCAGCCACAGCTCCAGGACGAGAAGGCTACTGCCCCAGGTGCCCCCAGAAAAGCTGGATAGTGCCACACCCAGTATTCTGATTCGACATGAATCTTACCAAGGTCAGGAACCTCTGGACAGAGCCTCTGTTACTCCCCACCCTCAGGACTCCACCCAGTGCCTGTCTGTTCAGGATGACGTGGACCCAGACAGTCTGAGTGATGCCAGTCGCTCAGATGATGGACTCATTCTGGATAAATCGAGGAATAATCAGGCCAGGACTGGAGCTACTTCTCCGGGATGCACTGGTCCGCAGTTCAAGGGTCAGAAGAAAGTGTCTCCATCCACCAAATCGACCTCCTTCTACATTGGGTCTGAAGACAGTTCAAGCAAACCTGACCAGGCTAGAAGTCCAGTTCAGTCTGAGAGGATACGAGAACCCCCCAAAACCCCCCCTACTACTGTTCTGATCCGGCACCTTAGCGGGCATGAGCCCAGGAGGATGGGTGTCAAACCCAACAGCTCTGCTCCAAACCTCCAAACACAGGACAAGGATTCTGTCCCTACTAAAGACAGCTGCATGTCGTCCTTTGTCCGGCAGGAAAGCTTCACAAAAGACCAACCCAGTGACACTGTTCAGATGAAGAAGCTTCCCCACATCTCCAGCCATCCATCTATCCGAGACATGGAGCAGAGAAGGGAGAACATCCAGGACACACAATCCTTCCTTCATGAGGCTGAGGGAACTCTGTCTTCTCTGGACACCAGGTTTCCATCTTCTGGCTCTGGTCGTAGTTCAAAGAAAGGAGGCTCCTCCAGTCACATGGACGACTCCCTTTCTGGTGAGTCAGATGTGGATACAGCAAGCACTGTGAGCCAGGTGAGTAGTAAAAATGCTCCAGTCAGCTCTGCTCCTAAAAAGCGTCCAACCATCAGCAACCTCCAAAAGGAGAGGTCATCCTCCAGTCCATCAATCCAAGAGAAAGGACGGCAGCTGACTGCCCGTGAGCGTCTGTCTGAGAAACGCCGGAACCAGGTGCCTGCTGATGTATCGAGCAAGGCAGAGGCAGCAAAACGTTTTCAAATACGTCGCAGTGCAGGCAACCGTGGCTCTCTGGATCTGTCTGACGGCCAGCAGGGTTCAGCTCCACACTGGACTGAAACAAGATCATCTGACCATGAAATTTCCCGGCCCTCCAGTCGCAGCAAGAAAGTCATCACATTTCCTCAAAAAGATGACAATGGAAAGATGCACAAGATGGCATCTCAACAGGTTCTGACACGCTCTAACAGCCTGTCAGCACCACGGCCAACACGGGCATCTATGCTTCGTCGAGCACGTCTGGGTGAAGCCTCAGATAATGAAGGTACTGAGACTGACCGGGTTTCCCAAAATTCAGACCATATCACTGCACCTCCCAAAATGTCTGCCGAGGCAAAAAAGCTTTCCAGACTGGACATCTTGGCAATGCCCAGAAAAAGGACCGGCTCCTTCACCGCTCCGAGTGACAGTGAGACATCTTCCACGAGCCGAACTGGTTTCTCCAATCGGACCTCTGATTCTGTTGCTACCACCAGGAAGACATTGGTGGGCGATTCCCGCCAGGTAACTAGCAGAGGGGGCAGTGCGCCAGGGAAGCAACCGCTGACCCGTACCCGCTCCAGTGGAGCCAAGTACCCCAGTACCGGTGAGCCCTGGGTATTTGGGATTTTAAAATTTAGAAACACTTTTTTTATTGTTTTTTTGTAAAGAATATTTTAGAACATTATTCTCCAATAGAAGTTTAATCTAATTCACTTCTTAATTTGTTAACATCTCTGTATACCATAATGGACTGAACTATTTAAAACCAGTTACAGCCCTTTCAGATTACCAAATCTAGCCATCTTGTCACCACCTTGATTCAAACCACATTAGTTTGGGTATGCCTTAAGGGCAGCACACAACAACACACAATATTGTTATGTAGAGCCACACATTGGAAACATCTTGACAGGCATCATTACATCATTAAGAAATTTCAGCGTCTAATTTAATCTATTTACAAGAACTTTGTTTAAATCTTTATTGGCCATGTACATTTACGCATACAAGGAATTTGACTCCTGTTTAGTGGCTCTCAATGTATTCACATACAATACAAATCAACAATCTTCAGAAAAATATACAAGGAAAATTATAGCAAATAAAAATAAAATTGACAAAGTTGTGATTTGAGACAGGAGCTATCAATCAAAAAATAAGAATATTAATCTGACCAGATAATGACCAGATGATAGCTAGAAGTACTACTACAGTTTTTGATACTAGATGCTACAGACACATTTTAGTCAGGACCAGAAAAGTAGTGACCTAACGCTAATCCTAACCCGAACCCAACCCTAACCCTAACCCTAATTTTAATCCTAACCCTTTAAAAATTGTGATGTATTATAATTCCCTCTAATGGACATAGAGCAGTCAGTGCATTTTTTATGCGCTGACTGTAATGTTAGCAAGTCCAGGCTAATAGTTTAGCATTCTGTTGGGAAAGTCTAACCCTTTTCTATCAACAGAACCATATTCAAAACATCATTTTTGTCCTTTGTCCTCTCTGAGTTACTGCTGTCAAGAAACAAGCTTTACAACATTAGTGTCCGTGATCCTCGGTGATGTTTGGAATTAGGGTGTGACTGTGCTTAAATGCATAAATCCATATCCTGGCTATAACTAAAGGCAAAACAATATTATGACATTGTGGCTTCATCAAGTGAAATTCTCTGTCGGTGCTTAAACAATCACAAGCAACATGACAGTTGTGTCATATACAGAACAAAACACTGCGGTAGCTGAATTGATCCAAAATTGGTCCAAAATCCAAATGTGAATTTTAATTCATCCAGTAGGTTCTATAAAGATCAAACTCTAACTTAATACCGCCATCATCTGCATGGTAACAGAGTCTGAAGCTGTCTGATAGGATGTTTCTTACAGCAGTGCTGTCTGCATAGTTCTCTTTCCTTTTTTTTGAATGAAGCAGCATTTAGAGCTCACAGTGTTCTTGTTTGTATAGAACTTCTTGAACTTCTTCTATGTGGAGATCAGTAAATTAATTTTAAGTAAAAATTAAAATATTTACAGGTTCCCGTCACAGGCAGAAGGGCTCTGACTTCTCCTCTTCCTCTGAGGAAGAATATAAGACAAGCACCAATAATCCAAAAGCCAAACGTTCCTCCCATCCCTCCGTCCAGATGCCTCACAGCCACCGGACAGTCGCCACCCGCTCCAAATCTGTCTCTCTGGAGACAGAGGAGGACGAGGACCAGAACGAGGTTGATCCCTATCAGAACTGGTCCACACACAGCGCAGAGATCGCCAAGTAAAAAAAAACTGTGAAATATTCACAAATACTGTACATTTAATTCAACTCAGTAATCAGAGTTACTTAGATCTGCTACTGGTTGATATTGCTCTCACATTGATGCCAAATCATACTGACTTTTTTTATTTATTTGCATTTTCCTGCAGGCTCAGTCAGGACTTGGCCAAAGATTTGGCTATCCTGGCAAAGGAAATCCACGATGTGGCTGGTGACGGAGACTCACCAAGCTCCAGCATGGGCACCACCACCTCACCTAGCTCGCTGCCCAACACGCCAGCCTCCACCATCTCTGCCAGGGAGGAGGTGGGCCATGATTCAAACCACCAAACATCCCCTACACTCCCAAAACCACCACATATACCATAACATGTGTTTTGTTCATAACCAGTCACTTTAAAGATGTGTATAAGTGGATAGTCTCAATAAGAAACTGTTAGTGGGAACAGTTTAAAACCTTAGGATGCAACTTAGGATACAGCAGAACATGTTTATTATTTTATTTATTTATTTTGTGATCTGGAGAAGTCTAAATATAATCCTGAATCCTGTCAGTAACTGCTTGATGCCAAGTTACCTCTTAATTCAAAATTCTTCTAGTGTGCTCCCAGTTTGAGAGGAAAGTGTTTTTTCTATCTGGGTCTTGTTTTGTAGTTTTGTCCATCATTTCTATAAATTGTGACACATAGAATTCATAAACATAATAAATGAGCTGGTAGTAGAAGTTTAAAATTCCTGGTTGTACATTGAATGACGGGAGCCATCATCAAGCCTTGGATTCTCATGATTCATTTCTCTGTTCTGCTGCACAGAGGCCATATCCATACTTACGTGGGGTTCAACCATCTCAGGTGTCTAACTGACTCATTGCTCCTCCTGCCCTGTGATTGTTTTTCCTCTTCCACCATCACACACTTTCCATCACTGATCCAAGCTTTCCACTCTCACTGAGATTTATCTGGATTAGTGACAGTTGGTCCTGTATGAAGGATTATTATTGACACTGCTGAACACTGCTGAATCAGCACAAAACAAATTCAGGCTGAAAGCAGAAAGGTCAATGGTTTCACAGTGTATATTAACATAAAGCAAGGTGTACTACAATAAGAACCCAATACAACTCTTTTCCAGCTGAACAAGCTCTACTCTAACTGACCCAACTCTACTTGACTTTATTCTTCCTGAGCCAACACAAACCTGACTTATTCTACCTGATCTTGCTCTACTTCACTGTAACCGACCCAACTCTACCCTGCTTTACTCTACACAACCCTAGCCTATGGCCAAACTCATCTCTAACCTGCCTTACTCTACTCCATCCAACTCAATGGAGTTACTATATTCCACCTGAGCTGGATCTACTATACTTTGTTCTACCCACTACAAGCTAACCCGACTCTACCTAACATTACTGTGCTATACCTGACCTCAACCCTATAAGACTGTATTCTATATGACCCTACTCTACCCCTCTGTACCTATGCCAACCCTATTTCTACCCTGCTATAATCTACCTAACACACATCTGACCCAACCCCTGTTTTCTCATTAGTAAACTTCCATTGTCCTGCACCTTTGATGAACTGGTATTACTGGTTTTGGGACAGTTCACGGAGCTGTAGCTTGTGACCAGTAGGTCTTCTTCCTCTTGCACCTCCCTACGTCTCTCTGTTGTTAATTATGTGCTATATCCCAGCAGTACTAAAATTCACTGCATACACTGTTGCCCCCCACCATTGCAGCTGCATGTTGACTTGGTGCATGCGTTCACGGAGCACCGCTTTCACTGTTCAGTTGCTCGCTGGTTTGATAACAAATAGTCAGAGGTTGGATCACCGGAGCCAAACTCCCTTTATTCTCTTTCCAGCTGGTCCAACATATCCCTGAGGCCAGTTTAAACTACCAGAAGGTTCCACCAGGTTCTGCTGCCGTCTCGGACCTGGACGCAAACATGAATGAGCCGGAGACCGGTTCTAAGCAACGGCGTCCATGGAACCGCGAAGAGGTCACTGTCTAATCCCATTGGGGCTACATTCACACTGCAGCTCAGCGTGTCCCAAATCCGAGTTTTACTTTTTGATGTGATGTGAATGTTTCTGGACAATATGAATTAGGCTTGGACAGTACTTACGGTCCATCCAAGTACAACAGTGGAGAAATGGCTGAATAAATATCAGGAAAAGAGTTACTGAAGGCCAACAGATTAATATTACCTGGGAGTCTTGTGAGTTTTATTCACTACAAACATAATGATGTACAAATATGTTAGACATTAACTTTAAACACTGCCTCTGCAGTCTTCTTTTCCTGCAGATTCAACAAGCGCAAATACAGACACAGCTACTGTCACATTGCAACCCACATTGTGGTCAGAGGGGGGATTATATACTGCCTTCAAGTGCTCTTTGTAAACTCCAGATGTACTCAAGGTTTACTCTATATTTTGGACGATATTGAAAATCATACCTTCAGGATTTTTAAATACGCTGGTATACCACAATAGTGTGATACTGCCCTGTGTGTGCTGATAGAAGAAAGGTCATGGAGTCATTAAATCTCATCTCTGTGGAGCAGGAGTTAGATCAGGACATTTCCTGCAGTGTGAATGTAGCCTGAGTTCAGCAGTTCTCAATGAAACTTAACATGACATGTTGCAGTTAGTTTTGGTGTGCTGGGAAAACAGGATGTAAACTGTTGTTCATATTCTCCTTTGAGCTTCCTGCTTGACTTCTCTCAGTCTCTGAATGTCCTCTTTCAGGTGATCCTGGACAACCTAATGCTGAATCCAGTGTCCCAGCTGTCCCAGGCCATCCGCGAGAACACCGAGCAGCTGGCTGATAAAATGAAGTGGGCAAGCTCTTGATTATGCTGATATATATGCATTCAGTCTCTACATTTACATTTAGTGCAAATCTGTGGTTCAGAGCCCTCCCAATAACCTGACCATATCAGATTAGAGAATGTCCTCATCCTGTTTTAGGGTTAAAGATAGCAATGCCAAACTAAGCGTCCATGTACAAATCTAAATCAAAACACTTAATCATTACTTAATGTAACTGTAATTTCAAAAGCAGCCCTGTGTTTTGTTTTGGAGTGGGTCGTAACTGGTTAGTTCGGGAACATGTGCTGTCTGGAATTTTTTTTAAAACTGTCAATAATGAAGAAGAAATCAAAGTTGACTCTGCAGACTGGCTCTTGTGCAAAAAAATATTATTTCTGAATCATATCCATCACGGTTTCTTCGGCTCTATAAGGTTTCAGGTGTAGTTGTCCAGTTATTAAGACAGTTGTTTTGACACCGTGAAGACGTCTGCTTTGTCTCGTTTCATTTTGCATCAACACTAACCTGCAGTGTGTTGGTCGGTTCTCAGAGTTCTGTTCCAGAACAAGGCAGAGGTCTGGGAGGAGATTGAGGCGAAGATCAATGCTGAGAATGAAGTCCCCATCCTGAAAACATCCAATAAGGTGCTTCTGCAAACTCTTTAATTTATTTATATAAAAATCAGGTTCTGATGTGAGCACAGCTGGAATTGTCTCTCATATTATGTTTCATGTTGCAGGAAATTACCTCCATTTTAAAAGAGCTGAGAAGAGTCCAGAGGCAGCTGGAAGGTAAATATATATTTGGTTTTACATGTCTTATTATGTATTTGTTTACTGGACAGTGGTGGGAAGATCTATTTTCCTGTCCAAGAGAGCAACAACATAGAACGTAAAATATTAATGTTAACAACCAAATATGAATGAAATAAATACACTATAAAAAGAAGGATCAAGGATAACAAAACAGCAGCTCTTAAAAATAAAATTAAAGTCTTAAATTCAGCTGCTTAACATGGGGCTTAAATACCCTAGTATTGAGAGATGGCATGACAGGTTTATTAAACAATACTTGTTACTAGTTGTTTCAGCATGTAGGACCAATTTCAGATCATATAATTTGTGTTGAATAATGGTAAAATCAGACATCTTCGTTCTAAGATGCAAAGCAGTAAAAAACTGTGTCAAAATTGCACTCTGGGGCACATTAATTTGGTTTAAGCCCTTCAACCTGCATACGTTGTGTTCTCTCTGATTAAACAGAAATACATGATCAACAGCAAAAGCTTTCAATAGATAACCTAGGCTGCACAATGGTGCCCTTTATCCAAGTCCATAGTCTTGGGTGTGATATTATCCCAGGATGGCAAAATCATGACCCACTCTACTCTGCCTCTGATTGGTTTACCCAGATTTTCTTGCCCTAACCCTAACCAATCTCACTCGTCATGGTCACTCATTCAGAAGCAGTACGGCGTGTCATGACATAATTTTGATTTTGCGTAACACATGTATTATTTAAAATGTCAGATTCTACCTTTAAAATATCAGAGGTCTCTAAATTGTACAAGCTATTGTCTGACTCCTCCATAGTTGTGGCTCATTGTGATGAACTCTGCAGCTCCCCTCAGCTTTACAGAGCTTTATAGTGAGTTTCAGCTCAGCTGTTTATATGTCCGGCTGCAACTTTACTGTTATGGTTCACTCACACAGGCAAACAGACACAGTTAGCTGTAGACTCGCTGGTGAACACAGTAGAGCATTTAGCAGCTAAAGAGCCAGATATTTACCTCAGGAGTTGGTCGAGATCAGAAACAGAGCTAACAGAGGGTGAATATTGGACTCACATTGGACAGAAACACGACTCCAAATGAATGATAATGTTGGTCTGTAACTGCTGGATGCAAAATAGCTGTTTGCTAACAAGTTAAACTTATCATCATTTAGTGTATGTGTAACCTGGAGTAGATCTAGTTTGTCCTACAGTTTGTGTCTACAGTAATGTGTTGTTTTTGTTCTTACTGCAGTGATAAACACCATTGTGGAGCCTGGTGGCAGTCTCCAGATTGCAGCCGGCAGCACATCGGCCCTCAGTCAGACTCCCCGGGCATTCTCAAAGGAGAAAAAACCTGCCCGTGGTGTGCACCCTAACTCCAATGCCAACCAGAGCACCAAGAGACCAGCTCGTGGACCTGATGGGGCCCACTTCATGGGTTAGGGTTAGGGTAGGCCACTGTAGCACTCTGGACAGTAAATGTTCATTAACACTGCTTGCATCCATACCTTCCTGTCCAGGTATCCATGTTTAGAGCACAAGTGAAAGTCAAATGTGGCTTTATGTGCTTATCAGCAGGCCTTTGTAATGATGAACTCCTGCTGTGCACCATTATGATATGACAAAAAATTCTGTTGTGAAAACTGTCTGTTATTGTCAGGAATTAAGATACAGCTATAGTTTTATTCTCTGAGGTTACCTGAAAAAATAATGAAATGCAGCTTCTAGGTGGATACCTGCAGGTGGTGTGGATGCACAGTATCTGTCCAAAACAAAGCTGTCTTATATCAAGTGATTCAGACAGTAAGAAAAATGTATTTTGAATGGTAACAATATAGTTTTAAGAACCACTATGTAGAACTGCTTCCAAATCGCACAAGCTGAACAAAATTTAGTCAAAGCTACAAAAGAAGCTGCAGCTGCAGCAGCGTCTTGCATCGCAGTAGTACATGTACATTATCTATTATTATCTATCTGTTGTTTGAACAGATTATAGATGGTCTTTTTTGCAAAGGTCGTTTCAGTTTTTATGTCTGTATTTATGAAGAGAAAATCATAGCTATGTGCCCATCAGAAGGTGCTGAGCTGGTTCGATGCTTCAGCCTTACAAAAACACTTGTCTTGTAAAAGTTAAAAAGATGTAATGTTATATTTCATTGAATGTTTCTGAGTGATGGTTAGGCTTATTTTCGTTTGCCATCTTGCTGTGACTGTGTGGTAGCTGTGAAGCTGCTTTAGGTTTGCTGTAGCTGAGAGTTTTCTGTGAAATGTCTGTTGAACTCTAACAAATTAGGATAAATAATCTGCTGATCTGACATGGGTCGTTAAACACATTGCCTTTCTGAATCACAAATTAAACTTTGAGAAACATGACAATCTCCTCTCTGATGGTTAAAATAATGACATACGTATGTTTCTTTGTCATGTGTTGCACTCCCATCATATCCATATGTTGTAAATTTCGTATAATGTATAACCTGTAGTAAGCACAATGCATCTTCCACACAGATGAGACAAAGCTGCAGTGTTTACAGATCATTCTGCTTGAAAACAACAACATTGGCTTTACAGTTATCTCCATTTACTTGGGGGTTTGAAATAACAAACTGACGCTGGGTCATTCTTTCTTCTCTTCATTCTTGTGAAGTGTTTGGCTGGAAAAACAGGATATTTTAAACTCTTGTTCTATGAAGTGCATGTTTCCTTTAGCTTGAGGTAGGTGAGAGTTTTATGCTAGTTCACCAAATATGCACTTTTTTCATGTGACAAAATTAGGTGGAGTTTGGGGATTTTATTTTTCGTGCTCTGCAGCTGATGAGAATTCTTAGTCTTGGTTTAATTTTGAATTTTCTTGACTAGTAATTTAACTAATTTAACTTATTACTGGCATTGACTGAAAATCTTAGAAACTGGTTAGCAAGTTTTTACTGTCAGAGCAGATTGTGTAAAAGATTAGCTCGATTGTTTTTGACCTTTGAATTTCTTGTAAAATTGATATACATGCTTATAACCTCTTTCATTTCCATCATGGTTATAGAGTTTATAAAAGTGGTATAAGAATACAATATTTACATTTTTACCCTGAGGGTGCTTTGCCAGCCTTGCATGGGCTGTTGCAATGCCTGTGAGTCAAGCAGAAGGGCTTTTTACCACTCAAACTAATCTGTCAGATGTTGTGTGAACAGACTTTAAATGGTTTTAACCTTTACTTGGTAAATCCATGTGTGTTGTGTGTTTGAGCTGCTGACTGTGCAGTAGTCGTGTGTTGTGCTAAATTTTTCTTCATGTGTTACAGCAGCTGGGGCCTTGGTGTGCAGAGTGCTGAACAGATGTAAGATAACATACACATTTACTGAAATCATCCTGTTCTTTGTCTTCATTCACGTCTCAGATGGATATCATTTTCTATGTGTCTAGGATGTGGTTAGCCTAGCATTGTGACCAGAGGATCTCACTGATGTGTTGCTGTAAAGTGTTTGGCTGGAAAAACAGGATATTTTAAACTCTTGTTCTATGAATTGCATGTTTACTTTATCTTGAGGTAGGTGAGAGTTTTACGCTAGTTCACCAAATATGCACTTTTTTCATTTGACAAAATTAGGTGGAGTTTGGGGATTTTATTTTTCGAGCTCTGCAGCTGATGAGAATGTATTGCCTAGAATACAAATCTGATTGGCCGTTGCTGTGATGACATAACTGCTGCTGCTACAGGTGACGGTCATTTGGGCTACCTGCATTTAGTGTTTTACTTTTCGTTACAGTGCATGCACCTCTGAAACTGACAAGCTGTAGATACAGGCTGAACAGATGAAGAATACCAAACTTGTTAATATTTACTCTGTATGTATCCTGTTATCCAAAAAACTTTTTTTATGCATCTGATCATGTGGTCCTGCAGTTGACCAGTGTTTCTACTGGAGTAGAATCTCCTGATTTATTTATTAAGTTCAAATGATTTTGATTTGCAGATATCTGGACTCATTTGTTTATCATCAACAGAATTTCTTTGTATCACCATGTCATTTGTAATAAACTGATTTCATGCATGCTCGTGTTTTTTTTTGTTTTGTTTTTTTTTTGTTTACAAAAGGTGAAGGATAGTAAGATAGGAGATAGCACTTTACTTCAATTTAATTGATTTTTATAATAATTTGCTGGAAATCTTCTGAGTAATTGTGGTTTTCATGTCTAACCCTAACCAGAAGTTGTCACAACATGAAATATAATTATTTTGTAAACATAGTACATAGGAACCTAACGCATTACGATCTGTTGGTTGATATGCACCTACGGTTAGGTGCAGTCAGCCTAACCTTACTAATTGTAAAGATGATAATAACAATAATTAAAATAATAATAATAATAATGGTAGAACCTTTTACTGTTGTGTATATGATTGTTCAGTATAACCCATACATTGTTATTAGTAGTAGTTATTCTCTTAGAAAATTATCTGAATTTACACTTTTCATATCCTCAGTGTCTAGGTCTAAAGAAACATCAGTGTGATGTGAAAACCAGAGAAAATTGAAAGTTCTGCTATAAGTTCACTAGATGGTGCTAACGTACCATCTAATAATTTATAGATGGTTCTATGTATGCTGTGCATATGCATAAATCCAGGATTCATCAATATTTCCTGTCTTAGAAAATCCACACACTTTTTAACTAAATGCATATTAAAACTGCATTCATTACAAAAGGCTTTAATAGACAATGACTACTAATTTACTAATGCATTTGCCAAATGTATTATATAACCAGCTGATGCCATTTTATTCTCATGAATTATTGTCAGAATTAAAATACCTATTATAATATATAACATTTATTATATAATAGTGTACCAGTCCTAGCTTGGAGAATGGAGAATGTCCATATTGAAATATAACCGTTTTGATTATATTATATGGCCTAAAAATATGGCTGATGGCACACCTCCTGGGAGGGCAACAGTTCAGGTTCATAATGACTTAATGTAGCATCTCTAATGGTTAGTTAACATGCCTAATTTTACAAACTATACTATTGTTATGAAATAACTGGCTTTAGCTGAAGGCACTAATACACTATATAGGCTACCATACTGTATCTGAAACATTTTTCTGAAGCAAATGAAACACAGCATGCACTTTATTTATTAGTGAGGACATCCAATAATTGATAATTCATATACCTGTAATTATTTCAGCGTTTAATTAATATCTGTATATATATCTAATATATGCCTGTTACTATATTTTTCATGGCTAGTTTTGGACAACCTTGTTGGTCAGGACATGGGCATACTTTGGGGCAACAATTCAGTTGTTTTTTTGCATTGCTATTTTTATTTGAATAAAATGTTAGTTATTTTGATGTTATTCTACCGTAATTGCATTGTGCTCATTAAAATATGCAATTGCAGATATAATCTTACAATTGTGAAATAAATTGGAATAATCTGTCATCTGGAATAATCGAGATCTGGCTCTGAGGACACTTTCAGATTTACTGTCTGGTTCACCACAGAGGCTTTGATTAGGGTTAAGGTGTAGATTCTGTGATGGTGCTAAGGTCAGATGCTCCACTCTCCCAGGCACAGCTCCTATTTGGGGTCTTATCTGTGTGGCCTTCGCTGATCACTCTGGAGCTGATCCTGAAGAGACAGCAGGGTCAAATCTGCGGCACCGAAGGTCTCAGCAAGATCAGAACAGACACCGCTGAGCCGTAAATGTTGGTCATTGCGTTCAGCACTGAGACTGAGGCTGCTGCCTGTCTTGCTGGGTAACCGCGGTGAAGTGCAGCCAAGGAAGCAGCAGGCGGCGTCCTGACGCAGGCTGCTTTGCCTGACGCCGTTGGTGAAGTGCTGAGCGATGGCACTAGCTTTGTCCAGGACAGATGATGGCCTCCTTCTCGTCCTCCTTGTCCTCAGAGGATTTAAGTTTTTGCATTTGAATCAAGAGTAGCAGAGGATGGTTCCTCTGTGGGCTCTGGATCTCCTTCAGGTTTTAGCTCTTTTGTCCCCTAAGGATCCTGGAAGGTGAAGCAGACAAGCTACAGATTCAGGGTTTTCCGTTTTCCATTGGCTCAGACTCTGAAGGTGAAAATATAAGTCAAATTTCGACTCCTTGAGTGGAATTAAACTCTTGTATCAGTTAACGTTAGCTACAGCTAGCTATCTTAGCTTGCTGCATAAGTTAAAATCAAGCTCAAAATTTGGAATTCATCATCCCATTACAAGAGCAGCTTTACAACAAGCTTTAGCAAAAAACTGTCACAGAGTTATTGTTTCTTGTACAAAAGTACAAACCATGTGCATATGACACAATAACAAACTGCAACTTATCAGTTTAAAAAGAGCAGTTTGGGTAAATAATACAAAAATAACAGAACAACTGACACAATACTAACAGTATTGTGTCAGTGCTGTATTGTCCCAAACTGGTTCACGTGTCAATCTGGTCATTTTTAGTCTGTAGCTGTTTTGCTAATGCTAACATTAGCTCCTGCACACTGGAAACTCAACACTTCAGCCCCTTTTGTTGATTGTTGCACGTGTTTCTTGTTGTTGGTATTTTTTATGCACTTGTCTACTTCCAGTTATGTCTTGTTTAAGTAACCATTTACAGACTCTCTCTCATCACACCTTTATCTGCTCAGCTTGAGTCGTCTGGCACAAAAATGTAAAATGGAGGTGGCAGTTTAACAAAAACACTGTTTGATGTCATTTTTAATTAAATGAATCAATTCCAAATTTCAAGAACAGAAGTGTTAAGTTGTTTTTTTCCAGCTGAGGATACGTATCTTGATGGCGTCCCAGCCGAAGGGGGGGTGACCAGTCTGCTCCGGGTTTCTGTCAATCACGGCATGATGTCATATATCAGTGCATTTCCGGTGCAGGAGGGCGGGGCCTCCGTCGTCCTAAGGGAGAGACAGACAGGTGAGTCAGGTCCGCGTGCAGCAGTGGGTATCGACAACCGGGACCGGGCTGTCAGCCGTCAAAATAAAAGCATGGATTCTAATTATTACGTTTTAAATTCTGTTTGTTTATTTGTTTGTTCATATATATTTTTATCACCATTTCACAATAAGTGCATCACATTACTAAACACTAGTAATGTGTGTCCCCTAATTCAGTTTCTACACCTATACCCCCCCCCCCCCCCATTTTCTTCTGTTAAAATTAACAGTGACACTTTTTTACAACTCCTTCAAATTCATACTTAGTAACTTGCATTAACAGTAAACCTTTAGGACTGCTGTGCGATTTGGTAAAAATTACATGTAAACAACTTTCTGTGACGTTGGTTTATTTGGTTTACTATTTTTATTGTTTAGTCTACATATCAACATATTAGATTGTTTCTTAAAAGCTTGAAGCTTATCAACTAAACCAACCTCATAACTCATTTCCTTTTTTTTTCTTCTTATGATCTGGACCAAATATCCTAAAACATCACCATTAAATGTGTAAATTACTCAGAAGCTTCCAGGACATTAGTCTAAAATGAGGTGAAAGTAAAATAAACTGAATATTTCCTGGGATTAATTAATTGATTAATTTGATTAATCAAGAAAATAATCAACAGAATGATTGATAATGAAAACAATAGAAAAGTAATTGTAATATTCATTTGATCTGCAGTGACATGAGATGCCTAAATATAAAAACAATAAATTAATAAATCCTAATTTATTTGACAAAGAATTACTTTGTTTATATTTAGAACAGTGTGTTTCATTGTTTGGACAAATGCAAACTACTTAAAAATATGTGAAGTTGTGCTGACAAAATAATAATAATAAATAATAATAATACATTTTATTTATAGAGCCATTTTACAGAAGTTAAATGAACACACACTGAACAGTTAATTAATTAATCTGATCAATAATACGTGATAACTACAACAAGCATATTGGTTTTAATATGAAACTCCCCCGCACAGGAAGTGTGTTCCAGTGTCTCGTGCTTGTTTTTGGTGATCCGGTTTGGATTCAGCCATATTACCCCCGCTCCGCCACACCGGCAGCCTCCCGCAAAGTCCCGAAAAACGCCCCGTAATCCTCCTGTAAGAGCCCCGACGGTATCGTTTGTCTGTGCCGGAGCTCCCGGACATGTTACCGAGCTGATACACCAACCTGCAGACATGCAACAGCCGCGGCCAACCTGAGAGAGTCGACGCTCTGACCGACGTCCCGATTCCTGAGAGGAAAGTCCAGATTTACCGGGATTAAAGCGGCGGAGGGCGGACCGGCGCGGGCCTGCAGGCTGAACGGCGACAACACAACGGAGCAGCTGTAACCGGCGGAGATACACCGACATACGGAAGGCAGACTCCGCAAAATGTCGGGAATGTTTTCCCGGAGCTAACGAGGCGGCTAGCAGAGATTAGCAGGCGGAGCTTGCGGGCGCTCGACAGGAAGCGGAGTTCGGTCGGAGGGTCAGCGGGAGCGGCGGTGACTGTCCCAAAGAGAGGCCACTGTCTCCGGGCAGCATGTCGGCGCAGGCCCGCCTGAAGAGGCTGGAGCAACTGCTGCTGGAGCAGAAGCTGACGGGCTGTCTGAGCGTGGAGACGCTGCTGGACCTGCTGCTCTGCCTGCACTCAGAGGTGTCCCAGACCCCGCTGAAGAGGGAGAAGCACGTCCAAGACTTCCTGGACTGGGGTAAGACCCGGACCAGGCCGGCACCAGAATCAAGACCAGATTCAGTTATATAGTAATCAGTGTGGAAATAGTGCTGAACTCGAACCCGGGTTGTCCTACTATGTTAGTGCTACTTTGTCGCGGTTTGTCCCACTTTGTCCTGCTTAGTCCTACTTTGTCGCGGTTTGTCCCACTCTGTCCCACTCTGTCCCACTTTGTCCTGCTTAGTCTTACTTTGTCCTGCTTAGTCTTACTTTGTCCTGCTTAAGCCTACTTTGTCCTGCTTATTCCTACTGTGTCCTGCTTAGACTTACCTTGTCACGGTTTGTCCCACTTTGTTCTGGGTTAGTCCCCATTTGTCCTGCTTAGTCCATATTTGTCCTGCTTTGTCCCATGTAGTCCCTCTTTGTCCTGGTTTGTCCCTCTATGTCCTGGGTAGCCCTTCTTTGTCCTGTTTGCAGTATGAGTTTTTTATTATTATTTATTATTAATGTGACAGGTTCATCTCTGCCGTCTCATGCTTTCTTGTCCAAGCGTTTACAGATTATAAATATATAACAACATGTAGTTAAACTGGGACAAATGTCCTGCACTACAGATGATAAAAAGAGACGCCCCCTTTCTGGCAGTGAGAGTTGCACCACCATTGTTGACGTGTGTGTGCTCACGTCACAGACTCTGCCAAAGTTAGGGTTACTGTTGTTACTGTTGTGGCTGTCGTTACTGTTGTTGTTACTGACGTTGCTGTTGTTACTGTTGTTAGTCGTTACTGTTGTTAGTCGTTACTGTTGTTAGTCATTACTGTTGTTACTGTTGTCGTTACTGTTGTCATTACTGTTGTTAGTCGTTACTGTTGTTACTGTTGTTGTTACTGACGTTGCTGTTGTTACTGTTGTTAGTCGTTACTGTTGTTAGTCGTTACTGTTGTTAGTCGTTACTGTTGTTAGTCGTTACTGTTGTTAGTCGTTACTGTTGTCGTTACTGTTGTCGTTACTGTTGTCGTTACTGTTGTCGTTACTGTTGTCGTTACTGTTGTCGTTACTGTTGTCGTTACTGTTGTCATTACTGTTGTCATTACTGTTGTTAGTCGTTACTGTTGTTAGTCGTTACTGTCGTTACTGTTGTCGTTGCTGTCGTAACTGTTGTTGTTACTGTAGGAATTGCTGTCGTTACTGTTGGCGTTACTGTTGTTGCTGTCATTGTTACTGTTGTCGTTGCTGTCGTAACTGTTGTTGTTACTGTAGGCATTGCTGTCGTTACTGTTGTTGTTACTGTTGTTAGTCATTACTGTTGTTACTGTTGTCGTTACTGTTGTTGCTGTCATTGCTATTGTTGTTACTGCAGACATTGCTGTCGTTACTGTTGGCGTTACTGCAGTTGCTGTTGTTGTTACTGTTGTTGCTGTCGTTGCTGCTGTTACTGCTGTTACCCTGCGAACCCTGCGCGCTAACTCACTTAAACAACTTGTAGTGTGATAGTGTTTATTCGCTCTGCAGTATTTCACTATAAACATTAGTTCTACACGACTGATGATCTCTGTGACTTTACCTCATACACATGAACACTGATTCAACATTACTTTATTTTTCTCTGCGGAAATAATAATAATATCTATCAGATATAATATCAGATCTCTCTAATATCGGTATGATTTGTGTCTCAAACTGTGTGTGTGTGTGTGTGGTTTTGTGTGGTTGTGTGTCCTCAGTAAAGCCATTCACCACCGCAGTGAGAGACATGCGGCTGCACAGAGACGACTTTGAGATGCTGAAGGTGATTGGACGAGGAGCTTTTGGAGAGGTAAGAAGCTAACTGCAGCTGAAGTGGGACTCTATATGTACACATGTCATCACATTTCAATGATGTAACAGATATTAGATAGAGATGATTGTATCACAGTACAGGCAGATACAGGTGTGTTGAAACTGAGCTGCTGCTGTTCCACCTATGATCGTATGGTTGTACTCTTGAGTTGAATTTGCCAAGTTCGAACTCCCTAGTACAAAATGTGAACTTGGCGTACTGAGAAAGGCCCAAAGGGCCACACCTGCATTCATGCACCACCAGGTACCAGACAGGTGTGCAATATACCAACACACACTGCTCCTTCTCACACCGTCTCATATTCAGAGACGAGTGTGTCCCACAATGCACCACCAGTAGTTGGCGGTAGAGCTCCTATTAACTGGTTTATAAGTTGGACTGAATAATATTATTCACATTCAGACTCTAAATAGATAATTATCCCGTGATATTAACAATTAATGTGTTTTTATTGATGACTGATCAGACTAACATTGTTATATATATGCAACATTGTCAAGATCAACATTAAAACCAGGGTTACGGTTGGGTGTTAAATTTTATCAATTCTGATTCTGCTTATTGAATCTGGTTCTGATCGATTCCCAGTTGTCCGGTTTCCAATTACAATACAGTAAAAAAAAAGAGTTGTTTAGTAAACAAAATGTCTTTATTCTTTTAACTATGATTTATTGTTTCATTGAAATAAGTAAAAATAAATAGTTATATTGCTTTAAAGAACCGATAAGCAGAATTTAATGTGGCTAATTCTTCATTTGATTATTCGTGTCCTTCAAACACATTCAGCACCTTGACTGCATTAAAGTTTTCTTTTGCAGGTCATTCTGATAACATGATAACTTTCAGAGTTATAAAATCTAGTCTGATTATTACAAACTGCTGATCAGCCTTTAAACACAATATTCCCTTACTCCAACCAGACTCCTGGATCATATTTCTTTGCCTCAGCAGCACTTTAAGCAACATGACCACACCAACACATCCCTTTGTACTATTTTACACAGGACTATTTAGAGTTTGAATGCAGCTGTGAACTTCCTGTATGTTGCTAAACAAAAAAAAAAAAGAAAATTGACAGCTTAATGAGAATACAGTACAGACACACAGTAGATGCCTTTCCTAGCACATGCGCCTGCTATGTGTACTGTCTGCCTGGTCACATATTTTATACTACAAGCAGACAACAAAGTTTACATGGACACGGAAAGCATGAACTGGTCTTTACTCTCCTCCTTTAGTGTTCAGTAGAAACCGGAAGCAGTTTATCAGTAAAACACAGGAAGTGAAATGTGATCTGAACAGGAAACTGAATCATGGATGTGGCGTTCCAACATGGTGTCCTTTGGAAGTTGCTTTGTGTGTGTGTGTGTGTGTGTGTGTGTGTGTGTGTGTCTTTCTGTCTTTGTGAGAACATTCCAGTATTTCAAGGACATTTTTGCAGGTCCCCGCGACTTGAAAGGTATGGTTTTAGGGTTAGGGTTAGAATTGGGTTAGGGTTGGGGTTAAGCATTTAGTTGGTGATGGTTGATGGGTGTTAGGGTACAGGGAATGAAGAATTATGTCAATGAGGGTGTGTGTGTTTCCAGTTAGTGCATTTCCTGTTTATAGCCCACAGTTTCCTGTGTTCTTCCTCTGTGGTTTAGGAGTAGTCCAGCTGCATCCATGTTACCCAGCATGGTTTGGGAGCAGACTGTAAGGACCATGGATGTATAATAAGATCTGATACACTGCTGCTCAGCATTGCTGCCTATTTCTCCCCCAGTGGTCACTTGCAGTATTACAAAAAAGGAGCGTTTTTTTTCCCTCTGAACTCTGTTATAGAGAGACTGAAACTGCCGACAGGACGCCACCAACTGCGTTCAATTATAACTCTTTGTGTTGTGAATGTATAAATATGAAGGTTTTATATTTGAAAAACTTCCTCAAGCAGAGATAAGAGATTTTACAATCTATGACGTCATCCTGATGCAGGCTGAGCAGTAGAAACACTACTGAGCATGTGCAGTGGGCTGCACAACAAGAAAACTAGAAACTCTTTTGACTTGTGCGTCCAGTGGCAAATTCTTATCTTTGACTCAGTATCAGCTCTTATATACACCCATGGTGTTAGCTCATTTACTGCTGATGTCTCTGTGGCGTTTGTGTTTGATATAAACATTTCAGTGTATCTGTCAGGATGAATCAGTGAAGCATTGAGTATCGCAGTGAAGCAGTGAGTTTTTTAGGGTGAAGCAGTGAGTATAAGCATGTATCAGGGTGAAGCAGTGAGTGTTGGAGTGATGTAGTGAGTTCTTTAGGATGAATCATTAAGTATCAGGATGTATCAGGGTGAACCAGTGAAGTGTTTTTTTTAGGATGAAGCAGTGAGGTTTTTAGAATGAAGCAGTGAGTATCATGATGATGCAGTGAGTATCAGGATGCATCAGGGTCAAGCCGTGAGTTTTTAGGATGAAGCAGTGAGTGTTGGAGTGATGTAGTGAGTTCTTTAGGATGAAGCAGTGAGTGTCAGGATGTATCAGGGTGAAGCAGTGAGTTTTTTTTAGGATGAAGCAGTGAGTTTTTTTAGGATGAAGCAGTGAGTGTCAGGATGTATCAGGGTGAAGCAGTGAGTTTTTTTTAGGATGAAGCAGTGAGTTTTTTTAGGATGAAGCAGTGAGGTTTTTAGAATGAAGCAGTGAGTATCACGATGATGCAGTGAGTGTCAGGATGTATCAGGGTGAAGCAGTGAGTTTTTTTTAGGGTGAAGCTGTGAGTATCAGTGAGTATCAGGATGTATCAGGGTGAAGCAGTGAGTTATTTTAGGATGAAGCAGTGAGTTTTTTAGGGTGAATGCAGTGAATATCAGGATGTATTAAAGTGAAGTAGCGAGTATAAGGATATATCACGGTGAAGTAGTGAGTACCAGGATGTATCATGGTGAAGTAGTGAGTACCAGGATGTATCATGGTGAAGTAGTGAGTACCAGGATGTATCATGGTGAAGTAGTGAGTGTCAGGACGTATCAGGGTCAAGCCGTGAGTTTTCAGGATGAAGCAGTGAGTTTTTTTAGGGTGAATCGGTGAGTATCATGATATATCGGGTGAAGCGGTGAGCTTTTTAGGATGAAGCAGTGAGTTTTTTTAGGGTGAATCGGTGAGTATCATGATATATCGGGTGAAGCGGTGAGCTTTTTAGGATGAAGCAGTGAGTTTTTTTAAGATGAAGCAGTGAGTTTTTTTACGGTGAATCATTGAGTATCAGGATGTATCAGGGTGAACCAGTGAGGGTTTTTTTTTTTAGGATGAAGCAGTGAGGTTTTTAGAATGAAGCAGTGAGTATCAGGATGATGCAGTGAGTATAAGGGTGTATCAGGGTGAAGCAGTGAGTTATTTTAGGATGAAGCAGTGAGTTTTTTAGGGTGAATGCAGTGAATTTTAGGATGTATTAAAGTGAAGTAGTGAGTGTAAGGATGTATCATGGTGAAGTAGTGAGTACCAGGATGTATCAGGGTGAAGCAGTGAGTATCAGAGTGAAGTAATGGGTATAAGGATGTATCAGGGTGAGTGTTGCAGTGAAGCAGTGAGTTCTTTGGGATGAAGCAGTGAGTAATAACTTGAGTTATTGTAGTACTTAGTAACTCAAAGATGTCTGGTCATAGTTGTTTGATAAGCAGAAACACCCAGATACATGAGGAACTGCTACTGATCAGATTCTATTGATCATTCATCATACAGATAGATAGAATTGTTGGTTAATCTGATTGGAAGTGACTGTCCAATGTCACACCAGCTAGTCGCAGTGCTGCCTGCTCAGCTGTGGGATGACATCATCAACAGCACAATGCAGCACAGATCACCAACAGACCCACAACATCTAACCACATCTGTACAGACTCACACAGTGAGAGAGATACAGAAGCAGGTCAGTCTGCGAATAAAAGGAGAGAAGTCTGTTTTCCTAATGAGGTCAGTGTGTGTGTGTGTGTGTGTGTGTGTGTGTGTGTGTGTGTGTGTGTGTGTGTGTGTGTGTGTGTGTGTGTGTGTGTGTGTGTGTGTGTGTGTGTGTGTGTGTGTGTGTGTGTGTGTGTGTGTGTGTGTGTGTGTGTGTGTGTGTGTGTGTGTGTGTGTGTGTGTGTGTGTGTGTGTGTCTTAAAAAGCTCTGAATTCAGTATAAAAAAATGTTCTACATCTATAAACTACAGTGGATCAGGAGTGCAGGAGGCTCCTCACTGACCTCTTAATAGATCTTAAAATAAATAAATAAACTGCTACCAATGAAGCGTCATGTCCTTTGATAAAAAGCATCCTGCATATCACAGAAACGATTATATTTCAGTGCTAGGGGTGTAACGATACACGTAAATCTCGGTTCAATACGTATCTCAGTATGGGAACAAAATGCAAAACCTAAATTTTCTTGTTGTTCATTTGTAAACAACAAATTACTGTAACAACTTGTGCTTCCTGATAAATAAAATTCTCAAACAAAAAATGTATGAAATATTATTAAATTAGTTTTTTGTTAAAAGCTGTTTGCAAGGAATTAATTTTTTTAATAAAATAAATTTCTTGTAAACAGCTTTTAACAAAACTTTTCAACAAGTAAAGTGCAGCAATAACAGTTCCAGCATGAAGCCCTGTTCAGTTTTACTCAACCTTCATATTTTTTTTGCCAGAAAAATGAACATGTCCACATTGTCAGTAGTAAGTGCAGATCTGCTGGCAGAGGTAACGGGTAAGGCTGAACTTTGCAGTTAGGGGGATATATGGCCTCATTGGCCTTCCACCATAGTAGTCAAAGTCTAGTGAAATACAATATGAAATGCAATATTTAACCAGGAAGCCGAAGTGTTCCCAAGAAGGACTTTAGCAAGAGGGGAGTGTCTTCAAACTCGGCTTTACTACTAGCAGTAGCCATCATGCACACGGCTGCACGTGTTAGCAGCGGAATGTAAACACACGCAACGTCTGGCCCGTGAGCCAAAAAAAAACCAAACTTCCAGCCCGTGAACTCACCCATGCACAGCCCTGTACCGAACCGAACGTTGGGTACCGAAACAGTTCAATACAAATACATGTATTGTTACACTCCTATTCAGTGCTAATGATTAATATATTTTCTGAATATGAGAAAGTCAGGCTCAAGTTAATCAATAATGTCATTAAATTAAATCCATCAACATAAAGTATAGTTTAATTTTTTTGTTGGAAGTATATTATGTCCGTCTTTTTGTATTCTTATGACTAACTGACTGAAACTTCATCTGTGAACTGTTCTGCTCGGTCCTGGCATCATTTTTGTTGGCAGGTGAGATTTGTCCATCTTCCACCTGAATGCTGTGATGATGTCAGTTACCACCACACCAAATGCCCTAACTGCTCCACATTTCATGTGGAAACGTTGTGGTCATTCAGTAAAACTGCAGCTCTTGCAGTGATTTCTTGATCTTGTGTTAATTCCTGAAAGTGAAACTGCTCCTGATTTTAATCTGGAACCTGACTCTAAACAGACATTTGAGACAAATGTTCAATGTGTCCTCAGTAAGAATAACTCAAGAACATGCTACAGTGTTCAATCTTCATTTGGTGACCATCACAAAAGGTTTGTGAGTAATGTAGTTTAGTATCTCAACAGAGTTTGTGAGGATTATTTACCTGCACCGGCAGTGTTTTAGGACACAACTCTGTGTGTGTGTGTGTGTGTGCGTGCATGTGCGTGTGTGTCCACATACCAGAGGAAAGGTGTGTCAGAGCCACACTGGCCTGCTGCCTCAGGATATAACACTCACACAGGTTCATGATACACTTGTGAGGACTCAGACTGGTCCTCACAAACACACAGAGACTCTCACACACAGATGAAAGCAGCTCACTCTGAACTTGGTGCTTTTCTGTCATATCAGTGAAAGCACAGCAGGATGTGTTCTTTCCAGGTGCATCAGCCAATCAAATACCTGCAAGCTCACATACCTGAGAAAATGTTTGTAACATGTTTTAACTGGTGATCAGACATATCACTGCAGGATTATAGATTCAAACACTCAGATGGCATCAGATCTATCTCCTTCCCATTTCTATTTATTGTCAGGGTTGTTGCTCACAGCTTAGTTGAAGGCCTGAGGGACACTGAGTAACTGCATCAGATCCACACCACATTTCTAACAGAATCAAAATATCAGTATCCTTTTAAGTTATTCAAGAAATCAGGGTCTCGTTATTCCAAAAACATATTATAAAATATATGATCTGTGAGAAAAAAAACAGAATAAAATGAAGAACATAGGTTTGTTTATCATAGATGCATAGGTCATCTGTTAGTAATAGGGAAGGAGTCTCCTGTGGCTGGGTGGGATATAGGATGGGGATGAAGTGCTGTAAGGGGGCATAGGACTGCAGGGCTCCAGACTCAGCGCTGTCCTGGAACTGAATCCAAATATTGTTTCTCGTCACGATAATTATGTTATAAACTGACATCATTATTTTTGCTGATATTGCCAGTTATGATTATATGCGTATTTGTTTACATAAAAATTGTATCCTTTGATTGGCAGACTGACATTTTAGCCAAAATGATGCCAGCATCACTTAGCTTTATCTGTTTAAGCACATAATCCATCTACCTGTTGATATTAAATTTATTATTTATGCTGAGCTATAAAACATTGGTCGGAAGTAGCTGTTTTTTTGCTTTTTGCATTTCTGGGGCAAAATATCATCCAACCAAAGTTATTGCGATAGGCCTTTTTATTTCTTGACAGTTGTTAGTGGTATAACAAAAAATATTAAATGTATTTTGCTTCATTTCAAAGATAAAGTTATCTGTAAACTGTAAAAGCAGAATCAAAAAATAAATAAATAGGATACATTTACTTTGGATAATCATGACGTATCCTGTTGTGTGTAACCGTAACCCTATGTAAGTTTCCCCCCAAGAAAATTGGATTTTATTTAACTAAAAATATACTTCTTGTCTTCATTACAATATTTATAAAAAAAACACACAGGTTGTAGTTTTTCACTGTAGAGTCAGACAACAGCATGAAGAAGTGAAATAGATGATCGCACTGTAATAAAAACATAAAAAATAATTACAAAATAACGTAAGACAAGGCTCATAGTAAAGGACTGTGATTTACTCCTCCTTCCACAGTCAGGTTGTAGCGACTAACCAGCTGTTTGTAAGGATTTTATCTTCATCTTATCCACACTTTTATCAAGGCGGTTCCTTATCAGTAATCTTACTGGTTCTTTTCCATTACTAAAGAATTGGGGTTTCTTGAAGTAATAAAAAAAAAAAAAAAGACTTTCATTTCACCTGGTTCACTGTCTCCACCGTGGAGTGAGTTGGTGTGTGGGTGGAGGAGCCCCACCCCGGTCAAACTCCAACACACAAAGCTGATGAGAAGACAGAAGCAGTGTTAATGCCGTCACCCCCCCCCCCCCCCTCTCTCTGTCAGGTCGCCGTAGTGAAGATGAAGCACACAGAGAGAGTTTATGCCATGAAGATCCTCAACAAGTGGGAGATGTTAAAGAGAGCTGAAGTGAGCTTCAACATGTTATTTTCTGATCAAACATAAACCCAGATGTTGCGATTTTAGTGTTTTTTTATTTAACGTGTTGTTATTGTACGTATTATGTTATTTGTACAGACGGCTTGTTTCCGTGAAGAACGTGATGTCCTGGTGAAAGGAGACAGTCAGTGGATCACAACTCTGCACTACGCTTTCCAGGATGACAACTACCTGGTTAGTACTACTATTACTAGTATTAATACTATTTGTGATACTAGTACTGTACAGTAACTGGTCATATATTAATTTTGTGTTTACCTGTACAGTATCTGGTGATGGATTATTATGTGGGCGGAGACCTGCTGACTCTGCTTAGTAAGTTTGAGGACCGTCTTCCAGAGGACATGTCCAAATTCTACGTGGCTGAGATGGTGCTGGCCATCCACTCCATCCACCAGCAGAACTACATACATAGGTACTGGTTAGTGCTTATACTGGTTAAAGCGTCCGGCAGACAGGTGTGGTTGCCGTGGTGACAGATGTTTAGGTGAACGTGATGCAGAGTTGTAACTTTGCTGGGTGTGGCCTGTGGTTACCATAGTAACAATCCACTGTGACTGTGTGATATAGTCCTATAGTGTCTAGAAATAGACTGGGAGCCAGAGCTTTTAGCTATCAAGCTCCTCTTCTGTGGAATAAACTACCACTCTGTGTTCGGGAGACAGACACGGTCAACACCTTTAAGAGTAGACTTGAGACTTTCCTTTTTGATAAAGCTTATAGTTAGGGCTGGCTCAGGTCATCCCTTAGTTATGCTGCCATAGAACTAGACTGCTGGGGGACTCACACTCTCTCTCTCTCTCTCTTTCTCTCTCTTTTTTCCACCTTTTTTCCCTGTTAAAAGGTTTTTTGGTGGTCAAGTTTTTCCTCACTAATCGAGGGTCTAAGGACAGAGGGTGTCACTCCCTGTACAGATTGTAAAGCCCTCTGAGACAAATGTATTTTGTGACTTTGGGCTATACAAATAAAATTTGATATTTTTTGATTTAATTTGAAGTGTGTGAGTGTAAAAGAGAGAGGAAGTGGGTCTTCCTGGCAGCAGTGTCCTCTGGGAAATGTAGTTATGTCCTGTCCAGCCAGTTCAGCCTCCACCTCCCTTCCTGTGCAGAAACTGAATCTCAACTCTGTTCATTACTTTCTACACACTCTCAGTACCTGAATAAACCCAGTACACAGAATACCCAATGCCCCATTATAACCCAGTATACCCAGAGATCCCCAATAATACCCCCAGTGCACTAGACGTACCCCCATATTATATTTTGTTCTTTATCGGTCACATCTGCTGCTGTGTTTTGTCTGTGTGCAGAAATGAATGTTCAGTTTATATTATAAATATGTGTTTGTGTCACAGAGACATAAAACCAGATAACGTCCTGCTGGATGTGAACGGTCACATCCGCCTCGCTGACTTTGGATCCTGTCTGCGCATGATGGAGGATGGCACGGTAACACACTCTACTGTATATACTCTTTTACAGTTAACATGTTAATCCAAGGAAGTGATGAAATATGCATTACTCTTCATTGGTAGTACTTTAAAAAAAATAAAATGAAATTCCTTTTGCAATGTTTCGCAATTTCTGCTATTTTACTGCAAATAGAAAAGAGAAACATTTTACAGCTGTCCAGTTTGAGTTGACACACTGGTCTCTTTGCAGGTGCAGTCATCTGTGGCAGTGGGTACCCCAGACTATATTTCCCCAGAGATCCTGCAGGCGATGGAGGATGGGATGGGCCGCTACGGTCCAGAGTGTGACTGGTGGTCTCTGGGAGTCTGCATGTACGAGATGCTGTACGGAGAAACACCGTTCTACGCCGAGTCGCTAGTTGAAACCTACGGCAAAATAATGAACCACGAGGTCAGAAACACCTCTGTCTGTTTTCTTTATGGATTTAGATCGGTCACAGGTATCAGCCAAATCAATGTACAGAGAATTATCGCAGCATTATGTTGACTTCACATAGTATTTCTGGTCAGAGTGGTGCATTTCCATCTGAAAACTGTGAACATAAGTTTCAAGCTTAGTCTTAAACATAGAGAGGGTGTCTGCCCCCAAAACTGTAAGTTGATTCCACAGGAGAGGAGCCTGATAGCGGATTTTAAATTCTGTTCTAGATTTTACAGGGAAGCTAATATTGGAGAAATATGATCTCTCCTAGTTCATGTCAGAACACTTGCAGCAGCATCTTGACAAGCTGGAGAGTCTTTAGAGACTTGTTGGGGCATCCTAATAATAAAAAAAGAAAGAAATTACAATAATCCAGCCTGGGAGAGTAATCTGGTAGAGTATTTGGAGAGAAATCTGATTACTGCAGTAACATAAAGCCAGATTTATTGATGTATGTCATGCTTCAGCTCATTCTCTGCCGTTGTTTCCAGGTTATCTGTTTGTCTCCAGACTCTCGTCCTACTTCCTCTTTTCTAAATCTGAACTCCCTCAGTTGACAGACACTGGTGTCCTGCTCTCCATTTCTGTCTCATTATCCCTCTGTGTCTCTCTCTGCTTGTCTCTCTCTCTGTCTGTCTGTCCTTTGTCATCTCTCAGCCTTTTTTACTCACATCTCAAGGAGATTAAATCGAACGCAACCGAGCAAATAACCAAGTCCAGTTGCGTTCGATTTAATCTCCTTGAGATAACTATGACCTGGATGAATGAGAATATTCACAGGCTTTTTTACTCACAGTTTTTTAGTTCTTAATCTGTTTGTTTTTAGGAGCGTTTCCAGTTCCCATCCCATGTGACCGACGTGTCCGAAGACGCTAAAGATCTGATCCAGCGCCTGCTTTGCTCAAGGGAACATCGGCTCGGTCTGAACGGGATCTCAGACTTTAAGAGCCACCCGTTCTTCAGTGGCATCGACTGGGACAACATCCGGTCTGCCGAGGCTCCCTATATCCCCGATGTGTCCTCCCCCACCGACACCTCCAACTTTGACGTGGATGATGATGTCCTGAAGAACCCGGTGAGAACGGCACCTATGTTAATTTTGTCAACAAAAATTTTGATGACAAGTATTTGTTGACAACTTTTTATTTCGTGACAAAATTATAACAAAAATATTGAAAAAATATTGCAAACAAAAATCACACACAATCATGCCCTGATATAAAATAAAGATGAGACAAAATAGATCAAAGCGGTAAACAAAGCCTAACAGTGCCATTTGACACGTTACCTGCATCCTCAGATCCGCTGCCCCGGTTTTTGCATTTACAAATAGCTGTTTTAAGAGTGAGTGCTGCTAGTTTGCTGCAAACTAAGCTAACTTCTGTTTTGTATATTTATTTTATTTGTTTAAAATCTGAAGTGGGCAGTAAAATTCCCAACATATGCCATTACAGTATCATGAAACTGAGAAAATTATAATTAGAACATTAACTAAAATTACACAGAAATTAAAACTGAGTTCCACTGACTAAATATTGACCAAAACAAAAATACTTAAATGTGACTTACCTACTATAATTTTCAGGGAGAAATTAACTTTTAAATTGAACATTCTTGCCAAACATTACAACATATCCCTGGTTAGGGCTCGGCAGTATGGCAAAAATATTTATCACATTTTTTTTCTTAAATATGTATCACAATGTTCAAATCAAATTTATTTATTTGTATAGCCCAAAATCACAAAATACATTTGTCTCGGAGGGCTTTACAATAATTAAAAATAAATTAATTGCACAAAAATAAGCTTAAGTAGCTCAAGTAACCACCACATCAAATCAAATCAAATCAAATTTTATTTATATAGCCCAAAATCACAAAATACATTTGTCTCAGAGGGCTTTACAATCTGTACAGGGAGTGACACCCTCTGTCCTTAGACCCTCAATTCGAGTGAGGAAAAACTTGCCCACCAAAAAACCACATCACCATCTTTTCATACTACATATAGAAATATAATATATCAGGATAAACCCTTTAAGATGTGTCATCTCGTTTCCTGAACAAACAATAACACATTGACAAAAACAAATGACAAACAAGATATTAAACAACAAAAACAGAAGTTACAACCACTAGACACAGTCAATAAAAAAATTATAAATCTATAAAGGAACAGCAATAACATTACTGAAAACAGCTAAGAAAACAAAACATTTTTATATGATGACAGAGAACAGGTATTTACAGGTAATGTATCCAAACATAACTCAGATTCAACTCAGATTTTGATATTGTAATGATGGTGTATCGTTTAACGCACATCCCTATCAGGTCGTGCCTCTAGTCCATCAAAGGCCTCTAGTCCTTCCACACCTCCTCATGTACCTGTAGTCTAATATTCTGGAGAACTTAAACTTGCTTATGTCTTTTGTCAAACAGGACATCAGTCCACCAGTGTCTCACACTGGTTTCACTGGTCAGCACCTTCCCTTTGTTGGCTTCACCTACACCACTGACAGCTGCTTCTCTGACCTGGGCTCTGTCAGCCGGGCCGCACTCGGCTGCCAGGACGAGGAGGGGGAGGGAGGAGGAGGAGGAGGGCAGGAAGTGGAGGTGTTCGAGAGGAGGATCCGCCGACTGGAGCAGGAAAAACAGGAATTGAACCGCAAACTGCAGGGTGGGACTGAGACATGCTTTCATTGAAATATAAAATTACATTGAAGTGTGCAGGTTTGAAATACTCCCTGTACTGTATGTAGTACTGCTGACCTCTGTGTATTTGTGCCCGTAGAGTCGACTCAGGCCCTACAGGCTCCAGCACGAGGAACTCTGAGTCGAGACAAAGAGATAAAGAAGCTCAACGAGGAGATCGAACGGCTCAAGAAGAAGCTAGCAGGTCAGAGGAGTGTTATGGTTATGGTTAGTAGTTGTAACTGGGGTATAATGGTATGTGTAGTAGTACTGAAACCGCCACGGTATGGATTTTGTCAGCTGGTGTCCTGACTTATTTTTCTGCTGTACCACGACTAAACTGTTTCAGTAATGGTTAACTTTCTTTTTTTTTCTGCTGTACCGAAATAGTACCAAATTGTGACTTTTGTGTACCGTTACACATCTTGTAGTAATGGTTGGCACACGCTTAAAAATGTGCTTACTTTGTGTTTATAGTAACAGACCTGTTTTAGTCGTAGCAATAGTAGCTTCAGTACAAGAAATTGTACTAATAGCATCAGCTGTAGTACAGTTGTAGAAATATTACCGTATTTTCCGGACTATAGAGTGCACCTAAATATAAGCCGCACCCACTAAAATTTGAATGAAATATATATTTTGTCACATATAAGCTGCACTGGACTATAAGCCGCCGATATCCAGGCTGAGAAATAAGTTATTTAGACTTTTTTAGAGATTTTGTACCATAAGTGTTTATTCATATACCGGTACCTGAATTGATTTCCGAACAGTGCCGCAATAAACGCAGCAATAGAAGTGCTGATAAACAAAACAGAAAAGTCATTGATGGTTTTATTCATCTTCCTCCTGTGCACTAAAACTAAGTTACTTTATTTTTCTTCCTCCTGCGTACTGAAACCATTAAACACCAAATCACTGTCACCTTTTCCTCCTGCACACTGTTAAAGCACAACTGCACAACTATTAAAGTCACTTCATTCTCCCATGAACTAAAGCCAGAAGTAACTATTTATCTTCCTCCTGAGCATTTAAAACTAATGAACACCATACCACTGTCACTTCATTTCTTCTGAAATGAAATGAAGCCACTGAAGTCATCCTCTTCAGTGTCGGAGTTGAACTGCTTCAGATAATCTTCATCACATACCGTGTAATAATATTATATACCCCCTGTGGGCTGAAGAAAAATTCATAGAAAAGCTGCATCTCTGTATAAGCCGCATGGTTCAAAGTATGGGAAAAAAGTGGCTTATAGTCCGGAAAATACGGTACTAATTCTGCTAAAGTAGCAATAGTAGCACTGTTGTAGTACTGATAGTAGTTCTAGTACCATTCGTTGTACTATAAAACAGTAGAGCCAGTTCTACAGATTTAGTAAGAATAGTAGTATTAATCCTTTCGCTGCTCTGCTGTTGTAGACTCTGACAGGCTGGAGCATCAGCTGGAGGAGGCAGTCACACTCAGACAGGACTATGAAAGTTCTACCTCCAAACTGAAGGCCCTAGACAGACAGGTGAAGACCCTGAGACAGGAGAAGGACGATGTCCACAAGGTAACTATACTAATACAATACAATACTGCCCTGGACAGATAGGTGAGACAAAAGAAGAAGAATAGTGAACACCTTCATTATTATTCTCTAATCATTATTTCCTCCTCCTCTTGTCTCCTTTCCTCCTGCCCCTCCCCCCTTCTTCCACCTGTCTCCTCTTCCCCCTGGCTACTCCTCTGTGAGCAGCAGCTGGTGGAGTCTCTGGAGCGTCTGAGGAGTCAGTCAAAGGAGCTGAAGGAGGCACACTCTCAGAGGAGGTTGGCCCTGCAGGAGTTCTCTGAACTGTCAGAGAGGATGGCTGAGCTGCGCTCCTCCAAGCAGCGTCTGTCCCGCCAGCTGAGAGACAAAGAGGAGGAGACGGACGTCCTCCTGCAGAAGATGGATGCCATGCGTCAGGAGATCCGCAAGACTGAGAAAAGCCGCAAGGAGGTGAGACTCCTGAATTCAGGTTTTCTAGCTCTTCAGACAACGGACATCTCCCAGACCTGCAGACTGTTGGTCATCGTATCAAACTTGCCTCATAATAGATAAACTGTAAACTGCCCATCCAAATCCAACACAGGTGAACGGGTGGAGGGCCATTTGTCTGGTTCCCAGGCTAACTGAAGTATAGTTGTTAATGTGATATGCAGTACGTTTTTATCCGAAGAAGTGATTACATATGACTCTTCATTGGTAAGGGATTCAAAGAAATCACATTATTTTCCTTTGCTTGTAATTTCTCTCAATTTCCATAATTATACCACAAAAGAACTCATTAAGAATGTCAAATTACGTCGCAACTTTAAGTGTTGCTTTAACAGCAACATTTTTGGCCTTAGTACCGGTAATCACATATAAACTCCAGAAATTCTAGTTTATTTGGTGTTTATTTAATCAATGCTAATATTGGTTTTTGTTTGTCGACCTCTGTAGGCCTCCACATTCACTGATTTTAATTGTTATCTGTTTGTCAGTTGGAGGCTCAGCTGGATGATGCAAAGGCCGAAGCGTCAAAGGAGAAGAAGCTGAAGGAGCACAGTGAGGTTTACTCCAAACAGCTGGAGACAGAGCTGGAGAGCCTGAAGGTCAGAGGTCACAAATTTGTACCTGTGAGGACATTGACCCCTGACCCTAACCTTCCCTTCTCCTTCAACAACAGTCAGTTTTTCATTCAGGTTGTCAAGTGATATTTTTTTTCATAGTTTTTACTGATAAAATGAACACTGAAAAATGCATTAACATGAAACATGAAAGGACAGCTGAAATTATACTTTCTATCCACGAGTATACTAGGGTCTGCGTGAAATAAATTTCATTGTGTACATGTAGGCTAGTGCAGACATTCGCATACCTTTAAATTCTTGACCATGCGTACCTACAACATGTGTTCCCATGTGTAACTCCAGAAAGTAATATAAACAGAACTACTACATGTCCACTGCTGTACATGTACACAAGTATATTCAGGCCCTAATAGGTTTAAATAATTGTGCAGATGTTTTTGTCTTTCTGTTTTTGTGAGCTCACTCGATCAATCAATCACATTATGGCTATAAAGTATTGACACTGAAAATGAAATTAATCTCATTACTAATGGTGATTTTATGTAAATACCTATATCTTCATAAACAGCCTGCTGGAGCACAGAGGAGAATCAGGGCAGTAAGGAAAGACGTGTAAAGAAGTCTGTAGAAGTGAAACTATTAGTGAATAAAATGTCACAAATATGTTTAAAATAGACTCACTACTTATAAAAATGAGTCAAAAAAGAATACCAGATCTTTAGACTGTCTTCCCCTATGATTTTCTAACTCTGTTCTGTTCCCAAACCTCCACCTATGACCTCAGAATAACATGAAAACTGTCAAAGACTACTCAGAGAAGTTTAGATTACATACGTGTAGTTCTGGTCCCAGTCTCAGCAGGGTCGAGGGGTGGCAGCAGGTGGGGCGGAGTCTCAGCAGGAGCTGTCCCGACTGAAGGCGGAGATCGACAAGAAGGTCCTGTTCTACGAGGAGGAGTTGCTGAGGAGAGACTCCGCCCACTCCACAGAGATCAAGAACCTGCGTAAAGACCTGCACGAGTCTGAGGGGGGGCAGCTTGCTGCCAACAAGGAGCTGCTGCAGCTCAGGGACCGGCTAGACAAAGACAAGAGGAACAGGTGAGTGAACAAGGACTCAACCAGATATCAGAATGATTCATGCGTTCTGCTGACAGCTGTGAACTTGCACGTATACTGTGGAGGAGGAGTTTCTGTGTGTTGCTGAAAAAAAGATCAAAATAAGAAAAGCTTAATGAGAACATGCATAATAGGGGTTTAAATCATGAGTTTTATCAAGATTCGATATATTATTATTATTAGTATTGATTCTTTGGTATTCCTGTTTTCTTGCATATGGGCAGTTGGTGCAGTTGCCGTAGACCGGACCAGCATCACGTCATCAAGCACGCAGAAAGCATGAATTGGCCTGTCTTTGTCTGACTGACATGTTTGTTTGTTTGTTTGTCTTCCTGCAGACAAACCGAGATGGATGAGGCTGTTGCAGTTTTGAAGGAGAAATACGAACGAGAGAAAAACCTCCTGACAGAAGAAAACCGCAAACTGACGGCTGAAACTGACAAGGTAACTGAAAGAGTCTGCCTCAGATAAGCTTCGTGCATCTTAACATGTGTTTACATGTTTGAGGACCAGTGCTCAGACAGCAGGGTAACTGACACCCACTGCTCACTGGACCTGGAGGCCATGTCTGTCCAGGGCCGACTCTTCTACTTGCCGCAGGAGCTACCGTTAGCTCCTGTTTACATCCCTCCCGATGCTAGCATGGCACTTGGCCATCTGCTGCACATCATAAACAAACAGCAGAGAGCTCATCCCCTGCAATGATGTGGTGTTCACATTATCACAGGTGACTTTAACGAAGCATAGCTCAAGTCTGTTTGCCCCAAATTCTACCAGCACGTCAAGTGAGCAACTAGGGGAGAAAACACACTTGATCATGTTTACACAAACATTAAGGATGCCTACAGAGCGCTCGTCCTCCTTAGACAGTCAGATCACCAGCTCTCTGTCTCCAGGAGCATGAGGTGAGGAAAAACCTACAGTGAACCCCAGGAAGGCTGCTGGTCCAGATGGTATCCCGGGGGTTGTGGTTAAAGCATGTGCCGACCACCTAGTAGGGATCCTCACAAGGCTCTTCATCCTCTCCCTGACAAATGCCACTGTCCTCACATGTCTGAAGGCCTCCACCATCATCCCCATCCCCAAGAAACCTGCCATAGACAGCCTCAGTGATTACAGACCGATAGCCTTGACGTCTGTAATCATGAAGTGCTTGGAACAGTCAGTCTCTCGGCACATCAGAGACTGCCCCCCTCCCCCCAATCAGTTTGCTTACAGGGCAAACCGGTCCACGGAGGATGCCATAGCCCTAACACTACACGCAGCGCTGATCCACCTGGAGAACAAGAAGATCTACGTGAGGATGCTCTTTGTGGGCTACAGCTTGCCATTCAACACCATCATCCACAGCAAACTCCTGTAGCTACTAGGGATGTGACTTTTGATCAAAAACACTATTCGAAATTCGCTAAACACTATTCGAAATTCGATTCGAAAATCGACGGAACCCCGCCCCCACCCACACACCCAAACGCGCGCACACATGACAGACGGGGTGAAAGCGGTAACGGTTTAATGAGTCAATAAACAATGATAAACAAATAAACAATAAACTTCCATTCACATCACGTAGCCAACAGTCTCGAACAATAATTTAGGCTTCCAATTTTATTATTTATATTTACTATTATTTACTATTCACGTCTGTTAAAAGGAACCGCGGGTGAAACTGCCCGTTTAGGGAACGATATTGAAAGTGTTAGAACAGAGTAGAATAAACCTAACCCTAACCCTAACCCTAACCTAAACCTAAGACGGTACGCAGCCGATTGACAATCAGACCGGCTGCGGAGAACACACGTTCCGATGGCACGGACGTTGCTGGCACACACAGGTAGGCGCTGGCCAACTTTGCCAGGCGAGGGTATTTGTGTTTATTGTCTTTCCACCATGTCATCGGGTCAGTGTGGATTGGTGGGCATGTATCCTGGCAGTACTGAGTCAATTCAGTCACGCATGTTGCGCTCTGTGTGCTGTAATCCTCGCCAAATATGACGGCAATTGCTGCGGTTAACGGGCCATCCTTTCGGGAATGTTTCGGGTCGCTTCATGCGGGTCCGCCGCTTGCAATTCTTCTTCTGTTATTTTGACTACCTTTACTGTACGATAGCGGCACCCTCTGGCCGAATTAATGCAACAGTGTATGTTAGGAACTAGGAAACGCCTTTCCGTGCTAATTTTTTTTAGTGGAATGCAACGTAAGCCAAAACGGCATTCGAAATTACTATTCAATATTCGAACTCATCACGAATATTCGACTATTCGAAAATCATGTCCCATCCCTAGTAGCTACAGACCCCCCTCCCCATCCTCAGCTGTATTAAAAATTTCCCACACAGTGAGACTCGGCCCCCACCACTCCTACACCCCCCTGAACAACAACCAACATACCTACCTCCTCCTGCCCTCTAGCACCTTAAATTTTATTCAGCCATTCTCTTTAATATTGCATATAATATTGTACTTTTACTACATCTCTATTTTAAGAGACCTGCACTGTTTGGCACTGTATTGTTCTGTTTCTCATCTCTTGAGTTGTCTTTTTTTTTTTGCACTTTCCTATGGTGTACGGTGGTTCTGTGGGAACACCCACAAATTTCGTTGTACCCTCCAGTACAATGACAATAAACTTGATTCGGATTCTGCATTGTCACCATCATCATTGTTACCATATCTCCATTACAGTTTATAGTTAGTTAATGATTTGCTACTGCTGTGCATCTGTGTCTCTATCACAGGTTCCACTGCTGCTGTAATAATTCATCATTCATTGTAACCTATTCTCATTTGAACATTCATGTAATTCATTGTATTTCATTGTGATTGTCCAATATGTGTGTGTTGATTTGTTCTGTACACATGACATCCATTGCACGTCTGTCCATCCTAGGAGAGGGATCCCTCCTCTGTGGCTACAGATTGTAAAGCCCTCAGAGACAAATGTATTTTGTGACTTTGGGCTATATAAATAAAATTTGATTTGATTTGATACTACTGCAGTGATACCGCTGTTAACGTAATACTACTGCTATTAAGTATTAAGTAATCCTGCTGCTGTTAAACTATTTACTCTCTGCTGTTTGTTTTTCGATAAGCTGACTGCTCAGAATCGTCAGTTGGAGGACGACCTTCGGGATTTGTCATCTAAGAAGGAGACCGTTGCTCATTGGGAGGCTCAGATCGCCGAGATCATCCAATGGTGTGTCTATTTCTCCTGTTGTTTCTGTGACCGGCCACAAGAGGGGGAGCTCTGTATTTGCCTTAATATGTGTTTTGTGTTCAGGGTAAGTGATGAGAAAGATGCTCGGGGTTACCTTCAGGCACTAGCCACCAAGATGACGGAGGAGCTGGAAACACTGCGGAGCTCCAGCCTGGGGACCAGACCTCTGGTAACGCGCTCTAAAACATACAAAAATACACACAGAATCAGTATGAAACCAGTAGAGGCTCCAGTTTAAAGTTTCTTTTAATGCAGAACAATGTTTGCTCCTGATCCAGCAGGTTCTTGTGGACTGACACCGTTCTACTCTTGGTCCGTCTGTATTTACATCTTCTTTCTTTGAGGCCAATCAGGGCTTAGAGTTAGGATTAAAAGAGACTTCAGTGCTCCCTGAAGTAGTTCCAGAAGTCCTTGGAGTGATCAAGAGGTCCCAGGATTCCTTGAAAACAGGTTTCTGAAGTTGTTGGTTCTGAAGACTATTCAGGCGGTTCAGATGGGTATTCAGGTGGTATTGAGGGGTATTCAGGTTGTCCGGAAGGGTATTCTGGCAGTCCTTGAGAGTGTCTGGACAACCTCAGGGTGTTCGAGAGGTCCTGACGGGGATTTCTAGCAATCCTCAAGAGCATTGACAGTTCTTGAAGGATTGCAAATTTGTTGATGGCATCATGGAGTCTGCTAAGAGATTTGAGTCCTACCTCATTTAGGCGTTCCAGTGGTCCTTGAGTGAATCTCAGGGGTCAGATCCATGGTATGGGTAGGAAGAGTCATCATCATGAGGTCATATGATGTCATGTCACCCAGCAGCTCTCAGTGACATCATCCTTCACCCCACAAACTATAGACCATGGTCACATGATTGATTGGTTGGCTGTTCTGTTACTTTTAAATGGCTGTTAGTGGCATCCTGATAAACAACATGAAGAAGACATGTTTTTGTCAGTAACTGTCTGCTTCTCCCTCCCTGTCTCCCCCCTGCAGGACCCGCTGTGGAAGGTACGTCGCAGTCAGAAGTTGGACATGTCTGCCCGCCTGGAGCTGCAGTCTGCTTTGGATGCAGAGATCAGAGCCAAGCAGCTGGTTCATGAGGAGCTGCGCAAGATCAAAGCTGCAAATATTGCTCTGGAAAGGTCAGAGGTTAAACCTGTCTGTCTCTCCTTTTCTCTCTCGCTTTACCTGTGTGTTCTCACCTGTTTGTCCTCACCTGTCTGTCTCTGCAGTAAGCTGAAGGAGTCAGAGGAGAGGAGCAGGGAGATGGGGGAGCAGATGGAGAGTCTGAAGAAGGAGATGGAGGACAGCCGCTCCTGCACCAACAAAGGTATGGCTACCTGCTAATCCCTCCCACCTCCTGTATGCCTCCTCTATAAGGAGGTTTCAGGAGTGTTAAAACAGATGTTCATGTATTGATTATTTTACCTTGTCTGTGTCTCAGCAGGTCTGAAGCTTCCAGACTTCCAGGACTCCATTTTTGAGTATTTCAACACTTCACCTTTGGCCCCTGATCTCACGTTCAGAGTGAGTTCCTGCTGTCTGTATGTACCTGTCGCTCCTCTCCACACAGACCAATCGCAGTTTTGAACACAAAGCAAGCCACATGATGATGATGTCACTCATGAGTAGCGTTGAGTGTCTGTGGTTGTTGGTCTGAAGTTGCTGTTGTGTTTTTCTCTCTGGAACCTTGAGGCCTCAGTTTGCTCCACCTCCTTGTTGCTTGCTCTTTGGGAAGACGCAAGTTCCTCCACCTGGTTACCCACAATTCCCCAAGGTTGCTGGTAGCTAGACGCCATGTCTAGCCTCAGTTGCAGCTGTTAGCTCAGCCTAAAGTTCATAGCTTAATGTCAAATTCTATGCTGCTTTAATGTTGTGGTAAAATATTCTAAACACAAATTTCACTTACTTAGCAAATCCCGGAGCTTTCGCCTTTCTCTCACAGCCTTCTTCAGTGAATGGAACCTGCTTAGGTGTTAATATGTGACCTAAGCACATGACCTAAGTCACATCTGAAAGTTTTGTAACTCGTAACTTTAAAAAAAGTTTTTAAAAATTAGTGATTCCAGAGAAGAGTATTAATGAGAAGAAATCTGGCCAACCATCCATTTTCCGCCTCCCTCATCCATGCAAGGAGCCCCAGACATCCATCTCACCACCCACTACTGGGCTACTACTGGCCCCCATTTAACATTTAACACCTCTCTGGTGGGAAAGCAGCTCAAGTTGAGGAAGTGCAGGTCCACCAGGTAACGAAAAATGAGATGGTCGACTCTAAGTGACTCTAAGATTCGGTCTAAATATCAGTTATTTGACCTTCCTGGAATACTGGAAGGGGGCTTATTGGGTGGAACTACCTGCCTGAAATGAACCTTTTTAACTAGAGATAAAATTAACATACATTTCTCATAATTATATGATCAGATTAACCTTGACAATCCTGGTTGATCTTTAATATTCATGTTAAAGTATGTCAGCAGTATTCAAATGAGTTAGCTTAGTATTTCTTTAAATGTTTTTTTCTCTGACCTGCAGACTACAGACATAGACTCCACCCCCCAGAAATCAGTGACCACACCCCCCTCACCCTCCACCACCTTGGAGCATGAGGTAAGGCACTGGCTGAGTCCACATCCTGAATAAAGGAAATTTTTTTCAATTATCAGTTTTTTTACTTGACTGACTGCATCTTGTCCTCTCTGTGTTTACAGGAAGTTCAATCTGTGACAGTCCCAGCAAGCCCCTCACCCACCACCTACCAGAGCTCATCACTGATCACACTGAAGGTACAGTAGGGTTTACCTGTGATGGTGGAGGAAGAGTAAATAAAATATATTAAAGATAATGATTACAGTTAATGAGGAAAATCACTCATTAAAACTATCAATTCTCAAAGCACTTGTTTAAAAATTCATTTTTCCTTTGATAAACATAATATATGTGTTGTTTCCAGCCTAAAGCTCACCAGCTGAGCATCAAGACGTTCTCCAGTCCGACTCAGTGCACACACTGCACCTCACTGATGGTGGGGCTCATCAGGCAAGGGTACGCCTGCGAAGGTACGCAACACACAACCATCACTAACACACTACAGTGTTTGGCTAATTATCAGTTTAGCTTTCAGGTAGAAATTGCTGTGAGATCTTATCGCTACATCTACCATTCGAAGCTTATACATTTTGAGTTTGTTTGACATTGTAAGAAAGGTCATAATACTACTTTTTATTGAGGTTGTAATAGTGATGGTGGTGTATTGGGGTGCATTACATTGACGTGTCCCTAATATTTTGTCCACGCCATTAATACATGGGGGGGGGGTTATTAGGAACACTTCAATATAATGCATTCCAGTACACCAGAATTATTATAACAAAAACTCAAAAATGTATCAGCTTGGTAAACATAGAATTTATGGCAGAGCTGTTGTGTTGGATCACATTAGATTACATAGGTGAACTTAATAAAGTGGACAGTGAGTGTATTATTAGTCAATTATCACAACCTGGCTTTAGGGCCATGACAAAAACCGGAGTTGCACCATTAAACAGTTTAATGTGTTTATTTTTTTTAACATAAATCAATAATTTATAATTATAGCAACTTAAGACAACAAATATCAACAGTATTTATTGGTCCAGACCCTGACTTGAACAGTAACACCTGATCAGTGTTTTCAAATACTAGTAACATGATTTTGTATCTCTTTGTGTCTCTTTCAGTGTGTTCTTTCATCTGCCATGTTTCCTGTAAAGACCAAGCCCCCCTGGTCTGTCCAATCCCAGCAGAGCAGGCCAAGAGGCCGCAGGGCGTCGACGTCCAGAGAGGCATCGGCACTGCCTACAAGGGCTTTGTCAGGGTGAGAGGACTGAGGAAGTACTGATGCAGTAGTTGTACTGTAGTTTCAGAGCATCGATGCAGTAGTTATATTGTAGTTTAACGGCACTGATGCAGTAGTTGTACCATAGTTTCAGATTACCTGTCTTTCTCTCAGATCCCGAAGCCCAGCGGGGTAAAGAAGGGCTGGCAGCGAGCCTTCGCCGTGGTCTCTGACTGTAAACTCTTTTTGTACGACATCCCCGAGGGGAAGTCCACCCAGCCAGGTGTGGTGGCCAGTTTGGTGCTTGACCTCAGGTAACATGACTAATGTAGACCTGTCTTCTGTCACCTGATGTATACCTATCTGTCTGCTTACCTGATGTATACCTGCCTGTCTGCTCACAGAGGGAGTGTCAACTAGACTGATCCTGTCTGGGGACTTGTTAAGAAATTCAGGGATCTTCAAGAGGGTTTGGGTAGCCTTGATGAGTTTGCGGTAGACTTAAGATAGTTATGGTAGTCTTGACAAGGTTTGGCTTGTCTTGAGGAGGTTTGGATAGTTTTGATGATTTTCAGGTACTCTTAAGGAAGTTCAAGTAGAGTAGGTCTGGCAGTTTTAAGCAAGTTTTTTGTTTTTCTGAGAAGGTTTGGTTTAACTTGAAAAAGTAGTCCTGAGAAGGGTTGTGTGCTTTTGATATGTGGTAGTTCCAGTGAAACAGAAGTTAGAGTGTCTTCAAATCAAATCAAATCAAATCAAATTTTATTTATATAGCCCAAAATCACAAAATACATTTGTCTCAGAGGGCTTTACAATCTGTACAGGGAGTGACACCCTCTGTCCTTAGACCTTCGATTCGAGTGAGGAAAAACTTGCCCACCAAAAAACCTTTTAACAGGGAAAAAGGTGGAAGAAACCTCAGGAAGAGCCACAGAGGAGGGATCCCTCTCCCAGGACGGACAGGCGTGCAATGATGTCACATGTACAGAACAAATCAACACACACAATGAATAATAATGAATTACAATAGATGATAAGAATAGGTTACAATGAATGATGAATTATTACAGTAGCAGCAAATCATTACATAACTATAAACTGTAATGGGGATATGGCAACAATGATGACGGCGACAACACATGCAGTAGACGCCACGCAGGACCACAGCAGCAGACACAGTCCACAAGAACCTGCTGGACGAGAGAGCACAGAAACTCTGGGGAAGAAGTTTAATTAGTAACATGATAGATAGATGGATAGATAAGGAGAGAGAGAGAAAGAGAGAGAGAGAGCGAGAGAGTATGCGAGTCCCCCAGCAGTCTAGTTCTATGGCAGCATAACTAAGGGATGACCTGAGCCAGCCCTAATTATAAGCTTTATCAAACAGGAAAGTCTTAAGTCTACTCTTAAAGGTGTTGATCGTGTCTGCCTCCCGAACACAGAGTGGTAGTTTATTCCACAGAAGAGGAGCTTGATAGCTGAAAGCTCTGGCTCCCAATCTACTTTTAGACACTATAGGAACCACAAGGAACCCACCATCCTGGGAGCGCAATGTTCTAGTGGGGTGGTAAGGTACTATGAGCTCTTTTAAATATGATGGTGCCTGACCATGAAGAGCTTTGTAAGTTAGGAGAAGAATTTTAAATTCTATTCTAGATTTAACGGGTAGCCAGTGCAAGGAAGCCAAAATGGGAGAGATGTGATCTCTGATCTTGGTTCCTGTCAGAACACGTGCAGCAGCGTTCTGAATCAGCTGCAAACTCTTAAGAGACTTATTAGAGCAGCCTGATAGCAAAGAGTTACAATAGTCCAGCCTAGAAGTAACAAATGCATGGACTAGTTTTTCTGCATCCGCTTGAGAAATGATGCGTCTGATTTTGGCCATGTTATGTAAGTGGAAGAATGCAGTCCTCGAAAGTTGTTTTATATAGTCATTAAAGGACAAGTCTTGATCAAAAACAACGCCAAGATTTTTTACGGTGGAGCTGGAGGCCAGGGTGATCCCGTCTAAGGCTAAATCTCTGGAATGATAGTTTCTAAGGTGTTTGGGTCCTATTACGAGAACTTCAGTTTTATCTGAATTTAGCATCAGAAAATGTGGTAGTTCCAGTGAAACAGAAGTTAGAGTGTCTTCAGTCTCTGTACTGTGATGTATTTCCCAGTAAAACTGAATATTTGGATGATGTACAGTTACAAGAGGGATTCAAATCGAATCCTTGTTTGGACTGCTAAAAGTTGGGCAGGGTTTAAAGTTCAATGCAATATGGAGCTGCTGAGACAAACAGAGGTACAGAGGACTGTTTCTTTTCACACACACCTCCCTCACCTGTTGATAGATCAGGAGGAGGTATTGCTCTCCATATTGCTCTGTTAGCTACTACGACCCACAAACAGTTAGGTGCGGTTTTATATGACTGGTGTGGCTAGCTACTCGTTCACATTTGATTGGGTAAACTTTTGCAAATGCCTCTGAGTGTGCAGGATGAGAAATTGTTTTTCAGGAAGAGAAAATACAGGGGTTTTTATGTAAAAAATACTCAAGAATTGACTAGTTTTAAGATAAATTAGCTCATTGTATAAAACATACCAGCAGGCTGTGGACTAGCAGTTGAAAATATCGCACATATCTACACATATCTGCTTGTTGAACAGGTGGCTTGAAAAAATATTCTCATTGACTTTTTCCTCATAAAGTTTTACTCAGAGTTGAGCAACCCTCTGAAGGACCAGTTGTCTGTCTGTTAGGACTGGACAGAAGCACACATACTGATTTGTGGAAAACATTGTTGTTCTGTTGCAGAGACGAGGAATTTTCTGTCAGTTCCGTCTTGGCGTCAGACGTGATCCATGCCACTAGGAAGGACATCCCTTGCATCTTCAGGGTAGGAGGCCCTGTCCCCTCTGACCCCTGTCAGTCTGACCTCTGACCTGTGGTGTGTCCTGACATCTTTTGTTGTTATCAGGTGACGTCATCACAGCTGAGCTCAGCACTGTGCTCAATGTCTCTGCTGGTGTTGGCGGAGAGCGAGGTGGAGAAGAGGAGGTGGGTTCGGATCCTCGAGGGTCTGCAGAGCATCCTGACCAAGAACCTGCTGAAGAACCGGCAAGTCCATGTTCTGCATGAAGCCTATGATGCATCACTGCCCCTCATCAAGACCACACTGTCCGCTGCCGTGCTAGGTCAGTAATAGCTGAGTACTGAGCACTACTACAGACTAAAGAACTGTCGCTCTGTCTCCATACTTAAACTCAAGCTTTCTGTGGTAATCTTGATAACAGTTGAGGTTTTTACTGAGTTCAGATTTAAGGAGAGTTGCCAGACTTTTGAAGTTTTGGTGAGTGAAGTTTTTTAGGAGTTTAGAAAAGGTTTTGGATTGTTTATTTTGTATTCTTTTGCTCTAATTTATTTTCCAGGTTTCAGAAAGCCTGCAAATTGTTTTTAAGGTGCCACTTTTTGGGGTGGATCTTTTTAGACTGTTGTCTGCAGTTAAATTTTATGAATTCCCACACAACAGAAGTTTTTTAAACGTGTATTCTGTCTGCAGACCGGGAGAGGCTCGTTCTGGGAACAGAAGATGGACTGTTTGTGATCGAGGTCACCAGAGATGGTGAGACAGTTTACAGCAGCGGATGAAATCTTACACAAATACTTTAATTAATTGTGCATATATGTCGGGCTTTCACAATGATAAACGTTTTATAGTTTGTATGAGGTGATCTTCTGAGCGGAATCAACATGCGATCACACAACTGTTATCAGCAGTCTAACTTCCTGTTTCTCCCTGCAGTAATCGTGCGTGCAGCTGACAGTAAGAAGGTTTATCAGATCGATTTGATCCCGAAGGAGAAAATCATCGCTCTGCTGTGTGGTCGCAACCGTCAGGTTCACCTTCACCCCTGGGGTGTGCTGGAGGGCTCAGAGTCCTCATTCGACATCAAGCTAACCGAGACCAAAGGCTGCCAGGCTCTGACCACGGGGGTACTGCGACCTGGAGGCCCTGCCTGTCTACTGGCCGCTGTCAAACGGCAGGTCAGAGACCTGATGGCTCACCTTGAGCAAACCATCAGCCCTCTGCTGTGGTTCTGGTTCTGTTCTAAAGCTCCGGTTCTGTCTGTTCCCTCCAGGTTCAGTGCTTCGAGATCACTCGTACGAAGCCTCACCATAAAAAGCTGTGGGAGGTGCAGGCTCCTGGTGTGGTGCAGTGGTTGGGGATGGTGAGGGAGCGGCTGTGTGTCGGCTATCCTTCAGGCTTTGCCCTGCTGGCGCTGCAGGGCGAGTCGTCACCCATCAGCCTGGTGAGCCCAGCTGACCCATCGTTGGCTTTCCTGTCGCAGCAACCGTTGGACGCTCTGCACGCCCTGGAGGTTGCATCCAGTGAGCTGCTGCTCTGCTTTAGCCAGCTTGGCATCTATGTGGATGGACAGGGCCGTCGCTCCCGGACCCAGGAGCTGATGTGGCCCGCCACGCCAATCGCTTGCAGTACGTCTCATATTAGTGCGCATTATCCCTATTAGTACGCAGCTAGTCAATCGACCCTGAAACGTCTGTTCACCTTTCTCTCTCTCTCCAGGCTCTAACTCGTCCCATCTGACGGTCTACAGTGAATATGGAGTAGACGTCTTTGATATTCACACTGCTGAGTGGATTCAGACCATCTCTCTCCGCAAGGTAACCAGTTACAGCTCAGTATGGCTCAGAACCAATCAATCACAGCCCAGCACAATCTAATCACGTCTTTTCCACCCACTGTCCTCAGATCAGACCACTGAATGTTGAGGGGACACTTAACCTGCTAAATTCAGAACCTCCTCGTCTGATTTACTTCAGCAACACCTCATCAGGTAACAGCCACACACACCTTGACACTGTAAAACTCCACTTTGACTCTCTACAGCTCTAAAGTCTCCACCTGTCTGTCCTCAGAGGGAGACCTCACCATCCCGGAGACATCAGACCACAGCAGGAAGCTGATGGTTCGGACACGCAGTAAGAGAAAATTCCTCTTCAAGGTTCCCGAGGAAGAACGTCTTCAACAGAGGAGGTGACTCAACAAAATACACATTGACTCAGCAGAACACCACTGGGACTCGCAAAACTTAAGAGTGTCTTGTATTAATGTGTGTGTGTTTATTATTATTAGTATTATTATTAATGATGAGAACAACAGCAATAATAATAATAATAATGTTATGATTGATAGTATTATTATTAATACCTGTATGTTTTGTATTATTAGTAGTATTATTATTATTAGTAGTAGTAGTAATGTGTGTGTGTGTGTGTGTGTGTGTGTTGTCAGGGAGATGCTCAGAGATCCAGAGCTGCGGTCAAAGATGATTTCCAATCCGACGAACTTCAACCATGTGGCTCACATGGGACCTGGAGACGGGATGCAGGTCCTCATGGACCTCCCTCTGGTAACTCCTCCTCGCTACACCTCCTCTTTCCGGCATGTCCTCCTCCCCTTCTGACCTCACCTACACCTCCCTTCTGACTGCTCTGATCATCACACTGACTCCTCTTTTCTCTTCCCGTCTCACCTTCCTCATCCCTCCACCTCTCTACTTCTGCTCTCCTCCTCTTCCCCTTTCTTCCTCCTCCTCCTCCTCCTCCTCTCTTCACCTCCTTTTCCTGTCCTCCTCCTCTTTCCTGCCTCTCTCTCTCTCTCTCTCTCTCTCTCTCTCTCTTTCTCTCTCTCTCTCTCTACCTTATCCTCTTGTCTCCTTTCTCTCCTCCTCTGCTGTCCTCCTCTTTCCTCCTCCCTGCATTTTCAGGTTGCTGATGTCACCTCCCTCTCTCTCTCTCCTTCCCCCTCCTCCTCCTCCTCCTCGTCCTCCTCCTCCCGTCTCACCCTCATTTCCCCCCCTTCCAACTTTGAGCACGTGTATCACATGACGTTGGTGTCAGCTGGCGCCTTCTTGCAGAAGGATGCCTCGTCTTCCTCCTCCCAGCAGAGCTTCCTGCAGCCTTCCTCCTCTTCCTCCTCCTCCTCTCCCTCCACCTCCTCTCTGGGAAGGGTAGGCAACTCCCAGCATCCTCTGCTGCCTGCTGTTTACCTTCATTTATAACAGTACTACTGATGTGATGAAAGTCACTCACCTCATCTGTCTGCAACTACGTATAGACATGGCCAAAAATATTGGTACCTTTTTTAAAAATAAATAATAATAATAATTTCTGTTTTAAGCTGGAACTGACACAAGTGTTTTTTTACAACATATTATTTAAAATAATAAAACAAATGAAAATTGCATAGATGAAAATATTAGTCCCCTGACTTATATTTTTTATATTGGGCCACTCTTTCTGAGCATTCTCCCATAAGGACTGTGACACAGTAGCCCAAATCAGCTTGATTGAGCAGATTGAAAACACCTGTGGTACTAGTTAAAACACAAGAGCCAGGTACCATTCATTTGTCAAAGTTCAGAATATCTCTGAATAGAATAAACATGAATTCAGTCCACTGCAAACCAAACATAAACATGCACTGATAATAAAATAAAGTTATTTCAATACTGTTCAGGGCAAATGCTGCATTATTTTGATAAAATATATAAAGGGTACCAATAATTTCAGCCACGACTGACTCCCATGAGTCATAGCAGCAGAAGCACTGTCCCATGGGAGCAGCTTAATCTGCTGTGTCTGCCAGAATTTATCCGACCAGCGGGGGGCGCTACCATTTTAGCTAACTAACACAGACACTGGTTGTATCTTATTTGACAGCTTGTTGAAACCTAAAGGTACGTGTGTGTGTGCGTGCGTGTGTGCGTAGAGTGTGATGCCTTGTTCTCAGGATGACCCCATCAAAGATAAACCCCGCCCACTGTCCAGTATATCCCGGCAACAGCGAAGCAAGACACACATCACCCGTACAGCCTCAGGTACACACACACACCACAGCTGTAGTTGTCTCTGAGCTGTTTTTGTGTAAATAAAGTTTTGATATTTTATCAGGAGGTCAATTAAATTTGAATAATAAAGTGTTTTGGAATTTGTTTTTTGTTCAATATGTTATTACATCTGTGTCATTCTTCAGTGTCTTCAGTTTTGTTCTACACTGTAGAAAATAGTGAGAAATACAGAATAACCTGCGAATGAGATACTGTGGAACAATGGTTGCCTATATGATGTCATGATGTCATCTTTGACATCTGTACTGTTTCGTTTTTATTTGTGCAGATTTTGGGGGAGGTGCTTCGTCTCGCAGTATCTCTGAACCAGACCAGGACATGGACCGAGAGGTAACACACACACACACACACACACACACACACACACATACAGTCTGATCTGTGTGATTGATTGATTGAATCAATCAGAATCTGTAGAATTGCTAATCGCTAATTGCTAATAATCTCTCTCTCTCTCTCTCTCTCTCTACCTTATCCTCTTGTCTCCTTTCTCTCCTCCTCTGCTGTCCTCCTCTTTCCTCCTCCCAGCCGGACTCTCACTCCACCCCCTCTAACAGCTCTAACCCCAGCAGCCCCCCCAGCCCCAACTCGCCCCACCGCAGTCAGCTGACTCTGGACAGCTTGGACACAGAGCCCTGAGGCCCTGCCCATGTGGGAGGCCAATGAACCAATCAGACTGCAGACTGGATTTAAAATTTTACTTTGATTTTATTGTGGCAGGGTGAATCTGAGCTTCCTGCTGTTTTTATTTTGCTGGGAAGCCCCGCCCCCTAGTTTTAAGTCTGTGCTCTTGCTAGGAAACACTGCTGATGGCTGCTGTGTGTTTGACCTTTGACCTGTGGGACCACGCTGCTGCTGTCAATCATTTTTTCTTCTTCATCTCTTTATTAAAATCCTTTCCTGTTTAACATCAGAGCTTTAGATGGGACGTCTCGCTCTGATGAAAAAACACTGTATTCATTTGAAAGTTTTGTTAAAGTTGCACATCCTTGTAGTAGAAGAAAACCCTTGATTCTGTGTCTGTGATGATCCTTCCTGTTGCACCACGCCCCACCCCCTGACCTCTGACCTCATATGTCAGGTGAGGGGGGATGGTTCTGAACACTACTGCTTTGTTTCTTCCAAAATCACAAGTTAACAAATCTTTGTAACGAAAACAAACAGAAACAATAAAAGAATCAGATAAAAGTCTGAGTCTGTCAGAACACCTGAATGCTCTCCTGCACACACCATAATACACCTGCTGACTAAACACACCTGAACACACCCGAAAGTCCTGCACAGGTAATTGGTTTCCTCTTTTATTTGTATAGCCCAAATTCACAAAATACATTTGTCTTGGAGTGCTACAATCTGTACAGGGAGTGACCCCCTCTGTCCTTAGACCCTCAATTCGAGTGAGGAAAAACAAACAACAAAAAACCTTTTAACAGGGAAAAAAGGTGAAAGAAATCTCAGGAAGAGCCACAGAGGAGGGATCCCTCTCCCAGGACGGACAGATGTTCAATGGATGTCACGTGTACAGAACAAATCAACAGACACATATTGGACAATCATGAATGTAAAAATGAGAATGGGTTACAATGAATGATGAATTATCACAGTAGCAGTGGAACCTGCAGCAGCAAATCATTAACTAACTATAAACTGTAATGGGAATATGGTAACAATAACAACAGTGGCAACGCATGCAGTAGACGCCACGTAGGACCACAGCAGCAGCCACAGTCCACAAGAACCTGCTGGACTAAAGAGCACAGAAACTCCAGGGAAGAAGTTTAGGTAGTAACATGGAGAGAGAGAGAGATAAGGAAAGAGTGTGTGAGTCCGTCTAATGCAGTCTAATCCTATGGCAGTTTACTTTCACTACTGATGTTATGAAACGTGTTGCCTGTGACATCAGTGATGACAGATGTGTTTTTTAATTTCTAGGTCAAGTCGTCATGTAGTTTGTTAATTATTTAGTGAGCTCTAGGTATGGTCTGGCAGTTTAATTAATTATTAATGAGGAGGTGTGGTCTCTCCTTGCTTACCAAGCTGGTAGAGGGCCAATCAGAGCAGAGCATGAATCAGGTCAGATTTCCTGTGAAGAAGAAACAACACAAAGTCGTCTTACTGTTGTTGAACCTTTCAACCATAGAATGCCAGACAGACAGATGCAGAGGTTAAAGTTCAGCAGTTATACACACATACTCTATGTCCACAGATTCTTTTCTATCAGTCAACATGCCTTTACGCTCAACACAAAGGATGTGATAATGTGATCTCTGTGCAGAAAAAAGGAAGCTGGTAGGGTCAGGTAGGTAGGTAGGGGTTTCTCTTTACTGCACTAACTTCATCAGTTTTACAGGAAATGCAGAATTGCATAAAGGCAATTCAAATCTATTATTAGACATCAATTCAAATCTATCTATTTCTATGCTGTGGCTAAGTCCTCAGTTTTGCAGCACAGGAACTCTGTATGATGTACTTCCCTGAGGAGAGCCCATGTTGACAGGAAGCCCTGCTTATGCAGACTTCTACACTAAACTCAAATTCCTTTAATATATTTCAGACAGCACCCACAAACAAGATCAGTTCAGTAGAGGCCAAACAGAAAATTCAAGAAAACTTTTTATTTTACAACAATTAAAGGATAATAATATTAAATCATGTCAATCAAATTTAAATAATACAGTATTAAGTCCCAAAACAACATCTGATACATAACCTAGTAGTTATACACAGTTACATATGATGATGAAGTATTCCTAGCCTATATACATATTAGCCTATGTGAGCTTTGTGTGTGTGTGTTGTGTGACAAATATGTGTATAGTGAAAATATAAAAGGATGTGAGATTCCTTATTCTAAGATAGAGATTAATCTTCACATCAAGGTGCAATTATCGTGGTTGGGGTAATTTTCATCTTTACCGAGCACTTTTCATGTCTAAACATCTGCTGAAGATCATTTGATCTGATCAAAAGTAGTAGAATAAAAACTAAACGGACCTTGAGGTGTGATTGTGTTAAAGAATGAATTCAAGTGTTCAAAGAGGTTTTTTTATGTTTTAGATAGATAGATCCGTGTGTAAAGTTTAAACTTCAGAAGTCAGAACAATGGACAAGTCTATCAGTAGAGAAGGTGACACACAAAGAAGCTGCTGAATTTTAAATATTTTTTTTTCAATTTATGGAGCTTTGACTTTACGTTCGTTTGAAAGAAGCCTGGCTAAGTGCGGCTAGTTATATTTCTTCTGTGACATAATCACATAACATGGATGACATTAGGGCGGCCACAGCTGCTCCCCAAAAAATTTACACTATTTATATTTAAACATCATCAGTAATTGACAGCATTTTATTAAATCACAGTAACATTACAGTGTTTAAAAACGAGAAGCTGAAAACAGCTCAAACATTTGAAGGTGTCCATGAATCACTTTAGTCCACAGATTTCCTGATCTCATGATCACAACCTTTCAGCAGGTAGCAGCAGAAACCAGTCTGTCAGGTCCTTGGCAGTTTCTGTAGATGTCTGCCTTGCCTGCTTTGTGTCTATGGGCATCGGCATGCAGCTCGGAGGGAGGCTGGATCTTCTGATTCTGACTGCTGTGGGATGGCGGTCTCCGGTGAGCCCCGACACAGAAGCGTGCAACGCCTTGCCGGAGCTCTTTGCGGATGTTGTTGCTGGACAGCACGTAGAGTACAGGGTTGACTGCACTGTTGACGGTTGACAGTCCGAGCGAGATGGTGTAGGGTGTGTAAATGCTTTTCTCGAACAGACAGTTGTCTTCTAGCTGGGGGAAGTGGAAGAAGATAGCGCGGACCAGCAGGATCAGGTGGTATGGGGCGAAGCAGACCAGGAACAGCAGCACAACCCCCACTGCCAGCCAGCGCACACGTTCCTTCTGCTCCTGCTGCAGCCCCGTGCTACGTTTAACGCTGGCCAGGATGCCGCGGTTGGTCACCACCAGCAGTAGTAGCGGGATCAGGAATCCCACTACAAACCGGGCATAGTTGAATCCTGTGACCGTGCTGCTTAGATTTGGCTCGAAGCAGCGGGTGATGCCCTCCTTCATAGTGAAGACAGGGACATGACCAATGGCAACCAGCAGCCCGATGCTGACGGCGACAAGGGCAGCTGACCGCTGCCTGCGCAGCCCACGGGACTCCAGGCTGTACACAACAGCCACGTAGCGGTCGCAGGAGATGCAGCACAGCAGGAAGATGCTGATATACATGTTGTTGAAGAAGATGTAGCCAGTCACCTTGCAAGCGGCTGAGCTCCATGGCCACAGGTGACCTCTGTGGACATAGTGCGCCCAGAGTGGCAGCGTGCACAGGTAGATGAGGTCACACAGCGACATACTCCACAGGTACACACCAAGCACGCTCTTCCTGCACACCTGCAGCCAGGTGAGGTAGACTGTCAGCAGATTGGCAGGCAGACCGATGATCAGCACTGCGCTGTACATCAGCACCAGCGGGAGGCGGCCCTCATCGTACGGCAGTTTGCACTCTGTTAGAGTCCTGTTATTGCTCAGAGCAACAGCCTCGGTCACTGGCAGCTGGTGCATTGTGTCAGCAGGGGGCCAACCAATCAGAGACGATCAATCACAGCCAACCTCAGTGTGTCAGCAGGAAGACGTCCAATCACAGCTGACCTTGGTGTGTCAGCAGGGAGATGACCAATCTGAATTGACCTCTGTGTATCTACAGTGAACAAAGACAAATGAAAAAACCAAAGAAACAATGGAAGACCCATAAAAAGCCCATTGCTATTTTTTGTTCTCTTTTGTCCTTGTTTATTTCTTGTTTGTCTAGTTTGTCCTTCTAAAATCTGCACATTTTTAATTTAGTACTTTTTGTAAATATGTAAAAAAAACTACTCCCTCCTCGTTCCTTTTTTTCCCGCTGCTGGTAATAAGTGAATTTCCCCGTTGTGGGATAAATAAAGTAATTGAATTGAATTGAGTTATCAGTTATTAATCTTTATATTATCGTATTTATGTTATCTTCTCTACGTTATCAGCTTTATGTTATCGTCTTCACATTATCGTCTCTACTTTATTGTCTTTACATTATAGTGTCTCATCTTTTCTTCATCGTCTTTAATTTATCTCATTTACATTATCGTTTTAGTACTGTCTTTAGCTTATCTTCTCTACGTTATTGTCTTCACATAATCTTCCCTAAATTAGTGTCTATATTATCATTGTTATGTTATCGCCTTTACGCCATTTAGTATCTGTTCTATCACATAAGAGAAGGGTGTTTTCTAAGGTATTATGGTAACAGACAGAGGAGTCATTTCTATTCTGTGCAACTTGTTCTGATATCACGTACGATGACATCACTGCTCTCCACCAGCTGACGAGCTGTAGAAACATAAGAAACACCTGCTGTCAAAAACATGACGTTTTATCTTTATTTTTGTGTTTAATTGTTAAGAATTGGATTTCAGTAGTCTGATCCTGATTGAAGACTTCAGATGTGTTAGTGAATGTAATAAATCAAATATCAATATCAGACACACATTATGTCATTATTTCATTCAAATATGTGGCAGCGGATATAAAGTCTATGTCTGCTTTTCCTCTCCTTTTGCATTTTTGAGTACCTTTGATTTGTTTTGTTTTCATTTTTTGGGGGGGTTGCAAACTACCTCATGACAGATCTAATTAGATTGAAAAATGTTTTATTTGTGTTTCTTTACCTCCTGAATGAGTTTGATTAGGTTAACTTCATCTGATTTATGGTCTAAAATAATTTTATGATCTAATATTGGCGATTATAGGTGATGATCAGAAGGTGTCCGGTCGTTTTAACAGGCTGTACTCTCACATAGACCACCATTAAAAACAAAGATTGTCGTGCTAAATGAACACTTCCTCTCTGAAACAACAGGAAACAACCCTAACCGTCACCATAACATATTCTTAGAGGCCTGTTGACTGTTCTCTGAAAACCTTTTATGTATCAACTCACTTGAACCTTTATACCTCACTGCTTTCTAATGTCTAAGACTAGTTTCTCTGTTGTGTTATTTATTAGTTAGTTAGTTAGTTAGTTAGTTATTCTGACTCACTTTGCAGTTTTCAGGAACAAATGAGTAATTTTAAAAACGTCTGAAACTTCCTGACCTGAAAAACGTTGAACTTGCTGTGGGTATAGACCTTATAATAAAATAAAATACCGTATAATGCGCATAATAAAGTCGTTTAAGGTCTTTTTATGGATTTATGTCACTCTGGTGGTGTTACATGGTGGGCATTAAAGTATAATTATTGTATTACTTTAATCTTAAATTATATCATAATAAAATGTACATAATGTGTACAAGAATGTAAGAATATGTCTAATATTATATTTAATAATAATGCAGTAAGTCATGTTGGTACAAATATGATGTAAAGCGCCATTGAGCACTATTATTAATACATTTTTAGTCCGCAGACGGTTTACAGTAATCATCTATTAGCCGATTAGTAACTCTCTGATATTTCATGTTTGAAATATGCTAACTCTAACCCTAATGATTAGGAACCGATAATGAATCAATTCTGACTATAAATATTTTACTCAATATATTAACATCTGACTTAGCGACGTTTATTAAGAACACATAAATCAATAAATCTGCTATTGAATGTAAAACTCACCGTGCTCTCGTGCATCATCCGCGTGCCTCGTGTTAATTAGTCGTTTCATCAGCGCGCAGCCGCAGAGACGCTCAGCCCGTTTTATGTTTAATGTTTGTTGTAGGTTTAATTCCTCTACCGATATGACCTTTGTTTTAGCTATGAAAAATATTATACATCAAATCAAATCAAATTTTATTTATATAGCCCAGGAGGGATCCCTCTCCCAGGACGGACAGACGTGCAATGATGTCACATGTACAGAACAAATCAACACACACATATTGTACACTCACAATGAATTATAGTGAATTACAATGATAAAATGAGAATGTCATTCATTGTCATTATTCTCATTTTATCATTGTCATTATTTATCACTATTATTCATTGTGAGTGTACAATATGTGTGTGTTGATTTGTTCTGTACATGTGACATCATTGCACGTCTGTCCGTCCTGGGAGAGGGATCCCTCCTGGGCTATATAAATAAAATTTGATTTGATTTGATTTGACAATGAATGATGAATTATTACAGTAACAGCAAATCATTAACTAACTATAATCTGTAATGGGGATATGGTAACAATGATGACGGCGACAACACATGCAGAAGACGCCACGCAGGACCACAGCAGCAGACACAGTCCACAAGAACCTGCTGGACGAGAGAGCACAGAAACTCCGGGGAAGAAGTTTAATTAGTAACATGATAGATAGATGGATTAGATAGATGGATAGATAAGGAGAGAGAGAGAATGAGAGAGAGAGAGCGAGAGAGTATGTGAGTCCCCCAGCAGTCTAGTTCTATGGCAGCATATGCAGAATATTCTAGTTATTACTTTTAAGAAAGAACCAAAAGCAGACATTTGTAAAATATACATTCAAAATATCATTAAAACAAAAAGCAAATCATTGGTTCCGATTTAAAACATAATTTATGCTCCAACAGTATACAGTGAGACTATAAAAGCTGTCAAACCTTATTACATATGATGTTTTTATTTAATTGTACTTTTTTGTTAAATTTAGTGCACTTTACCCGCTGGCTGTGACCTTTTCTGACCTTTTTTTCTGACTGTATTGTGTTGCAATTTGTTTTTGCTTGACATGTTTGATCAAATAAACACTCAATAAAGAAGAAATTAATACCATCATATGAGACAAAGAGAAGAAGCAACCCTCATAATTTATTCATCCCCCATCTTTGATTCATTATATTATCATTTATTGATCAGACTGCTGATCAAATATGAATGATTAACTCACAAAAATACATTTTTAATTTCATCTTGACTAGAGAACATAAATCAAAAATCGGATTGGTTTCTATTGATCCATTTTAAACTGTTGGATTAAAAAGATTTCTAACCAATAACTCAAACAATATTTGGGTTACTGACTACTGTGCTCCTTTGTTTATGTATTCCTCCTCCTGTTTTATTGAACGTATTCCAGTTTCCTCTTTTTGTTCCTCTGTTTCTTTTGGTTTTTTTTGAGTTTGACTGTTGTAAATAAATTTCAGAAAAATTCAAACAAAGAAACATCTGCCATGTTATGGTGACCAGCTGTTATTGCAGAACTCGTGCACCTTGTCCCCTCCTTGTCTACCCCGTCCTCTCCCTTCTCTACATCCTCCCCTCCTTCTCTACTCTCTCCTCTCCTTCTCTACCCCCTTGTCCCCTCCTTGTCAACGCCCAACTCTCCTTCTCTACCCCCTCCTCTACCCTTTCCTCTCTTTCTCTACATCATATTCCCCTTTTCTAAACTGTCCTCTCCTTCTCTACATCTTCCTCTCCTTCTCTACCGTGTCCTCTTCTTCTCTACCTCGTCCTCTCCTTTTCTACCCCCTCCTCTGTCAGTAGTTTAATTAAATCAAATAATTTGTTTATAAAGTTTTTTATTTATTTTGAATATAAACATGGAAGGTGGAATGTTGAAGCAATGGCTCGATGAATTAGCTTGACTCCGCTTGGGAGTCAAACCAGATGGCGTGTTGTCAGTTCTTCCACCGGATTTGCTGGAAGAGAAGAAGAAACAAGTTTAGTCAGGTCACATGATGACACACACAATGATGCCACTAACACCGCCTGCTCCTCCTCACCGAGTTGTTGAGTAGTTCATTGATCTTCCTCTCCTCTGCCGAACCCCTCTCCACCTTCCCCCGGTATCCTAGCAACAGCTGTCGGTCCTTCAGGTCTCGGTATGTCTGATTGGCCCAGAGACACCAGTCATGACATCACAGCAACACATGACAATATTAACACACCCTTTATGATTTAAAAAAACAACCAAACAGAGCATGTTCTTAATGTAAATGTGAAGGAGTCTTACGTTGATGACGATGTCGTGACATTTATGTTTCTGAGCCAAACTGATCCTCAAGTCAGCATCATCAACCAGACCCACGTACTCCTGCAGAACCTGTCAATCAATCAACACACAGGTCTATAAAGTAACTCACCTGTCAATCATATAACACAACTCTTGCTTAACCTTCAAATCACCTCCTGGCTCAGTTAGCAGTTTGATCACGCCTCTCACCTGTGTGGGGGCAGAATTTTTCTGCAGGATGTCGACGACACGCTGAAAGCTGAGTGGAGACTTCTTCCTGGTGAAGCCAAGCCAGTTCCTGCTGGTGAACAGCGTGTCAACGTCAAACCACGCCTTCAGCTTTGCCCGCGCTGCCAAAGCCGTCACAAAGTACTGCTTCTCCGAAATCTGAGGTCAACAATTAAGAACTTGTTAGTCACGTGGTCAGTCAACTCACACGTCAAACTCAAAGACGTCAGGACTCACCCTAAAAGTCTGACGGATGTTAGCCGGACTGCTGTAGGTCCCCTGCAGAGAGTGACAGGAAACACAACTAATCAAGATCAACTAATCTGAATTAAATAGACAGGATTAAATAATATAAATAAACTAATCTGGATCTAATCTGAATCAAACAATCTGGGTTAACAAATCCTGTTCAGATAGTCTGGATTAACTAAATTGGTTCAACAGAGCAACAAACCTGAGTGCACTACTTAATTATTCCAGTTTGTTAAATCAGGTTTAACTAATATAACAAGCTAACCTCAGACTCAGTGTAGTGGTAGAAGCAGCAGTAGTACAGGGTGGTGACCAGTGGCATGTTGAGGATTGAAGCTTTTCTGGGAAACTTCTGGAAGATTTCCACCTTCCCGCCACGCTCAGCCTGCCCGTCTGTTGCCTAGTAACAACACAGACGCTGAGCTGGAGTTTAAATTGAGTTAGTTTATGTTAGTAAACTAAAATGCTGAATCACTTAGAATTAGGGATGTAACAGTGGAAAAGTGAATTATTAAACTATTTTGACAGCAATTGTTTGGGTTCATGGAGTACCACTGCATACACTGAACCGTAACACACATAGCGTTACACCCTAATTAAAATGTGATTTTACTAGTGGTGGGCCGTTATCGGCGTTAACGTGCTGCGATAATGTGAGACGCCGTTAATCTATTATCAAAATTGGGTTTGGAGCTGGGTCCTATAATAAGGAAACTGATGTATTAATAGCCAAATTGCACTGTCGGGGGCGAGAACTAGTTTTTGAACCTCTACGCGCCTGTGAATTACCCGAACTACCAAACGTGATAGTCTCTCATGATGCAGCCACAAAGCCGCAAGGCTTGCTTCAGGGAAAATTAATTTTTAAGAAGCTTCCCGATGGTGGCATTGACAAGACTAAGGTTGTGTTCACCTTATGCAATGCAGAATTGGTTTACTGTAGGAGTTCTTCCAGTCTCAAATAGCAGATTAATCTAGATTAATTTCATGATTTCAGTGAGATTAATCTCGATTAAAAATTTCTAAAAAGAAATACAACCAAAATATGACAGAATCAATTAATAACACAAATAAAACCAGTTGGAACTATCTTATACCACTATCTTAACCCGTTGGAACCAGTAGTAGCATTTTTTCACCTCAATGATGATCTGCCTCTCCAGCAGAGTGTAGTGATCCTGAACATGAGCCAAATCTTCTGGAGAAAATGGAAGTCTGAAACAGTCAGTCATAGAATGTCACTGATGACATCATCAGCAAATATCTGACATTCAACTGATAACTGGTAACTGGTAACTAATGACATCATCACATCATAAGAAGCAAAATATCAAAAATAATTCAACCACCACTCATTACACATTTAGTGACAAATGTCATAATATGATTATCAGTTCATCTGTAATCAGATTAGCAGTGAGATTGATCTCAAGATGATTGATAATTCGATTAGAGTGTTATAACAAGTTAATAGTTACCCGATGTCAATGATAATTGTAACAGTTTCTAATAGTATAGTTTAAATATTATGCATCACTCAATAAATAGTTTTTTATCAGTAAAATAAAAATTCAGCTATTTCTGTTCAAAGTACACTGGCCTGCAGGCATCACTCACCTGAGGCAGCCCTTCAGGAAGTCCCTCCTCTTGTTTTCATCTGTGATGCTCAGGTGTTCTTTATACTGAAGCAGCTGTAGCCATGGAAACAGACAAGTAATGACATGAGCTTTCTGTCAGCTTTGATGTGTTATGCAATAGTACCAATGTGTAATACTACTGTGTATAACTGCTTTCTAATGTGTATTTGTGTATTTCATACCGACATGTCCTCCATCCTGCCCAGAGCTCTGAGGAGGAACAAAAGAAGAAGGTTAGATATGATGATGTGACACTATCATGCTAATTAAAACATAGGTGTGTCCAGATGTGAGCAGGTGTGAGCTCACCCAAGCAGCTCCAGCAGCAGCAGCTGGTCTCTGGTTTCAGTCAGGTAGTGAATGAAATGTCTCAAAGCAGTCTGTCTGGACTCCAGCTCCCGAAACAAAACATCTGCAGAGAAAGAACCAATAACTGAGAGCTGATTCAGAAGTAGCAGCAGAGCAGAGAGCAGCAGACTCACCTTTACACAGAGTCCTCTTTAAATAAATTAAAACCTAAAACAGAAACAGTGTGGTCAGGTGTTTTTTTAAGACGTATGAATAAAGTGTTCAAATAATCTTAATGATAATGTTGTTAATAAAGTTACAGCAGTGATGACATTTCCATCGTGGGCGCTGACAGCAAAGTCCAGCAGCAGCAATTTGTCCTGAAGAGAACGAAACTTCTCCAGAGAAACAACCTGAAACACAAATAATACCAGCAGTAGTACTACAACCTGTCTGTGGCTCTGACAGATAGAGTCAGACAGACAGGTAGAGACAGAAAGATAGACTGGTATCTTACCTTTCCTTGTTGTATTCTTTGGACTGTCTCCTCAGGTGACCAATCACTGATGTAATCCTGACATCACAACATGGTGACATCATCATTAGTACAATGGTACACCAGACTATCCTCTCTATACAACCTGATAACTGCATACATACAAATATGTATTTGTATCAATATACAGTATATATTTATACACATCTAAATATGCATACACAGTACATGTACTATGTACAAGTAGATTAACAGTCTGGTTGTTACCTTGAATTCAGATTTGGGTTTTCGGAGCTCTGGAGAGTAGAGCCTGACAGACGAGTCGTTGAACGCTAAGAGAGAAAAACATTCATTGATTTACAGTGTATTCACTTATTCACACACGGTGCATTGATTTTCATTCACACAGTATATTCACTCATTTATACATACATACACAGAATTTGAGACTCACACTCAGTAAAAGACTGGAGGTTGGCTCCTTTTGTTTTACCTGCAAAGAAAAATGAATCTTCAGTTTGTAAACATCTGATCAGGTTTCCATCTTAAAGTAATGATGTTACCATTACCTGAGTTACATGTAACCTGTGCTCCACCTGTGCTCAACCTGTCTCACCTTTGAACAGAGAGCTCAGAGAGTACCCTGAGGTGCTTTTGGTGATCGTTGCCATATCAGTGTGGATTTTCGGGAAGGCGGGCTCTCTGTCTGTCCTCTTATTGGATGCTGCTGTCTCTCTGACCGACCAGGAGATACCTGTGGTAACACTCGAGGTCAGAGAAGAACCAACTGGCTGCAACCAATCACAGAGGAGCTCTTATTAATAATAATGTCCTCTCACTTCCCACTGGCTCTCCACTCCAGCTGACCTTCTCCACATCGTCCTCATCATTGTCTTCCTCAACCAGCTGGCGGATGCTGTTCACCGCCTGCTCCTTCAGCTGATGGACACAGACAACAACACCTGAATGTCACATAGGTATTACTGACACACCTGAGCTGTATGTTATAAGTTGTATACAGTTATATATATTGAAGAGGAAGACATCAGCTCTCACCCGGCTGAAGTCGTCATCTTCATCATCAAAGGTGAAAGCATTACACTTGGAGCTGTTCCAGTAGTCTTCCTCATCAGCTTTACTCTTCATCATCTGCACACATACAAACATCTAACTTTATTCATACTGTCAACACTAACACTCATGTTCCAATACACATACTACCAAAGTATTAAGTATGCCAAAAAGATGTAACAGTCCAAATACATAGTACATGTATATGTAGTAAGTCACAAAAAAAAATCTGGTTGCGTTTTGCAGTATGTAAACCAGAATGCTGCTGTTCTGGAGAAAATCGGATCTTTTATTTATGAACATACAATTTAATTTTTTATTAAAGAGAAATTAGAAAATATCTGTATATGCTGTCAATTATAGTTTTTAGACAGAAGGATACATGGAATATAATTTTTATAATATATATATTTATATATTTAATAGACTTCTGCTATCGTTGCATCACTATAAAAACAGAATTGTGACAGAAGTGTGATATTTATATTTAGAGAACATTAATCTCTTATCCTGACTAATAACAGAGACCCTCAGTAACTCTGAGCCTGCAGACACAACATGATAATCTGAGTTTGTTTAGCATGCTAGCAGGCGAACAAGATAAAACACACTTCCGTTTTTAACCCTGATTTACTTCTTTATTGAACGTGAACAAACTGAAACAGTGACATCACCGTATAGATATCTCTCCTGCGAACGGAGCTAACCAACATTTATAAAAGCTCTGAGTTTAACATTGAAAACGGATGAGAACCGATCAGCTGTTTTTACCTTCACTGATCTTCTTCACTGACGGATACGCTATCGCGGCTTCCTGCCGCGCGGTGGCTTCTGGGAGTTGTAGTTAAGCAGAGCCAGTGTCTGCACAATATTTCACTTTGAAAGTCCTTAGAGGAAGTGGTTGAAGGTGGTTTATGATGCAGCTGCTGTCAGCGGACAGCTGAACACTCAAAGACTCTCAGGACAGAAGCATTGCTGTATCACAGGAAGTACACTGTGATAGTATTACAGTATAGTAACCTATACTTCAGTATTATCAGTGATGGCTAAATGGGGTGAAGGAGATCCTCGTTGGATCGTAGAGAAGAGAGCCGATGCCACCAACGTCAACAACTGGCACTGGTCTGTTATTATTTTTATTATTAGTAGGATTGTTATCATTATTATCATTATCAAAAGTGTCACAAATGATGTAACACTTGATCTGCTGTGGCTCCAACAAGCTTCTTTTTACATAATTTGTCAGATTTCCATCTCAAGGACTTAACTTTATAATTTTGCATTAGAAAAAAAGATTATTTTAAACAGACTCACAAATAATAAACCCAAACAAACATTTGGATTATGAAAGGCTTATTTATTTTGTTTGTTTATGTTCTTGTTTAGTTTGATGGCTGAGAGCTGTGCTGTTATGTTTAAACATTATAATATTATTATATAATCATACTATTATTATACTCATTAACTCAAACACTTCAGAAAATAAAGAGACTTCAACTTTCTACTTTTATAGATAGTATGTTTAACTCCAGATCCATCCATGTGTGGAGGTGGGGGTGGGGGAGTTATATGACCCTCCAGCTGGATCAGCACATGTTCAGATATTTTTATCTGGGGTGGGGTTATAGTGGAGGGGTTGGGGTTTCAGATCAGACTTTAGGATCATTTGCAAAGGTGCACTTTAGGATCATTTGCAAAGTCAGACAGTTTGTGTTCACTAAATACAGAAAGTCACAGAAATCAGATTTTTTCAAATGTTTTCAGATCAATCTACTCAAGTTTAACTACTCAAACACTGACTGTCTTTGAACAGTGTCGTGTATGATAGGATATAACCTAATAAAATTAACTGGAATCGTGTGATCATCAAAACAGCATTTATATTACGTATGTATATTATATAATATTATTAAATTATTTTACATAGAAATTCAGCTAATAGCAGGTAGAACATAAATCAGATGTCAAGCTCATTCACATCTCATTCCAGTAATAACAAAATTCAAATTAAATAAAATTATTTTTATTCAATGTAATTCTGTTTATCTTGTATTGAGTTTTTGGGATAGGTTCTTAAGCTTTTAGCTCTACCTCTCTGGTTTGCCTCTCAGTATTTATTTACTTTACATTCATGTATAGCTGACTGTATACAGGTAAAAGAGTGTTTAATATGTGAATGACTTTGGGCACATATCAAACATTTTGTTGAAAAATGTATTTTGTAATGTTCAAACAAATAAATGAATACATAAAGAGTACAGGAGCAGAAATAGACATGATCATCAGTTATCTATTCAGACTATCAGACTTCACAACTGCACAGAGGACAATCTTCAAGTTTTATATCATTTTAGCTCATAGCAAGAATGAAATAGTGGTGTCAAAGTCTTTTGACAAAAGTTAATTTTTCCAAGTATTACTGTTTGTCCACACATATAATTTTATAATTATACATTTAACAAAGTGTAGAAATATTTTTGTGTAGATAAAATGTACATGTACAGGAATATTTTCAACAGTGATGTTTCACAAAGTGCACTCAAAGTGCTTCAAATTACAAGTGCAAAATTTGGCCGTGTTTTTACACATGAGCCAACAAAAGATGATGCATTACCAGCTGCACCAATGGTATGAAATGGTAAACACTTCCTGCCTTCTAAGTGTGCACATAAGAAGATAATGTGGCTTGTGAAAAATGGGTCCAGTATTTGCATCGGTGACTATGGGGTGTCATAGTCTGTGCTCCCATTGGAGTGGAATGTACTCAGCACCTGCTGCTTGTCTCTTAAAGGGTCAGGACAGAGGCCAGACCCACGAGACACAGATACACATCTCCTTTCACACTGTCTCTGGTTCAACATGCCACAGCGGTGTGTGTCCCTTTGCTGTTTGTATAAGTTGAAAAAAACATAGTTTATGGTAAGTTCACTAAACTTTTACAGCCGATGACCACATCAGCTTTAACGTTATGACACTGGGAAGAAGATAGTTAAATGAATTTAACTCTAAATAAATAATAAAACCTTCACCTCTTTATACCTACTGCAGTGGGAGAAAGTTTTTTTTTTACTCAGAGTTATTCAAACAACAAGCACTTCATGTTGGACAGATGAGAGCCTCAGACCCAGCCACATTATGTTCATAATGTTGCCATAATGACAGCGCTGCAGAGCAGCCTCCAATTCACTTAGTTGTTCTTGTTGCATCTGTTATGCTATGTAATTGAATCAATTCTTCTTCTTCTTTTCTGTGCCTCAGGACAGAGCGTGATGTCAGTGGATGGTCTTCGGGGTGTCTCCGTCAGCTGCTGCTGGCTGTTCGGGTGGAGGGGTCAGAGGGCGTTTGTCAGCTGACTGACATCTCTAAACTGGACGGAGAAGCTTCCATCAACAACCGCAAAGGAAAACTGATCTTCTTTTATGAGTGGCAGCTGACGGCCGGCTGGCTGGGTCAGTGTGATGTCATTGATGTCAGACTCACTGCTTACATCACACAGGTGTTCTTCTGTGGTGCAGTGTAGCTGACTGTTTCCTGTCTGCAGGGACGTCCAGTTACGGCGTGAAATTCAGAGGAAACATCAAAGTGGCGAACCTGTCCGATGAGAATAACATGGAAGACCTGGACGTGAGTCAACAACATCCTGATCATATAGATGACTATTGAGAAGATTGTATAGATGACCGTACGGATGACTATATGGATGATAGTATAGATTACTATAAATGACTGTATGGATGACGTATTGATTGTTATGTCCTGGTCCAGATCACTGTGTCTCTATGCAAAGACCAGCCCAACACAACGCTCCTCAACCTCATGAAGAGGAGTGGTGTGCAAGAGGTTCGGAGGGTTCTGGGTGAATATGTCCACCAGCTGAGGTCAGGTCTGTTTCCCAGAATGCACCAGAACAAACCAATCAATTAACAATATTACATAACTGTAGTGACCTGAACTGATATGATCCCTGACCTTACAGAATTTAGCCAGGGGATGCTACTACCCACCGTCACCAAACCAACACCAACACCACCACAGAATAAAAAGAACCAGATAAAGACCAGTAAGACCCAGGTAAAGTTTGGCTAAACTGCAGGTAGAGTTTGGTTAAACTACAGGTAAAGTTTAGTTAAACTACAGGTAGACTTTGCTTAAACTATAGGTAGAGTTTGGTTAAATTGCAGGTAGAGTTTGGTTAAACTGCAGGTAGATTTTGGTTATATTGCAGGTAAAGTTTAGTTAAACTGTAGGTAGAGTTTGGTTAAACTACAGGTACAGTCTTTGTGTTCTTGTTTAGATTAGTCCTGTCCCCAGGTGCTCCTGTAGCCCTGCCCCCAGTCCTCCAGGTGTTCGTATCCCGACCTGCAGCTTCTCTCTGAGGGAAACCTTCCTCACATCAGCTGAAGAGCTGTACAGGACCTTCATCAACGAGGAGGTACTGAACTAGGACAAACCAGGACAAAGCAGGACTTACCAGGACTCTGCTGCATGCCGCAGTGTGTGAATGATTAGATCAGCAGGCACCTTGCATAGTAACACCTGACATACATGTATGAATGTGAATGGGGGAATGCCGACATGTATTTTAAAGCACACAGACTAGAAAAACGGTAGTGCAGTCCATTTACCGTTTAACTAGGCCAATCCAGAACTAACCAGGCCAAACCCAGACTAAGTAGGCCAAATCAGAACTAACTAGGCCAAATGAAGTACAAGTACCAGAACTACCAATTCTAAAGGTACAAGTACTAGTGTAGAAGTAGAACTGTGCTACCTCAGCAGTAATCATGCAGGTGCCTACCTGACTATAGTTTGCAGTACTATAGTAGAGTAGTACTACAGTGGTACCTCAGTAGTTATTGTCTAGAAAGCTGTACTTGTCTGACTGTACATCAGGTAACTTTACCTGTGTGTAGTTTGTGCAGGTGTTCACGCGCTCAGCAGCAGTGGTAGACAGTTGTCACGGAGGGAAGTTCCAGCTTCTGGACGGCAGCATCAGGGGAGAGTTCACACAGTTGGTGAGGTCACAGCTCTTCAGCCAATCAGTCGGTTTATTGTCAGTGTTGAGATGTCATGCCATGGTAACCATGCCGCCGCACATCACTACAGGTACCGGACCAAAAGATCGAGATGAGGTGGCGGTTCAGGACGTGGCCCAGTGGTACATCATTGCGATGCGGTTACTTTTATTGGAGTTGTGACATTTGATGTTGTTTCCATTAGAACGCAAACTTCTGATAATTGTTGTTTCCATTAGAACACTTCGCCACCGTGAGCCTGCAGCTAGAGGAGCGAGAGGATGAGACAGAGCTGAGGATGGAGTGTCGAGGCGTTCCCTCAAAGGAAGAGGACTCTACCCGGGAGGGCTGGACCCGCTTCTACTTCCAAGCCATCAAAAATACATTTGGATACTGAATCCTGAAGCTTGTCTAACAGGCTGTCAGGTGGATGACTGAGCACCAAACACGCCTGCATCAGATTTTTACTAAACATGATGTTTCAGGTGGATCAATGCAGCAGCTGTTGGACCTTCCGTTTAAAATGTGTGATATGTTCTATATGACCAAATCACTGTGTAAAAATAAAGGACTGGACAGCTTCAGTGTGCAGTTGTTGTTTTTTAGCCTGGCATTTCCAGACTGATTTGCAAATGCATATTAGTGTCCAAGGGGCGTTACCAGTGTGTGTGGACCAAAATGCCTCTGGATGTAATTGGATAGACTTACAATCAATCACGGTAACAAAACGTGGGATAGTGCAGAGTGACACATGCAAGTTGGGTGGTGCTTGTGTCTTTTTTAAATGTTGGCCTCTTCACAAACTTTATCAAATTACAGCTAATCAGTACAATAAAATATGTCTTAGTAGTTAGTTTGATCTGAGATTCAAAGAATCTGGAGACTTTTTTTCTCAACTTTATCAACAGTCAAACAATGGACCTGAAGTATCAAACCACCCTCATATTAGATAAATGGTTGTGATTGGCCCGAGTGGCAAGTGGGAAACGGTCTGAATAGGAGAGGGCCAGACGCATCTGCCAGAGCAAATAAAACATGAGCTCAGCTGTTTGTGTTTGTTACAAACAGTTTATTTGAGGAGTTTCAGTCAGGATTTAGAGTGAATCATAGCACAGAGACCACACTAGTCAAAGTTACAAATGACCTTTTAATGGCATTGGACAAAGGACTTATCTCTGTATCAAATCAAATCAAATTTTATTTATATAGCCCAAAATCACAAAATACATTTGTCTCAGAGGGCTTTCTGTACAGAAAGTGACACCCTCTGTCCTTAGACTGTACTTGTCCTATTCAATCTTAGTGCCGCATTTGACATCATTGACCATCAGATTCCATTTTACAGAGACTAGAATATCAAATTGTCATCAAAGGAACTGCTCTAGGCTGGTTTAAGTCATATTTCTTAGACAGATCTCAGTTTGTTCATGTTAATGATGAATCCTCCATGCAAACCAAAGTTTCTCATGGAGTCCCACAAAGTTCTGTATTAGGACCACTTCTATTCAGTTTATATATGCTTCCTCTAGGGAACTTTATTAGGAAACACTCAATTAACTTTCACTGCTATGCTGACAACACCCAATTATATTTATCGATCAAGCCTGATGAAACCAATGACTTAACTAAACTCCAAGCATGCCTTAAGGATATAAAAAAATGGATGACCCACAATTTTCCAATGCTAAATTCAGATAAAACTGAAGTTCTCGTAATTGGACCTAAATACCTCAGAAACTCTCGTTCCAGAGATTTAGTTGCCTTAGACAGGATCACCCTGGCCTCCAGCTCCACCGTGAAGAATCTTGGAGTTGTCTTTGATCAGGATTTGGCCTTTAATGACACATAAAACTAATTTCGAGGACTGCATTCTTCCACCTATGTAACATTGACAAAATCAGACGCATCATTTCTCAAGCAGATGCAGAAAAACTAGTCCATGCATTTGTTACTTCTAGGCTGGACAATTGTAACTCCTTGTTATCAGGCTGCTCCAATAAGTTTCTTAGGAGTTTGCAAATTCTTCTCCTAACATACAAAGCTCTTCATGGTCAGGCACTAACGAATCTAAAAGAGCTCATAGTACCTTACTACCCCTCTAGAACACTGCGCTCTCAGGATGGTGGGTTCCTTGTGGTTCCTATACTTTCTAAAAGTAGATCGGGAGCCAGAGCTTTCAGCTATCAAGCTCCTTTTTTGTGGAACAAACTACCACTCTGTGTTCGGGAGGCAGACACGGTCAACACCTTTAAGAGTAGACTTTTCTTTTTGATAAATCTTATAGTTAGGGCTGGCTCAGGTCATTCCTTAGTTAGTTAGCTGCCATAGGACTAGACTGCTGGGGGACTCACTCACTCTCTCGTTCTCTCTCCCTCATTCTCTCTCTCTCTCCCCTCCCCATGTTACTAACTAAACTTCTTCCTCAGAGTTTCTGTGCTCTCTCGTCCAGCAGATTCTTGTGGACTGTGCCTGCTGCTGTGGTCCTGCGTGGCGTCCACTGCATGTGTTGTCACCTTCATTATTGTTACCATATCTCCATTACAGTTTATAGTTACTACTATAGCTACTGTAACAATTTTTATTCATTGTAACCAGTTCTCTTTTTAACATTCATGATATTCATTGGGATTGTACAATATGTGTGTGTTGATTTGTTCTGTACATGTGACATCATTGCACATCTGTCCGTCCTGGGAGAGGGACGCCTCCTCTGTGACTCTTCGTGAGGTTTCTTTTACCTTTTTCCCTATTAAAAGGTTTTTTGATGGGCAAGTTTTTCCTCACTCGAATCAAGGGTCTAAGGACAGAGGGTGTCACCCCCTGTACAGATTGTAAAGCCCTCTGAGACAAATGTATTTTGTGACTTTGGGCTATATAAATAAGATTTGATTTGATTTGATTTAAACAGATTTCACATCATGATCTGGAGAGAGCTGAGGATGACTGGCTGCTGACTGAGGAGCAGCAACAGAACAACAGATTCTTCTAGTCATTCACTTTTCCATCTGTACTATATCTTACTGATATTTGTGTGCCATGACAATAAAGTTCAGTCTCAATATTTGAGTCCAGCAGGTAAGGTAGACAACATTTACTCATGGTACGTTTCAGTGGATTCAACATATTTGTAATTAAAACTCGTATCTGAGAAAGGAATACATCAACACAGCTTTCTGTCTACTGGGTTTCTTTCTTTCATTATTGTTTTTGTCTCTTTTACATATGGAACAGCCAAGACACAACGTTTGGTTTAAAATACACACTATTGACACCAAATACAACAAAACAACACAAAAAAAAGTCTACTAAAATACATAAGAAACAAGTTATCAAAACTAAACATCAAGAAACTGCAGTCTAAGTTTGAAGGATTTCATGAATAATTTCATTTACAGGAATGTGGAACGAGAAAACAGTATAAAAATACACAAACATTTGACTAAAATCTGTTTAAAATATGAATGAGAACTTTAATGTTAGAAAAATCAATCAGCAATCAATTTTATCCAAAAGAAAATAAACATCCATTTTCAGCACAGCAATGCTTTTATTAATTGATGATTAGACTGAATTGAATTGATCACTGATTGATTGTTTTCATTGATTTTTGTAACATTGATACGTCTCAATGGAGCTGCCATCAAAGGTCAAACCAGCCGGAAGGTCATCAGAGATAGAGCTAGAAGACTTCCTCCTCCTCTGCCTCAAAGCCATAGTCTGAAAACACAAATGAGTCAATCAGCCAATCAACCAACCAACCAGTATTTACAGCTTGGATTTTCAAGCCTGGACTGACCTCCTACCAGCTGGAGAGCACTGACACACTCCTCCTCCACCCCCACCTCTTCCTCTTCGTCCTCCTCCTCCTCCTCCTCCACAGGAATGGAGCAGGGGTCCAGTTCAGGGTTTGGTATGGGGTCTGGTTCAGGGTCAGGGGTTATGGTATTGGTTGTCATGGTGACAGCATTTTCTGCCTGAGAAGTGAAATTCATCAATTTTAAACAGCTACATGGGTCGTAACTTAGCGAGACTGGTGGAGGTAACTCACCTGGGAGGCAGGTTTCTTCTTTTTTGATGTGGAAGACAGGAGGGGGCGAAGTCTGGAACAAAAATTCACCATAGAGAAGACATGACCATGTTACTGTCTGATTAAATAACAGGTCAGTCTGAGTCTGTAGCTGGACCGTCTAAACTGTAGGAGATCCAGACTGGAGCCCTGAGGAACTCCTATTCAAACAGATCCAGCTCCTGGAGGACTCTGGAATATAAATTTATAAAGATTACAGATCTTACCTCTTCCCCATCATGCTGGCTGTATTGGCCAAGTCGGGGTTGCTGCTGCCAGTCTTCTTGCGGCGGCAGTGGCTGAGCCGTTTTCGTGCGGTGCTGTCGGGGGTGTTAGAAGCATCGCCGGGACCGACGCACTCCCCGCTTGCTGTTCCCCGACTGTTCAGATCTCTGAGGACATCGTAGTTGATTTTACTGGAAATCTTTTTCTTCTCTAGCATCTTCTCGATGGCCTCACTTGCTGTCGATGCCTGGATCGTTTCCTTTTTCTTCTTAGACTTCTTGGGCTGGAAACAGTCAGAATCAAGTCAAGTCACAATAAATGTTGTCTCATGACCCTTTACATATAGAGCAGAAAATCCTGACTTATATGTAGTGTTCGCATTAAAATCCAAACGTAATTATGACTGTGAAGCTCTGATATAACCAACTGGGTTAATCACATCAGCCAAACAGTGTAGTCCATGGAGATTAAAGCCACATTTACAGGACATTATATTGTCAGTGTACAGTTCACTCCACCGACTGTATCATCATAAAACAGTCCCTCCAGGAAATTGTTGCTTTATGTTTCAGCACTCCTGGTCTCAGGGCAGAAATCTCCACCCTTTGTATGCAGCTGAGGCAAGTAATGAGGCCATACATTCAGAGACAACAGGTTTTCAAAGCCTGTGCCATGAGATGGGGGAGGAGATAAACAGTCTCAGCCAGATCCATGATAGCATAGCCTCACAGATTCTCTTGACTGCATTCAACAACTGGAGCACCTTGACGAATTGAAAACCAAAGAGCTGAAATGGCTAAAGGACAAATGTTTGGATCTTGAAAGCAGGAGACAGTGACAAAACTTGAGGTTGATTGGCAGAGGTTCCTCTAAATTCATGACAGAGGGTTAGGGTTTGCATGACTGGCTGGTGGTTCACCATTTATTACATCTGTGCACTGTAGACTAAAACATCAACATTAATCAACGCTGATGCCCGAACTTACTGACTAACCTGCTTGGTAATATTTGTGAATACAAAGTTTATTCTGGCTACTGTTTATTATTGAATGCAAATTGCATGTTTTCTATACACGTCTAACTTAATTTCAGATCATATATGATCTGAAATTAAGTTGGTTCTCATGTTCAGAGGAATGTAGTTGTTTCTGATGTTTTTTATCCAAGGAAGTGATTACAGATAACTATTCACTGGTTGTTATTTTTTCAAATTGTAATTCACATAATGTTTCTGAGAAAATAAAAAACATGAAACATTGCAAACCGTGTTACAATTTTTTGCCTACAATAATCAGAAAAAAAACGGACGGACTGATAAAACCAAACCAATAAAATCTTGAGTTGTTCTGTCAAGTGAATCCTAACGTGAACCATCCCTGTAACGGGTTAGGGTTGGGGTTAGGAACATATTGATGATAGTAGACTGTGCTTCAGCAACACTTTCACCTTCTCTCTATACGTCCCCCGCTCCTTCTCTTTCCTTATCCTTTCTTCTTTCTCTGTGAAGACAAACAGACAGCAAATAAATCACATTCAGCTGACTGATTGCTGGAAATTATAGTAGCATCATATTTGGACATTTGCTGATGTCATAATGTTGACGGACCACTCTGCTCTTTCAAGTAGTCTTTGTTCTGTTGCATCCACAGCTCCGTCTTCACCTGAACCTCCTTCTCGTTCAGGATGTACTGCAGCACACAGCAAAATCAGACAACCTTTCACAGTAAAAGCACAAAATATCTCAGGTACAACAATGAGCATAAGTTGTTAATAAACTGACCTTATCAATCTCCTGATCATCAATACCATCCAGATCCAGGTCTCCACTCTCAGACTGCTCATCTGGAAAATAACAAATCAACCAATCAACTAATCAACCAACCATCCAACCAACCAACCAACCAATCAACTAATCAACCAATCAGCCAACTAATCAACCAATCAGCCAGCCAGCCAGCCAAAACAACAATAGACCACACTTGCCGCCTGGGTATTCGGCGTTGCTGGTGTTACGTAGTGTTGAAGCGTACACCAATTACATTACTTACCATCCACCCCCACTGTCGTTTTGCTTTTAGAAAAATACACTACATGGTTTTTACCTATCAGCACGTCATGTTAATCAAACAAAAAAACTCAAATTTGAAAACATACTTAGTGGGGCAACAGAGGCTATAATTATATACTGAAATTAAAGCGTCTGCTCTGTCTGCAGCTGCAGCTGAGTAGAAGGAAAGCCCTGAACAGTGATCCCTACAACAGACCAACACCTGTTTACCCCCGTGTCTATCATGAAGATGTCATGATGATGTTGCTGAAGTGTTTTTGTTCTTACTCTCAGGTTGGCTGTCAGTTTCTAACTTGCTGAGGGCCTGGAAGGTCTGCTGGAGGCCCAGGCTGGCGGCCCTTGGCAGCTTCCCCAGAATGACAGCCAGAGAGGTGGTGTGGCGTGGTGGCCCCTCCCCCTGTCCCTCAGGCTTTGGGCTTGCCTCCTTCTCGGCCAAGCTGTCATCTGGCTTTTTGCCCTGTCCCTCCTCCTCTTGGATCACATGACATAGGAAGTCCTGAGACAGGTGCTGGGTGGCAGCTTGGAGCTCATCATCTTCAGCCTCCAGCTCCTCAGGGTCAGAGATTAAAGACTCCTCATCCTGAGGGTCTGAAAACAAGAGCTTAAAGGTCTGAAAGAGTTTGACACCTGACAGTGACTCTATGAAACCTGGATAAATATATTTCAATACTGAATCATACTCAAAATTCTAAATTGACTTCATGATGAATCCGTTTTCTGTGGATATGCTCAAATGGACCTAGCTGATTCAGGACCGTCAGTACAGACCTATTTCTTTGGTGTATGCAGCATAGATTCCTCTTAGTTTGGGTCGGCTCTTCTCCAGCTCTGTCTCAATTTCGTCTTGGTAGCAGCTGATCTCTCCTGATGGAGGACGACACAAAGGTTTTAGAAATACTGAATAATCCAACTAACATCCTAAACAATTCCCTTACTGTCCTTTAGTGTCCTAAATTATTCTGCAAATGCCATTCATGGTTACTAGTGTCTTCTAAAGTGTTATAAACAGTTGCTTTAGTGCCCTCAGAAGTTTTATATTGTTGTTTATATTTAAGTGTCACTTCTGGAGTCTAAAACAATTTACTTTGTGTCCTTTACAGTCTCTGAAGGGTCCTCAATGATCCCTTTAATATCCTTTGAAGTATCATAGACTCACACAGTATCAGACGTCTGTGTTTCAGAATTAGAATTAGAATTAGCTAGCTCCGCGCTAGTTTACACCTTTTTATATTGTGTATGTATCAGACGCCTGTGTTTTCAAACTAAATACTTTTTTCAGATGTGCTGCACCAGATTAATGCTTAAAATTTAAATAATTTATTTCAGTTAAAGACTCTCCAATTCTCCAAAATCGGCATGAAAAATAACATTTAATGTGGTTAAGCAGGAAAGTCAGTAAAGCAGTGGTGGTTTTTACAGTATCTGCTGCCCACATCTGTTTATACTGTATGAAACGATTCTCCTTCTGTTCTTTAAATCCCTGCAGCAGGATAGATATGTTGATAAATCTGCAGCCCCTGAAAAGTGTCGCTCCAGAATGCAGTGCCGTTATGCACAGGCATTCACTGTTTACTTTCATTAAATCACCTGATAATACAAGCTGCAGTATATCCACACACACCTCTAAAAACATCTGTGGGTATTGCAATAGATCTCCCCATTTTTAACATGTTGAAAATCAGTGCAACTTTCTATCCAGTATGCACTTTTTTCATGATCAAATCCATTCACTTTACTTATTGAGAGAATACCACATTTCCACTGCTACCCGGATACCAGTTAGCTGACTTAAGGTGGGTCACACAGAACAAGAAGTAAAGAAGGAACAGATGAAGTAATCAAGGAAACAAAAAGGGATGAAGGGGATGGCTATCAGGTTTTAATAGGTTATGTATTGACATTGTTGATGATTAATTGTCACATTAATTTCATTTTTTTCATGAGTGTTTTGTGTTCTATGTGCTGGATTTTAAGTTACTTGTTATTGGAAATGTTAGGGTTAGGGTAAATGTATCAAGGCCTGGGCCACAAAGCTATTATAAAGTTAACTTTGGATTTGCTCACACACACTCTTCAAACCTCCACCACTTATAAATTCAAGACTATTGCTTTTCATGAAAGTTGGCAGATGGTTGAAATATGTAGTAGAAATGACTGGAAGATGAATGTAGTTTATTGGAAGATGCACATGGGCACTTTGACTACATTTGTCCACTCCGCTTTACTCATTGATTTGATAACATTAAAGAAATAAATTTGCATGCAGGTGTAAGGGGCCGACCACTTCTTCTGAATGAAATTACAAAATGTATCCTATTTTCTACAATGCTATCATTGTATAGCTAATTAAAAGTCAAGTCAACTCAGTTGTATTTATATAGCACCAAATCACAACGAAAGTTATCTCATGACACTTTTCATATAGAGCAGGTCTAGACAATACTCTTTAAACCATTAGTAGCATAGCACTAACTCGATATTCTGTTTTTGTATGGAGACTTCAGATTAGCAGGGCTCATCAGCCTCTCCAAACATAGTTTTTTTTAGCAAAAGTAGCGGCTAATGTCTTATTTTTGAAAAACACTGCGATTTAAACACTGTTGTGTAACATTAATTACTAAACTATGTAACCGTGTACGAGGTGGGATACAATAGATAGTAAATAATGTCAGTACAATGTAATCATAAATATGGCTCAAATCAATTTCTTTATTTTTTATTTCTATTGTTATTAAAACTACAGATTTGTGGTGATGTATTCATGTTGTGATGCTCTAAACTGTCATTATCACGTTTAACTGTGATTGGCTGAGCTGTCGGATCCATGCTAATCTATATTCACTTCACTCCAACTATGGACATCGTGGTTATGTGGCATGCGTCTTAACCAGGTGGCAAGGGAGAAATCTTCAGTCAGACATTAGTGGGGGAGTATTCTAAATATCAGAGACAAAATTCATCACCTTTTGCCCTCAACAGGCACTCAAATGATTTCGGATACAGCAAGTTTGGAAATAGCTATAAAACCTGATATATATTTAGACTGCTTTTCTCCCATCGACCTTCAACAAATAACTTCAATAATTTCTTCATCTAAGCTATAAAACCTGTCTCTTAGACCTCATCCCAACCAGGGATGCTTAAAGATTTAAGTATTTTGTGATTTTGGGCTATATAAATAAAATTTGATTGATTGATTGATTGGGTATTAATTCGATATACATTCGATATGGGATGGTAGGCTTAACTAGGGCTTGTGGGTCCTTGACAAAAGTCCACCGTATAAACCTGGAACCTGTAGGTAACAGCTGACCTTATGGTTTCAGCCGCTGTGACACACAACAAGCTGAGGGCAACAAACAACATCAGTACTGACGTTTCTGCTAAATTGTGGATTGACACCTGAACAACATTAATCCAACATGTTTCAGACCTGCCTGATCACATTAACATTTGTATTCTGACATCTGACATTTCAGTAGATTACGTTATATGATCAAGAAGCCATTTCTGACATGTAATCTCATCTATATAGCTAATACTGTAGACAGGTAAGGCTACAGCATTAGCTGTATAGATAATGCTGTAGCCTTACCTGTATACATGTCAGAGAGATTACATGTCAGAAATGGCTAATGCTGTAGACAGGTAATGCTGTAGACAGGTAAGGCTAAAATATCATTCTGACACATTGCCAGTATGCTAGAATGGCAACCTGGTTTTCATGGTAATAGATAATGTCCGACTATTAACACACACCCCCATTCTAACGTCAGCTGTTAAACAGGAAGTAACACTGGTTGGAGGGGCTTTAATAGTTAGAACCATCTTAGTAAATCCTCAGGCAGAACTGACCTTCGACTTCATTCAGCTTCCGGGCCAGCTCCTGCTCCAGCTGCAGAGAAAGAGGATGATAAGGATGAAAATCATTGCTTAACTGTGATGTCATCTGACAGCCAATCAAAGATGGAAGGATCTACCTGCTGCATCTTGGTCTTGTGCTGAGCAGCGGTGAAGGAGGGCGGGTCACATTCCTGCTCCAGATCCACTTTCATAAACTCATCGATGGTCAGCTGACTGGTGGGTGTGTCCTCAAACTCTGTTAATCTGCAGCAGACAGAGATCTACTGTGATCTACTGTGATCACAGCACTAATCTACTGGGATGTGCTGGGATCTACTGAGACGTACTAAAATGTACTAGGATGTACTAAGATGTACTAGGACTTACTAGGATGTACTGAGATGTACTGAGATGTACTGGGATCTACTGTAATCCATTGTGATCTGCTAAAATGTATTGTTGTGTCATAGTTTCAGCCCTCACCTCTTCCTCAGGGTAGCCTGACAAACCTTCACCACACCGATCACATCTTTCACTGTACGACGAAATTTATGCATCCGAGCTGCTACAAGGAGAGCTGAGGAGAAGAGAGGAGGAGAGAGGAGGAAAGAGGAGAAAGTTTAAACTGTGAACATTTCACAGTAGATATCTTGTACATGTTTTTAAAACTCTATAGCGCTCTCCTAAACTAGCTAACTGTATATAAAGTAGTTGAAACTAGCTCCACCTCCAGCAGCTACAACAGTAACATGCTGCTCTAACACTGATGCTTCAGTATTAATAATCTAATGATGTCATGTATAATAATATATCAGTCAGAGGGACCAAAACACTACTGTTACTAGTAATATACTAATACTAATGAAGTAATTTTACATTGCTGTATTAGTACTTTTATTGCAGTATCTAAACACTTATTCTACCTGCGCCACAGAGTCCAGAGGGTCGGCGCCCTGTATGCATCCAGTCCCTCTTCATCCTCTGAACCAGACGAAGAGCAGTCATGGAAACCTCATGAGTCTTCACCCCAAACTCCAACATGTGAGCAAACCGAGGGATCAGGAGGCATGGATCTGAGGAGTCAAGTCAATTTTATTTATATAGCACCAAATCACAACACAAGTTATCACATGACACTTTTCATATAGAGCAGATCTAGACCATATGATTTAATTTATAGAGACAAAACAATTCCTCCATGATCATGCACTTGGTGACAACAGCAAGGAAAAACTCCCCTTTAACAGGAAGAAACCTTGAGCAGAACTGGGCTATAGGTAGGCAGCCTTGCCTGCGTTGACTGGATTAGTTTTTCTGCATCTTCTAAAGGCAGGATGTGCCTGATGTTAGCAACTTTAAGTAGATCGTACAGAAGTGGATCCATTACTCGATAAATATCAGTTTGCATACAATAAGAACCGCAGCACAACTGATGCTATAGCAACTATAATGCATCTGGTCCTTAAACACCTAGAAAACCCTGCTGGGTATGCCAGACTTCTCTTTATTGATTTTAGCTCTGCCTTTAATCTTATTCAGCCACACATTCTTCTTAAGAAATTAATTCAGCTGGAGGTAAACCCTTTTTTAGTCAGGTGGTACCACTCGTTTTTATCCAATAGACCACAACAGGTCAAGCTGAACTCTACTCTATCTGACTTGGCGATAAGCAGTAGCGGCGCCCCACAGGGGTGTGTCAGTTCCCCTCTTCTGTTCACGCTGTATACCAACGATTGTGCGAGTTCTGAGCCAAACCAGTATATAGTTAAATTCTCTGATGACACTGTCATTCTCAGTCTGCTCACTAAACACGATGATCTAGATACACACCAAGTGGGAGTCAACGAGTTTGTTAATTGGTGTGATTCACACTTGCTACTAATCAACACATCAAAAACAGTAGAGATGCTGCTGGATCCCAGATCTGTCGGTCGTCAGGACCCAGTAACTATACATGGCCAGATCATCGACCAGGTGAAAAGTGTTAGGTATCTGGGAGTACAGGTAGACAGTGACCTTAGTTGGCGTACTCAGGTGGCCAATGTCTGCGCTAGAATCCACCAACGCCTTCATTTTTTGCGCAGACTCAGAGTTTTTGGAGTCTGTAAAAACATTATGCTCATCTTTTACAGAGCAACGATTGAATCAGTCCTTCGTTATGGTATCACCTGCTGGTTTGGCAATCGCACAGTAAAATCTAGAGCTGAGATTTTGAGCCTAGTCAAAACTGCAGGTAAGAAAATGGGTGTGATGCCCCCCCTTAACCCACAGGATCTTTTTGAGCAGGCAACTATCAGACATGCAAAAGCCATTTTATCAGATAGTTCTCATGTGCTGAATGGGGAATATGTCCTTCTTAAGTCTGGGAAGAGATACAGGCTTCCCCTGTGCAAGCACAATCGCTTCAAGCACTCTTTTATTCCTTTATCTACTAAATTAATTAATGACCAGAAATGAACACAGTTGTTTTTTTTTTTGGATGGATTCTTAACTTTTTTATAAAGGTTATAAAGTTAGTGTATGTGTGTTGGTGTGGAAATTGATGGGTGGCTGTGAGTGTGATAATTTCCAGGGGATGTATGACTGAGATATACTTATGGCAGGATAAATATTACTGGTATATGTATTGTGAATATCCATCTTTTTATCTTTTTATTTCATGTCATGCTGGTATGTATATATCGTAGGCTGCTATGTCAGTACTGTCTGCGGTATGTTGATATGTGTTTCATGGTGCTGTAACCTTCCCTATCTCCACGACAAATTTCTCCCTGGTGGAGACAAATAAAGAAAACCTAACCTAACCTAACCTAGATGAAAAAAGGCAGTCTTTGATATTTGTCTTATATAAAAGTTAAAGGACATATTCTGATTGCCAAGGTAATGCCATTCAAAGTAGCTATACCATTAGATGTGTTTTTAAGATGCTTAGGGCCAAGCTCAATAATTGCAATAACTAGTTGCAGGTCATCCAGGTCTTTATGTCCTAAAGACATGTTTGAAGTTTAATAAACTGATTGGTTTTATCTGGCTTCACTGATAGATATAATTGTGTATCATCTGCATAACAATGAGAGTTTATGGACTAATAATAATATTACCTAACGGAAGCATATATAAATTGAATAGGATTGCTCCAAGAACTTGTGAAACTCTATGTCTAACGTTTGTGTGCTTGAAGGATTCATCATTAACATGTACAAACTAAAATTGATCTGAATAAATAGATATTTACAATTACATAATTTATTAAGAAATAATTTATTGGGGAAGACAACCAATGTTTTTCAGATGTTGGAGATCTGTTTTGGTTATCTGGCTGCACTGAGCCTTACACTGGTCATAACATGTAGATAACAGGTACTATTAAGCTGGCTATTAACTAGCTCAGTCACCTCCAGGATTTTCAGCTACAAGCGTGTTCATGCGGAAGAGGCAAGGTTCTTAATAATGAGCAGAGATGAAACGGTGACGGCAAGTAACTGCGGAACAATTCTGGGACAGCAAACAGTTAAATTCAATGAAGTGAAATGTAAAAGACTGTATATTACAATAGATGAATGTCTCGTATGACATAGAATAGAAACGAGTTCTCACCGATGGCGGGAGCATTGATGCAGAGTTCTCTAGCCAACAGCAGGAAGGTTTTTCCCAGGATGTAAACATTCACCTGAAGAGAACAGCAGCAAGTTAAACTGGAATTGATTACAAGAGACAACAGGTGTATGTAGGAGGTCAGTCCTACCTGCAGCAGGTCGCTCAAGTCCAGCAACATGTCTGATAGCAGCTCAGGAAACAAGTGTGTCACATATATACACACACACACACACACACACACACACACACACACACACAGAGCTGTTGCTAGGATACGTGGTGTCCCCTCGGTGCGACACACCAGATAGAGGCATGCAGCGATGACATGCTCCATCTTGCGTCCACGGGTCAGATGTTTGCTGACCACCATCTTGAAGAAGTTAAATGCTGTGTCCAGACAGTGCTGGTTGAGCTGCAACTGGCTGCCCAGGTGGTGGATCTGACGCTTACCTGGAGACACACACACACACACACACACACACACACACTCACACACATATAGTATATATATGCACACACAGTGTACTGTATATTGGGTATCGGTATTGTTAGGATTTTATCAATACTACCCTAGTGAAAATACACTAAAGTATGCTAACTGTTAGTATGCTACAACATACTCAAGTGTACTTGACTATTAGTGTTCTTAAACTGTGCTAAAAAGGAACAACTATTTTTGTACTTATTAGACTTAAATAATGTTAAAGTACTAAAAGCCCAATTTAAACTGTGTTTAGTATACCTAATTTTACCTAAAATTGTACATTTGCATACTGAAAATGTACAATTTTTTCTATGTTCGCTCAATTTAAATACATGTATAATGTCATGTAAATTGTACTTTGAGTGCACATAAAATCTAACATTAATTTCGATTACAAATACATCTAAAATATTCCTTTATTAAAGCCTTTTTCTTACGGCATGATTTGATAATTTAATAATAATAATAATAATGCTATACTTTGTGTAGATTTGTGAACACTGTGAAAACCAAATGTAAAATCATCACATATGATCAAAACTAAATCTTCAACATAATGATGACAAAGATACTCACCACTCTGCAGTGTCTGAGCTCTGGACTCTTTGCCAACACTGGTGTGAAAACCGGAACCAAGGAGAGGTGCCTTAACTGGACCTGAGTGGCAGATTAGATTAGATTAACTTTATTATCATCCCAGAGGGAAACTGTTTGCAGTGTGTGCATAATATGTAACACACACAGTTCCCAACAATCTATTTAAATACTGTTTTATTGTTAGAGTTGATTGATTATGTCTAAAAACTGGCAGTTGGCCGCTTCTATACAGGATAATACAGGATATTACACAACCAGAAAGATCCTGAAGGACCCCTGCTCACTGACATTCTATGTAGTAAAATCATGTGTCATGTGGGATAAAGCTAAAAACATATATAATGTTGATTTTATACAAATGTGTTTAATTCAATATGATTTGCATACTTGGAGGTCAAGGTTGTAGATTTCTATAGGTGTCCACAAACAACTACCTGATGGAAGGTTCAAGTGTTGTTATACTGTCATATATGATAAGGTATTTTCTGTTACCATGTTTGACATGTATAGTTTTCATTTTTATTGTGATAATAACACATTATTGTAAACATTGTACACGAAGAATTCAACAGTGTTTGTATTTATTGAGTAATGGAGGGGGGATCTGTCTGTTGTGAAACAGGCAAGCTCAAAGACAGACTGAGAGCTGATCAATCAATGTAGATATGATTGATATAAATCACATTTACAATGGGATTGGCCGCGGTTGCTTTCTCCTGAAACCGCTTAGTAGGTGCTGGAAATGGGAGACTGTCACGTCATCACAGACAGCTGCTCGAATGACTTCCCTTGGTCTGTGCACAAGCAGATGTGCCCTCTCCTGCGGTTTGGCTGGGATAGTGTTGTGTGGCTCGGCCCAAGCCACTCTGTTTCCCATTTACAGAGCCGCACACACAGAGCAGACAGCTAGCGGACCGTGAGGACATGGAGTTGACAAAACGTGTATTGAAGCATTGAATCCACCTTTAAATGACTGTCCACCCCATCATATTGGGGACTCTGCTCTTAAGAAAAGGCCAATCATGGTTACATTACAACAGTTTTTTGACAAAATTATGTGGCATGAAATGAGTGAAGGTATTTTTGAAGCCTTTACACATTTATGAATGTATACGGAATTTATGCAGTTTGTTGAAATTTCATGGACCTGAAAAATGACTATACTTTTTAATAGTGAATTGAACCAGACGTTGAAAGATTGTTAAACACATTACAATGCTAATAACAAGAATAACTTGGACCTTCACCTGCTCAGCACCTGTCCTGACACACACACATGTGATCAGACACAAACATATAAAGTAATGATTTCTTGACATGTTGTTACTGAACCTGCAGCTGTAATCAGACTCAATTAGCCTCAGCTGCGACAGCCTCCTCTGTTACCATGACAACCAGGTGATTAGCTCACCTGGCATCAGAGCTGAAGCTTTTCCTCCACTGACAGAGAAGAGTTCTGCAATTTCAACATGAAGACTACTGCCTTCATCATTGGGTGAGTTCAATGAAACTCACCTGAACAGGTAAAAAAAATATCACCTGAGCACTTAAAAATGGAACCTTACTGCTTTTCTTTCAGACTCATCTTTATCTGTTATAAGTTCACAGATGGGACAACGGTTGGAGGTAAACTGGCTTCACTGGTTTAGTCAGTCGCTGCTGGTTTAGTTAGTCTTTACTTGTTTTTGCACAGTATTAAAATGTTCTGCCTCTTGATTGTTTCTGTACTCTAACTTGATCCTGTAAATGGCTGACCTTTTTGAACTCCAGTTGACTCACCAGGTGTTCAGTGGGCATGTCGGGATCGCTACCTGTGGATCCACGTGCCCTCAGGACAGACGCCACGATTCGAGGCTATAGGTCAGTTTATCTTGTCTAGATACGGCACTGCACAGGTTGTGATAACTGAAATGTTCTTCTCGAACATCCTGACATAGATGAAAGTGGTGTCCACTCTATCAGCGCACAGCTGGCTTCACGCTGTGGTTACACTATCAGCACCTTCAAGATGGATGGCTTCACCACCTTAAGAGCTTCATACTACTCCTGCTTCACCCACAATCAGGTAGCCCTGCCCGTTGTTCAGGTAGCTCCACCCGATTATCACATTTCTGGTGCAAGTGTGTGTGTGTGTGTGTGTGTTTCTGTCCAGAACGACGAAACCTTCACCTTCAGATTTAATGTGATGGTAAGCGATGGTGGTGCCGGGTGGATCAGCAGACCAGTTTCTGCCATCTGTATGGGCTTGAGCTGGACTCACAGAGAGATCATCTGTGAGGAGGACTACATGGAGGTCAGAACACCAGCATCCACCTTCATATTAACGCAAATTGAATGGGTCAATCCTCTGAACAACCCGAAAAAAAACCCGTCATTTAGTCGCCATTAAGTCAGTATGTAGACTTCAAGTTGCTGTCGTGATGTCCACCAGGTGAACGTAAACCGAGAGTCTTCATGTGGAAAGGGGGAAAGTGAACAAGTGTGGAAGACGGCTTTCTCTCAGGTAACAATCACAACAAAAGCGCTGACGACCATCTGTTTGTTCTGCTCCACTCACTCATGACATTGCAATCCAAACAGGCAGGCTGTGCTGATAACTTCTGAGTGAAGCTTAAAATTCTGTGTGAACTGCAGCATCTCTAATGGCATTCTCAAACATGCTATGTGTATGTTCTGTCTGGATCAGTCGGTAAACTTTCTTCTCACACAGGAGGGCCTGACGCATACTTTTTTTTTTTTTTCCAACACGTGTTAAGTTGAAAAATTTAGGGATGTAATGAAATTTGATAAAATTATGTGTTTTCCTTAATGGGATTGATGATGGATTAAAACTGTATGAACACAGGATTCATACAGAAGGATCCTAATGGTACATCAAATGACGATGGGTTTCCATCCATTCAGGGAACATTAAGATGGATAGATTTCATTAATCCCAAAACTGGTAAATTACAACACTGACTAGTGTAATATCCTGGAGACTTATCCTACCCTTAACTTCACCCTAAGCGTCAACTTCAAAGCAAGTCTTCACCCTAAAACACCCCCTGGTCAGATGGACGGCAGTTGTCGGTAACAATGAAGAAGAAATGCAAGCAGCCATGAGCAGCTGCTGTCAGATTCTCAGTATCCATGTATGAAATGAGTCCACTGGAGCTTTGACAATCACCGTGTGTACCACACAGCATCCTTTATAAAACTGGTGTGGTACCTGTGGTGTAGCTAAGCTAGCGGTTCAGCATCTGTGCCAGTAGGTAGCCCTGAATATCTTGTAGGGGTCTGATAGCACAGTTGGTAATTTGGTAGGTCATGTGTTGTGACACAGAACAGGAAAACATCTTTGGTTTATTAGCACAATGTTGCCTCATTAAACTTGCTAACTAACGCTAACAGCAGCTCTGCAAGACACAAACTGAGGCTACAGTTGGCATTGGTGGCATTTGTTTTCTGTGAAATGAATGTACTAATGTTGTTGTTAATAAACATTGTACATTATCATTTGTAACTATTAATACTTTTTTTTTTTTTGAACAATTGGTTCCCAACTTCTTTGGTGTTTACCAGTTCAAAACTCAAAGATATTCAGTTTATCATTGTTTGACAAAGAAAAGCAAATATCACACGTGAACAGGTTTTTTTTTTTTTTTTTTTTTTTCATTTGAGATATATAGATGTATAAAAAAAAATCTCTAGCTAGTTATCACAGTAGTTTAATCGATGAATCAACTAATCTTGCGGCTGAAGAAGGGCTTATTTTGTTACTTGAAAAACTTCTTGAAGGTAAAATACAGAACATTTGCGGCAAAAATGAGAAAAAAAAACCTTGGAAAAAAAATTGAAACTTTGAGTCAAACTTTTTTTTTTTTTTTTTTTTTTTTTTTCCCTCCCGTGTAATCATCTCACAACCCTTTTGATTAATCCAGCAGCCATTTGTGGGAGTCCCAACCAATGCTCTACTGGTAAAAGCTAATGTTTATCTACTGTCATGATGAAAATAAGACCAGAACGTTCCCAGTGCTCAGTATTAAAAGTTGCGGTTGGTTGGTGGTGTTCAGGTTCAGAGGATGGCGAGTGCTGCCTGGCAGCTGATGTTCCTGCAGAGTGATGGACAGGTGAGGGCCATGTCCATCAGTGAAGCCCAAAGGTGGGGCTACAGCCTGTCCACCACTTCCAGGAGAGTGGTGCTTCGATCTCAGTATAGCCCGCAGCAGGCCGAGCTAATGACGGTGGGTAAGCAAGCATATCTGATGGTGGCAGTATAAAAATATGCATGAAATACGAAATATTGACGGTCCCTAAATAAATTTTTTATAGAAATTAGCCCAGATCAATGTAAACACTGTATGACTGATAGTTATGTGACGTGTATGCAAGGTGATAAAGCATTTAACAGCTTATTCTAAAATGGTCAGGTGGATGGTGTCCCTGTGGAAGTTGTCCGGGTTTCTGTGTTCTTCAAGCAGAAGCTCATGGTGGTGATGATTGACGTGTCCATGGCCTGCACAGTCAGTAAGTCTCCCAAACTGACACAGCTCTTCTGTCAGACTTCAAAAGTTGCAATATTTTTAATGTTTGGAGCTCTTTTCACAGTACAATTGCAAACAATGCTTTAAAAAAATGGCTTAAATGAAGAGAAATGTAATCAAACTTGTATACAAGAGAAAATGCTGTTAAGTTTAATTTATAAGCCTTTATTAAATAAACTTTCAGCTCAACATTAGCACCAAATACATTCAGTCAATGCTACTAAAATGAATCCATGCACAGTTTCATTTCCAAAGTGCCCATTCATTTTTTTATTTATTTTGGTAGATGAAGTATATTATGCTTTCTGTATATCATCACCGTGTATCTTTTGACTAACTGAATGCAAAACTCATTGGAACTGGAAACTGAAAAATATTGCAGCAATTTCTTAAATGTGTATTAATTGTGATCAAAAATCGTGATTTTTTTTTCCCCTCCCCCACAGGGTGTGATAAATGTAATAAACTGAAGACCTGGACAGGAGGCTGGTTTGTCTGAAATTATAATTCTGTTGTTCCTCCTTCAGATTCAGGTTCTTTCGATGGCCAACGGCTGCTCTGGGACGTTCCCAGGGTCATGACGCCTCTGGTTGGGGAAGGAGCAACGTTTGAAAGTCAGAGACTCAGTCTGGGGGTGGAGGGGGTGCTGCTGGACCAGAACACTATCTCCACCAGAGGTTTCAGTCTGGTCCAGCGAGGAAGCCTGGTCCAGATCCAGGTTCCTTTTGGAGCAGAGGGTGGCTACAGGAAGGTGCAGTCCCGATTTCATACTGGGAAAAGGGTTTTTACCACCAAAATCATCTTGGGCAAGGAATATGTTCGAAAGAAGGATTGAAATCACTACAGAAGCGGATCAAATCAAATCAAATCAAATCAAATTTTATTTATATAGCCCAAAATCACAAAATACATTTGTCTCAGAGGGCTTTACAATCTGTACAGGGAGTGACACCCTCTGTCCTTAGACCCTCGATTCGAGTGAGGAAAAACTTGACCACCAAAAAAACCTTTTAACAGGAAAAAAAGGTGGAAGAAACCTCAGGAAGAGCCACAGAGGAGGGATCCCTCTCCCAGGACGGACAGACGTGCAATGATGTCACATGTACAGAACAATCAACACACACATATTGTACACTCACAATGAATAATAATGAATTACAGTTGATGATAAGAATAGGTTTACAATGAATGATGAATTATTACAGTAGCAGCAAATCATTACATAACTATAAACTGTAATGGGGATATGGCAACAATGATGACGGCGACAACACATGCAGTAGACGCCACGCAGGACCACAGCAGCAGACACAGTCCACAAGAACCTGCTGGACGAGAGAGCACAGAAACTCCGGGGAAGAAGTTTAATTAGTAACATGATAGATAGATGGATTAGATAGATGGATAGATAAGGAGAGAGAGAGAATGAGAGAGAGTGAGAGAGTATGTGAGTCCCCCAGCAGTCTAGTTCTATGGCAGCATAACTAAGGGATGACCTGAGCCAGCCCTAACTATAAGCTTTATCAAAAAGGAAAGTCTTAAGTCTACTCTTAAAGGTGTTGATCGTGTCTGCCTCCCGAACACAGAGTGGTAGTTTATTCCACAGAAGAGGAGCTTGATAGCTGAAAGCTCTGGCTCCCAATCTACTTTTAGACACTATAGGAACCACAAGGAACCCACCATCCTGGGAGCGCAATGTTCTAGTGGGGTGGTAAGGTACTATGAGCTCTTTTAAATATGATGGTGCCTGACCATGAAGAGCTTTGTAAGTTAGGAGAAGAATTTTAAATTCTATTCTAGATTTAACGGGTAGCCAGTGCAAGGAAGCCAAAATGGGAGAGATGTGATCTCTGATTTTGGTTCCTGTCAGAACGCGTGCAGCAGCATTCTGAATCAGCTGCAAACTCTTAAGAGACTTATTAGAGCAGCCTGATAGCAAAGAGTTACAATAGTCCAGCCTAGAAGTAACAAATGCATGGACTAGTTTTTCTGCATCCACTTGAGAAATGATGCGTCTGATTTTGGCAATGTTACGCAAGTGATAGAATGCAGTCCTCGAAAGTTGTTTTATATAATTATTAAAGGACAAGTCTTGATCAAAAACAACGCCAAGATTTTTTACGGTGGAGCTGGTGGCCAGGGTGATCCCATCTAAGGCTAAATCTCTGGAATGATAGTTTCTAAGGTGTTTGGGTCCTATTAGGAGAACTTCAGTTTTTTCTGAATTTAGCTTCAGAAAATTGTGGGTCATCCAATTTTTTATGTCCTTAATGCATGCTTGAAGTCTAGTCAAGTGATTGGTTTCATCAGGCTTGATCGATAAATATAATTGGGTGTCGTCAGCATAACAGTGAAAGTTAATTGAATGATTCCTAATAATGTTCCCTAAGGGAAGCATATATAAACTGAAAAGAAGTGGCCCTAATACAGAACCTTGTGGGACTCCATGAGAAACTTTGGTTTGCATGGAGGCTACATCATGAACATGAACAAACTGAGAACGGTCTAGGAAATATGACTTAAACCAGCCTAGGGCGGTTCCTTTAATGCCAATTTGGTATTCCAGTCTCTGTAAGAGAATCTGATGGTCAATGGTGTCAAATGCGGCACTAAGATCTAATAGGACAAGTACAGAGATGAGTCCTTTGTCTGATGCCATTAGGAGGTCGTTTGTAACTTTAACTAGTGCGGTCTCTGTGCTATGATTTACTCTAAATCCTGACTGAAACTCCTCGAATAAACTGTTTGTGTGGAGAAAGTCACATAGTTGGTTGGCTACGGCTTTCTCAAGTACCTTCGAGATGAAAGAAAGGTTTGATATTGGTCTGTAATTGGCTAAAACCTCTTGATCTAGAGTTGGTTTTTTAAGAAGAGGCTTAATCACAGCTATTTTAAAGGACTGTGGTACATATCCTGATAATAAAGACAGATTAATCATATTTAATAAGGACGGGCTAACTAAAGGTAATACATCTTTAAGCAGCCTGGTTGGGATGGGGTCTAAGAGACAGGTTGACGACTTAGATGAAGTAATTATTGTAGTTATTTGTTTAATGTCGACGGGAGAAAAGCAGTCTAAATATATGTCAGATTTTATAGCTATTTCCAAACTTGCTGTATCTGGAATCAGATGACTGCCTGATGAGGGCAAAAGGTGATGAATTTTGTCTCTAATATTTATAATTTTATCATTAAAGAAGCTCATGAAGTCATTACTAGTTAGGCTTAAAGGAATAGATGACTCAATAGAGCTGTGGTTCTCTGTTAGCCTGGCTACAGTGCTGAAGAGAAACCTGGGGTTGTTCTTATTTTCCTCAATTAATGAGGAATAATAGTCTGTTCTGGCATTACGCAGAGCCTTCCTATAAATTGCAAGATTATCTTGCCAGGCTAGGCGAGATTCTTCTAGTTTAGAGGCACGCCATTTACGTTCAGATTTACGTGCCTCTTGCTTTAATTTGTGAGTGTACTGGCTATACCATGGTGCTAACCTCCTCTGTTTTATTCTCTTCTTTTTCAGAGGTGCAATAGAGTCAAGAGTTGTCTGTAATGACTCTGTAGTATTAGTAACAAGCTGATCTATGTGTGAGGGGCTACAGGAAGCTGCTAAGTCCTCTGTAACATTAAGACATGGCATTGAATTTAATACTATAGTAATTGTTTCCTTAAATTTGGCTACAGCACTGTCAGATAAACATCTGCTGTAGGAGTTTCTGAAAGAAGGCTTATAGTCCAGTAGTATGAACTCAAAGGTTATTAGAAAATGGTCAGATAGGATAGGATTATGTGGAAAGACTATTAGATTATCAATTTCAATGCCATATGAGAGTATAAGGTCAAGAGTGTGATTCAGACAATGAGTCGGTTTGTTTACACTCTGACAGAAGCCAATTGAGTCTAACAAAGAGATAAATGCAGTACTAAGACTATCACTATGGTTGTCGACATGAATATTAAAATCACCTACAATAATTACTTTATCTGATTTAACGACCAAGCCTGATGCAAATTCTGCAAATTCAGATAGAAATTCAGAATAAGGACCTGGAGGTCGATATAATATAACAAATAATATTGGCTGTAATGTTTTCCAGGATGGGTGAGTCAGGCTAAGAACGAGACTTTCAAATGAATTATAATTTAGTTTAGGTTTAGGATTAATTAGTAAACTAGAGTCAAATATGGCTCCAACTCCACCACCTCGACCAGTACTTCGAGGAATATGAGTATTACAATGACTGGGCGGAGTGGATTCATTTAAACTAACATATTCATCCTCCTGCAACCAGGTTTCAGTGAGGCAGAATAAATCAATATCATAATCAGATATTAATTCATTTACTAAAACAGCTTTAGAGGACAAGGACCTAATATTCAGGAGTCCACATTTAATTATCTTGTTTTGGACTCTTGGAGATGTTGATTTAATATTTATCAGGTTTTTATGATTTACTCCTCTTCTGTTTGTTTTATCTTTAAATAATGCAGGTGGACGGGGGACAGACACAGTCTCTATACTAGATGGTTGGGTGGGCAGCTGCTCTAGTGGAGGCGCAGAGAAGCGTGTAAGACTGCAGCTCTGCTTCCTGGTCTCAACTCTGGATTGTCATGGATTTGATCGACTAATAAACTTGACCATGTTTCTAGATATAAGAGCTGCTCCATCCAAAGTGGGATGGATGCCGTCTCTCCTAATCAGACCAGGTTTTCCCCAGAAAGGTGTCCAATTATTTATAAAGCCCACATTATTATCTGGACACCACCTCGACAACCAGCGGTGAAATGACGACATGCGGCTATACATGTCATCACTGGTTACATTTGGTAGGGGACCAGAGAAAATTACGGAGTCCGACATTGTTTTTGCATATTCACACACCGATGACACATTAACTTTAGTAACTTCCGATTGACGTAACCGGGTGTCATTACCGCCGACGTGAATAATAATTTTATTATATCTCCTCTTATCTTTAGCCAGCAGTTTTAAATTAGATTCAATGTCGCCCGCTCTGGCCCCCGGATGTCAGATCTACATTTGTTTTCTGTGTTTTTCAGAGTTCGGTGGTGAACAACGTGTACAAGGAGACATATGTGATATTCCTCCTTTACGAACACGTCTTTTCTTTGCTGTATAAAGATGGCGGCAGCGTTGACACCAGGCACCGGCTACTCAGGGTGCTCGACACGCCGCTGCTCTGCCGACCACCCTTCAGCTTGGACCGTATGTTGGCCAGTTTACAAACTAGGAGCCATTTTCCACCTTCTTTAGACCAACTCTTTACATAATTTATTAGTCCACAATATTGAAGATTAATCAATTTGGACCTAAACAAACTTGTGATGGTATTTTAAATAAAAAAACATCTGTCTTTCTATATCGGTTGTATGTCTGGACATAATTTCTCTCATTTTCATCATCCTTCTTTCTTCCTGTAGAGACTGTCGGTAATGAACAGGCGTTCAGGGTCTACCTAGGAAACATTCCTGCTGACGTTGTTTTAGAGGACATCCGTATCAATGGAAAGCTGCCGCTACTGATGTCAGACACACTTGGACAAGGAATTGACATCAGTCCTGTGGTTCACGTTAATGGCAGCCAAGCTTATGAGTTGTGGCTGCCCTTCGAGGACACCATGGTCCAGTCGATGGTAAGGATAGAACCAGCATTAACTGAAACCTGACTTTGATTTAGTCTTCTAATAAAATATATGATTCTGTAGGCACTACTGGGATGCAATAAATCATTTTCAGATTAGTTTTATTTTTTATATTTTAAAACATCTGTCTGACAGAAACACAGAAAGTTAGTGCATTGTCTTTGAAGTTATTCTGTTGTCACCTGTTTAAGATTTTCTGTTTTCCAACAGTACCTGGGTGAAGGTGTGGTGCAGTACTCCATAGATATAAACTTCACTTTAGCCATTATGCCACAGAGAGAATCCTACTACCATCACACCGTCATCACAGCACGAGTATTCAACACATGTAAGAATATTGTTTTATACTCTCTGCTGCGGTGTTAAATACATTTTTAGACCTCTCTGAGATAAACCATGTGATTTTCAGACTAAAATATGTGAAACCACTAGCAGTACGGCCTTCTTAAAATGTAAACCTTGTGCTTTAAAGTCCCGCCGGAGATCACTGCTCAGTGCTCAGACAGAGGAATCGCCTTCAGAGTGGTCAGACAGCCTCAAGCTGAAAGTCTCTGGGAGGTGGGTGTTGACCAGGTGCCTCTGACATCACAGCTGGCTGCCCAAAGAGGGTACCGCCTCCACAATGACGGCCACAAAACCACTGTGGATATCCCTGTATTCTCCATCGGATACACCTACAAGGTAGGTGGCCTACTGGTTTTGAAACTAGTGTGTGTTAGTACGTACTGCAGCTGCCCTTACAAAGTATCTACTGTTGCATTAGTATGCATACAATTGGGACTATACTATTTGATCTGTCCTTGCACCGTCATTAGTCTGTGCTCTCTCAACGGCTCAGTCGAGGTAACGTATCATCCACTGCAATTTGGATTGTGGGTCAGAATAGCCAGAAAAGCATGCGGGCTTGCATACTGCAAACTACATTTGGCATACTGCATTTGACATGCTCTGTATTGGGATATATTAAATCTTTTTCTGGCGTGCTAAACAGCACCCTATAGTAATGCGAATACAAAAACAACCCTTAGGATTTCTGCCATCTGTTTACAGGATATCAACCTGTCAAACTTTTATGGAACATTTAAGCTTCTTCTGAGAGACTCCAAAACTCTAGAGGTTCAGACGTCCACCTCCAAACACTGCCTCTTCAAAACGGAGGACATGATAGGTAAACGGCACCCTCCCCTTCACGTTCAGATCTGATGGTCTACCCGGACTCTAGTGGACTCTAAAATTGTTGACTAAAGTTGAGACAAAGTCATCTACACTTTTTTCACATTGATCCTGGTTTGTTAGTCTGTTCTGCAGATGGGACCGTGACAGTGGTGACGACTCTGACCTCCACCTGGCCCACGGTGCAGCCTGAAAGAACCAGTCTGCTGGACCCAAGCTGTGGCCCCAAACAGACTGACAAATCCAGAGTCCTTTTTGAGTTCAAGTTGGACTCCTGTGCGACCAGAGTCATGGTACGACAAAAATAGAGAAAATATTTTGTTTTGTGTGACAAAAGTCACAAAGCTACTTGGAGGAGGAGCTCTACTGGTTCAAGCTTCTCAATTATTACAATTACAAAATTAGCATTTTTGGGGTTTTTTTCAGTTTCAAATTTGACAGCTTTTATTTTAGTAGACTCAATTAATCAGGCATGTTTTTTGTGGGTGTCCTGAAGTATTAAAGGAAACAGAGGACAAGGTAAAATATGACTGTGTATGTAAAAACATGGTGAGATTTTTTTTTTTTTTTTAACCGTGTCAACAGGTCGGAGACTCGTATGTGGTTTATGAGAATGAGATCCTTCATGACAGACAGCTGATCAGAGACGGTCCAAACTTCATCTCCAGAGAATCTCAGTTCAAGTAAGGAAAATTCAAAGTACCATCCACACATCCGAATGAACACTTCATAACCTTGTGGTGCTCTGTTAAAGGTCTTGTACACAAATGTAAGACTATTGATGAATAAATGTGTTATGAACAGACTGACGGTGAGGTGCTTCTATCCACTCAGCGGAGTCAATAGACTGTCTGTGGATCGGATCATCGGATCAGAGACTCATGGATTTGGTTCAATCAAAGTCTTCGAGAGCATTAAAGGTCCCAATCCTCAACATTCTTAACAATGTGGGTGTAATTTAGTTAATGACAGAATTTTAAAGTATTTATTTTGACGCAGATTCAAACCAACTCCCCGTCCGCAACTGTTCACATCAGGCTCCTGCAAATGCCATCAATACCTCATCAAAACGGGTCCAACAAATTCCCCACTCTGTCATCAGGCCTCAACCCAAATCTGGACCCAGCCACTTCATCACAGTATCAGGAGGCCACAACAAGCTGCTCCTCTCCTCCCAAAACCTCCAAACGTTTCCAAATCTTAATCTTACTCCTCCTCACAAAGTCCCTCTCCAGGTTCCAGCTCAACCAGGTAATCTCATGTCCCAGATGGAAGACCGACATGTGTTTGAGTCTCAAACTGACAACCCTTTCCCCAACTTTCCTCCAAGATATGAGCAGTTACCAGATGGCAGCAATCAGCTGTCACACCTCAACACACCAAGCTTAGACTTAACAGACACAAGAGAAAAATATTTGGCACAAACTGGTGACCACCCAACCTTGAATTTGGATTACGGTGGTGGGATTCCTCCAGTTGTCAAACAGCTGGGAAGCAAGAAAGTCCAAAACCTGGAGCGAACTGGGTCCACTGAAAAGAGGAATGTCAAGACAATTCAGTCCAGAGTGCAAAACATCAAAGTTAAACCTCTGAGAAAATTAGTTTCTTCTGCAAAAAATCTCAGCCAGAAACCCAGTATCCAACCAACAGATGCACAAAGCTCCAGTCCCTCATTCCCACATTCACCTCAGAGACTAGGTAGACTGAGACAAGAACAAGGTATTCGCAGTATCAAAGTAAAACCAGATCAATCTGCAGCGATCTACCTCACAGATCTATCCCCAAACTAGCAAGGACACCAGACACTGGTCCAATCTGTGGCTGAGAAAGAAAACAGTGGGGGACAAGAATTTGTTACTCCAAGAAAAGTTCTTCAAACAGCAGGTAGAGAAAGGAATCAGCTGACTTATCAGATATTATATTGATTCTTAGAGGAACAGTCTAGTATTTTTGGGAAAATCTGTTTTCATTCTGGCCTTTAGAACCGTGATTTAAAAGTAGATCTGTGATTTTAAGTCTGAATGAAAGGGGGAATGCTGGCCCAATGCCAAAATGTTTCTCACATCTATTAGGTTCTTATGTACATTGAAATATGCTTAAAATACAGATCACTAAAGACCCCCCCCCCCACAAGTCAGGAGAATCTCATATCCGTCAGACCTGCTCCCAGTCTCCCATAAACACTACAGACTCGAGACCAGTCCAGACTGCAGAACCTGAACCCTTTAACTGAAGGGGAACCAGCAGGATGCCCTCCTTCAGCTTATTGCAGTACGCCCCCCAAAACCCACTCGGCAAGATATAAACCAACCAATCCCAACACACTAAACCCTTGTACCCAAACAGGTGGTTCAGGTTCAGACCTGAAGGTCTATACCAGGTCTGACTGCAGTGGTCAGTGTGAGGTCCGTGTTCACTGAGGCATCATGAGAGGCACTAACACTTCATATCTTTACACTTGAAATGTGCAAGAAACTCGGAATCCTGAATTTTATATTAAAATTGGTGTCTGTCAGCTCTGAAATGTCATAAATTACTGTTTGGTGCTTCAGTGGTGATTTTCCTAAACTTAACATTATCACAATTACATCAGTTTTTCCCCCTCAGGTAAACGGATCAATTGATGAAGAGAAACAAAAACGTTGTCTGTTTCAATAAAGATTCAGTTTGCTCACATTCATCTATTTGAGTTTACCTGCATGCTCTATCAATCATCTTGAAAATATGCACACTTAGAGCCACATGCACAAAAAACAATACACATGTTTCTTTAAAGCGATCTGAGTGTGAGGAGATGAAGTATAATCTGAGAGAATATTTTAGTAAAACATTGTTTAGGTGGATAACAGCAGTAACTGCTAATGCAACAGATAAAACTGTCTACAATGTGTTGGCACACCTGGTCAGAGGTGGCAGGTTGCGTTCATGTTATGCTGTCAGGTAGCTCCTTAAACAAGATGCAGTCTGTGGAAAGTACCAATGCTAAAACCCACATGGGTTTATTCCTAAAACGGGTTATGTGGGCTTTAAAAACAGACTCTAACAAAAGAAGATACTTTGCAAGATTTGCAACCAACGTATAACAAACCATGGCAACACAAGCGACTTGTCTGGAAACTAACCATGTGAGTACACAAAGCTGCATCCAGAGACACAACATGCATCCCAGCCCTAGCTTGGATCAAAACTTTTTTTTTTGTGGAGTGGTGCACACATCTTTCAAATCTGTTTTGTGTGTACACAGCAGTATGAATGTTTTCATGTGTCCATCAGTGCCAGTAATGAGTTATTGTTCCACATCAATGTTGGGCATAAAACAGAACAGAAAATGTAATGTTGCAACATATCTTATAGAAAAGAATTCACTTTCTTGCATCTAACAATGTCAGGTGAGAGGATGCCTATCACAGATTTAGAGATGGAACAAGAAGACCGAGATATTAAACGGTGTCTGTTTAACATCACATCATTGTTATACAGGTGCTGCTCTGGCAAACAGGACAGCGACCAATTAACCCACATCATTGGGACATAGACTGAACGTCATCTCACCGTCAGCAGAAACAAACTGTCCCACGGCGGACGACACGCCTCCACTTCCCTCCACAAACTGAACCTCAGAGACAATGATGTTGTCCTCCAGAACCGAGCCGCAACTGGTGCACACCGCGCTCCCCCGGGCCTGGTCCACATCAATGTCTGACCCACCGCAGGTCCTGCACAGCCTGGAGCTCATGGTGCTGAGGTCAAAGGTCGCTCCGCCTGAGAGGGTCAAAGGTTATTGTAAGTTAGCTTCATAGCCATCACATTAAAACTGGAACCAGGTAATTTCCAGTGTGAGTTTCTAAAATCTAAGTCACAATTATTTTATAAGCAAAACTGATGGCAGCTTTTGGACATTTTCAGTAGACATTTTTAGATGAATAAATAAAAGAACAACTCTTACTTGTAACAGTATTTTTAGTGTAGTATTGATATTGTATTTTTACAGTATTACTGCAGTAGCAGACCTAAATATTTTTTACATCTAAACTCAAATACTTGACTAAGTGCATCCGTTAATAGTTGCTGCAGTCTGGTTTATCGGTTAATCGATGTGATCATTTTTGATGTGATCAGTTAATCGATATGGAGCAGCGTCACTCACTGTCAGTAGAAATCGGTCAGAGATCAACACAGTACGTTTGACGGTAAACACTTTCGGTTCGTTTTTCCGTTAGAATCCATTTGAACCTGTGGATGAATGCATTGATTATTAGTAAAACTTTGAAAGCTGATCACTATCAGCTTCTGATCATTGTTTTGGCTGTTTTTGTTTCCCTTCCTATGACGCGCTGATATGACGTCACATGGTTGGAACTCGAGCGGGGGTGGGGGTGGGGGGGCGTTAAACGGTATTAAATGTGTAACGTAATTAAATGTAAATATCAGTAATTATCTCAGTATAAAGAAACGGATTCGGATTTACATTTAAACCGGGACTGGTTCGGACCGCCCCTAAACACACTAACTAGGGAAAAGGGTCGACCGGCGCCGCTTGATGACGTGTCGTATTGTGGCGGGAAGCTGTTCAGGCGGAAAGAAGCGAACAAACGGACAGATTCAGAGATAACCCCGTTTCTTGGATATTCACGGAAGTTTGCGGAGGGTAGACGGGTACTGGGGCTGAGCAGCAACGGGAAACAGGATGTCATCAGCGGGGAGATGGACTGCGATCATCTGGAGCTCAACCCGAGGATCCTAGCAGCCGTCAGGAGAAGTGAGAGCCATTTAAAAACGGCACCTTTTTAAACGTTTCATCAGTTACCGTCACAGATCTGAGACTCAACTTAACGGTTTCAGTAATAAGATCGTCAGGGGCTGTATATATCCTGGATATTCATTATCTAACTTTATTCCATATTCTGCGTGCATCAAACAAGGACTCATTTAAACTTACCCAGAACAGACACACACACTGCTCTTAGCTGCAGCCTATTTAACTCATTAGTGTTTAGTGACATTAGCCTTTTTGAGATTTAAATGGAGGAGAGGTGAGGAATTAAAGACAGGCTAAGGAGATGCTATGTTCTCACCCATGTCACAGATCACAGGCAGCAAGTCATGGGGTGGCTGCAGGGTCATGGAGGTCTGGATGCAGACACAGAGAGAAAGGGACATGTATATAATTCCTCTAAGGACAGGGATCACATCCAATAGAAAATATCTCTGATGAATAATTGGAAACATTTGAAATTCAAAACTACCTTTTTATATGAAAGAAAGGTTGGTGTACAACTGTGTGTAATGTAATCTCTGGTCACCATGGCAGTGTTCTGAATGGGGTCTGGTTGGTGGTGGCTTTCCTCCCAGCTGCTTCACTGCATCCAGCAGAGGCACTAACACAAGAAGTTGTAGGAGGTGTGGTGGGTGCACAACAGGCAGCAGTAAGGCTGCTAACATTAGCTAGCACAGCGTCTTCATTTAACATTACACCTGTTTGTAACTCCAGCTGCTTGTTGCTCCTGTGTTGTGGAGTCTCTGGCTGTTTTATTGAAGAATTTTGTCAGTTATGACATCGTCCTTCATCATCTTCTTCTCGAATCCACTTTGAAAATGATTCATCACTTCACAGATGGTGACTGTATTTCAATGATATCTGCCCACATTTACATATACAGATTTATGTTGATCTCTTACAGATTATCATTCGTTTGGAGTGACAAGAAAAGATGTTTTTATAAAATAAATAAGTAAAGGAAACTCAAACTCACAAGGCTCCAAGCTGTTTCCTATCTATGCCTTATGGTAAAATTGCCTGTTTTTGTTTTATTAAAATAACTTAAAATAACAAACTTACAAAGAAAATAAATTAATCAACAATTAGAAGAAAGCTTAAAAATACTTTGTGCAAAATCTTTGTTTTTTCCTCTTCTGTATCCTGTCCTATCATCTTACGACCCCCTAAACTTCAGAGAGCCGTGTGGCAGACTCTATTCATAAATGTATAAGATAAGATAAGATATACTTTATTGGTCCCACAACGGGGAAATTTACTTGCTACAGCAGCGGAAGGAGGGAAAGAAAACACAGTGTACATATTTACAGAAAAATTTACAGAAAGAAATTACCGATTTACAGAAAGTATAAAAATAATAATAATATATACATTATATAGTAATGTATACCTAATATGTAGTAACGTCGGAAAACATAGAGCTTGTCAGATCTGAAACTCTGGCTGTCTGCTCCTGTTTGGTGTTATTATTATTATTATTATTATTATTATTATTATTATTATTATTAATATTATTATTACCTTGTTTTTCCCCTCCAGCTAAAGTTAAGTCCGTGCAGGACGTGTTGAGTGCTTCGGGTCCGGACCTGCAGAGGCTCACCGGTCTGTCCCACTCCGACATCCAGCAGCTGATCTTGGCTGCTGCTGCCGCCTGCAGACGGAGCCAACCAATCCCAGGTCAGACCTGTGATCAGCTGGCCCAGGCAACAGTTTACCTAATGAGAGACATCATGGTGTGTTAAACTGTGTATCTGTTTGCAGCCCTCCTGCTGCTTAATGGCGAATGTCGCAGGTTCCAGTCCAGACTCAGCGTGGGCTGTCCTGTGCTGGACCAGCTGCTGAGGGGAGGGCTCCCTGTTGGAGGGGTCACCGAGCTGTCAGGAGAGAGCAGAGCTGGGAAGACTCAGTTGGCCCTGCAGCTTTGCTTGTCAGTACAATACCCCCCCCACCACGGGGGGCTGGGCTCAGGTCAGTGAACACACCATCACCACAGAGAGGGCTAGGCTTAGGTTAGTGAACATATCATATCAGATGGCAGCAACCTGTCTGTCAATAACCTGGCGGTCTCTCGTATATCTCACAGTAACCTGTCTTTCTCACAGGAGCTGTATATATCTGTACGGAGGACAGGTTTCCCAGCAGACGTCTGCAGCAGCTCATTGAACAACAGACATGTCTTCGCTCTGATGTCCCTTCAGCTGAGATCAGCGGCCTTCAGTTCAGTGACCATGTCTACATTGAACACATTGCTGACCTGGTGAGGGAACTGTCTGTCTCTCGTGTCTCTCACCTGTTTCTCTTACCTGTCTGTCCCTCTCACCTGTCTGTCCCTCTGCTACCCAGGGGTCCTTGCACACCTGTTTGTCCCGGCGTGTCCCCCTCTTGCTGGCTCGTGGTCTGGTACGTCTCGTGGTTGTGGACTCGGTGGCATCTCTGTTCAGGTCAGAGTTCCAGGCTGCTGATTGGCTGGAAAGGACAAGACAACTGCTGACCTTCTCCTCCTGCCTGCATCACCTGAGCCATGAGTTTAACACACCAGTCCTCTGCATTAACCAGGTAACACACACACACCTGTCCTCTCTATTAACAACCAGATAACATACACCTTCCGTCTGTATTAACCGGGGACCATGACGACCATGTTCCTCATGGCCGCAGTTCAGGAGGATTGTTGTCGGCACCTCATGTTATAGAATGTGGGAGCCCATAAACTCTGTTTGTGTGTGTGTGTGTGTGTTTTGCAGGTGACTGATGTGTTCAGTGGCTCAGTCAACTCTTTGGGGTAAAAAAACAATTTTCAGATGTATGAATGTTACATTTTTATTATACATAAATATTAAAAAGTACAGTAAACACATCTGTCTCTCAGTCCTCAGTACTCCAGCGTGTCTCCAGCTCTGGGGTTGGTGTGGGCCAATCAGGTGCTAGTGCGGTTGATGATGCATCGTCTCCAGGGAACGGTTACCTGTGGTGACCAGTGCAGTGCCCTCCGCAGGCTGGAGGTGGTGTTCGCGCCTCATCTGGCCCGAGGTGGCTGGTACGCTGCTGTGTGGACGGAGGGTGTACGAGGACTCACAGAGCAGAAACTGTGTGATGTTACTGACTGATCATCATGCAGGTATTATAGACCATGTGGACACTTGGACAATTATTATCAATGTTTTATTAACTCAATTAAGGTGAATATTAAGAATAAATCAAATTAATAATTTGGTGTTAACTCATTTATCACTCAAAACTTGCTTAAAACATGCCAATCAAATTATGGTTGTGAGAGATTTTATTTTTTTTCCACACTTCTTATTTTGTTTTTGTTTTTTTCTGCTCGTCTTATTTTTGCCTCACATCTCTATTTACAACAGCAGTAAAAACGGAGTCTGTTCATCTTCTTCACATCAACAAGGTTAACAATAAACTGATTTTATTGTTCTGTTTCAGTCTTTTTTTGCAGAACTTTATTGCAGCAAGTATACATAACTGCAACAACTCATCCATAATCGTTGTTTACTATTTCATCACTCGAGGGGGAATTCACGTTAACAACTGATGAACAAGTCTTGACAAACAAATGGCTGAACCTCCATCAGCAGCTTCTGCTGTTTCAGTCAGTGGCGCATGATGACGTCATGGCGTCATATTTCTGCAGTACGTGAAATCCTCACGTACCCCGAACGTTCGTATTTTCAAAGTAAAAGTGAAACGAAACCATGTGAATCATGTGTTTACACTGTAGTTGTATATTGTTCACGTGTAGACGTGTAAATATGATTTAACCTCATTAAAGTTGCTTCCTTGTGGTCCAGGTCATTTACACTTCGCGTTATTACTGCAGCGGCTACGTGCATGGAGAACTTTTATTTCGAAAAGAACCTACCGGAAGACGTATATTTGAGCTTGATGGTGATACGCAGTATCAGAGCGGTTCAGTTTTCTGGCTGAAACCATCAAAGAAGCTTCAGGTTTGTTTGCAGCAGCTGATAATCATGTTAGATCAATATGTCTTTAATACGTATCTTACTTCTGCCAGCTGATCTGTAGTGGTAGTAATATCTCGATACGGACTTCAGCATCAAAATGGAAAAATAGCCTTCAGTTTAAAAGCTTTAACGGAAAGATGCTAAAAGTAAACACTATTCCGTGAATTCATCCGATGTTTAGGGCGTGGCCTTGCAGACAATGTCTATGATGTTATTGATTGTTTTGACAGGTTGTAATGAACAGTTGGAGGTGGGCTCTGATTGGCTACAGGTCAGGTGAAGGATGATACATACAGTCATGGAAAAAATGATTAGACCACCCTTGTTTTCTTCAATTTCTTGTTCATTCTAATATCTGGTACGTATAATACAATGAACACAACAAAAAATGCAGCTGGTCACATAATACTTTATGTCCTATTTGACATTCTTAAGCTTAATTGATTCCCAGGGTATATAAGAGGCCATTTCATGTCACAAGCAGCACTGCACATGCAAAGGCTTAGAGTGGTTTTCTGCTTACATTCAAGCCGTAGCACAACTGAAGTTGTCAGCTCTCACATAATGCCTAAAACAAAAGAGTTATGTGAAGCCACAAAGGCAGCCATCTTGGCACTGCTGGAAATTGGCGTAAGTGAGAGACAAAAAACTGAAGATCTCCAAGACAGCCGTTCATTACAACAACAAAAAAAACAAGCTGAACATGGCACTACCAAATACCAAACGTCTTTCTACCCCACGAGATGACCGTGCACTCATCCGCTCCTGTGTCAGGAAAACAGGAGTCGTCAGACCTCCAGGGACCTTAAAAATGAGTGGGCACTGTCGAGAAATGTGACTTGTTCGGCAAGGACAGTTGAAAACGACTTGTTGAAGCTGGTTTGAAGTCACACAGATCACGCAAGAAGCCCTTCATCAATGAAAGGCCCGCTTACTCTTTGCTCGAGACCACAAGGATTGGACTGTTGGTGATTGGGCTAAGGTTCTCTTCAGTGATGAATCCAATTTTGAATTGATGCCCACTCCAGCCAACTTACTGGAGGAAGCCTGGAGAAGCTTACAACCCAGACTGTCTTGCCCCTACAGTAAAACATGGGGGTGGATCAGTCATGATCTGGGGTTGTTTCAGTCTGAGTGAAACAGGGCAAATGAACCAGGTCATGTACAGGACTACCCTTGAAAACAGTCTTCTTCCATCAGCTGGAAAACTCTTTCCTGCCTTGAATGACTGGATTTTCCAACAAGACAAGACAATAGTCAGTTAAAGCCTGGATGGAGAACCACAACATTCGCACCATGCCTTGGCCTGCTCAATCACCAGATCTTAATCCAATTGAAAACCTGTGGAAAATCATCAAACACAAAATGGAGAACCACAAGCCCAAAAACAAAGTAAATTTGTTTGAATTTGTCCAACAGGAATGGGCTGGTGTGACAGCAGAACAATGTCAGAAGCTGCTGGAGAGCATGCCAAGACGCATGGCTGCAGTCATCAAAAACAATGGTTATGCAATCAAGTATTAACTCTTGTGTGTATCATGTGTTTAAAGCAAACAGAAAAGAAAACGTGGAATGCTTAAAAGTAGTGTTTTTGGCGATACAATGCCATAACTATTGATGTAAGCATTTAAGTAATTTTGGTTATCAAGAAAACCATGGAAAATGAATAGTTCTTAGTTCTTAAATTAAACTCTCATGAGCTATTTTTGTTGTTATCATTATAATTGTCCAAACAAATGTACCTTTAGTTGAGCCAGGCATTAAAATAAACAAGAAATTGAAGAAAACAAGGGTGGTCTAATAATTTTTTAAGTATACAACTTATCCAACACCTGTCAGGAGGCAGTAAACTATCCATCAGTCAGCCTTCGTCCAGAAGAACTGAAAACATGAATGTTTTTTTCCTTCTGCTTTTGTAACTCAGCAGGCCAGCGGAGGGCACTAGGACCATGATTCCCTGCGTCAGCTTCCCTGTGGTCGGCGTACTGCTCCTCCTGAGTCACGCTTACTGTCGGACCGTCGACGGCCCGGTTCGGGACCTGAGCGACAGAAACGTAGACTTCGCCGCCCAGCTGTACCGTGCCGTCGCCGGCCGCACTGATGACAACGTACTTCTGTCGCCGCTCGCGCTGTCCGCCGCGCTGACGGCGCTCAGCAGCGCCGCTGCTGGGCCCACCGCGGAACAGCTGCTGCAGGGACTTGGTCTGACTGGACTGGACCCTGAGACCATCCCAGGTGGGTCAGGGGTCACAAGTCTGTCAGGTGTAGGAATCATTATATATATATATATATATATATATATATATATATATATATATATGTATGTATATTGATTCCTACACTACAGTATGTATAATAATAGGGAAATAGTCCTTGTTGGCCATACAAGAGAGGTCCATTAGATTTAGGATTGATATTATTATTATTGATATTAATCTTACTGATTGATACAGGAGAGGAGGGTCATCGAAGCAGTGCTGAAATGTCAAGATGTGGCAAGATTAATAAAGTTATCTAACTGATGAAATTGTCATCAGTTGTAGAAATCCAAGATTACATCAAATAACTTTAAACAGAGAGATAATAGATTTGTAATATCTTCTAATACTGTGTATATATGTTTTATAAATCTCATTACTTTTTGATGTACGCCATTTTTGGCTTTTGTGCGCATGTACACTTTTAGTATGGATCCTACACACTGTTTCATAAATCAGGCCCCAGGTCCTGTTGTGTGCACTGTCTGCATTCAAAACAATGAGGGGACTTTCCCTACCCAGAGGTCAGAGGTCACATATCTGTCTATTGTCAGATCTGTTTCAGAGTCTGCGGGGCGTGGACTCAGAGGGGGGTGGAGTCGTGAACCTGCAGCAGGACAGTGTGGCCATCTTCCCTGCGCAGAGCTTCCAGGTGTCGCCTGCCTATCTGGACCTGGTTCAGAAGTTCGGCGGGAAAGTTCATAGTCTGAAGTACACAGCGCCGCAGGATGCCGCCGACACCATCAACCGCTGGGCCCAGAAGCAGACCGCGGACAAAGTCCAGGACCTAGTGACCAACCTTGACCCTCAGACCCAGCTGCTGCTCGCCACTGCTGTCTCCTTCCAGAGTATGTATCACCTGGTCATCACCTGTCAGAGGGCGGGGTTATTTAACACCTGTCAGAGGGCAGGGTTATCTCACTTGTTGCCTTTCTATGTGTCGTAGCGGAGTTCAATCCATCCTTTAATTCGAGCATCACTCAGGAAGAGCGTTTCTTCGTGGACAAGTATCACGTTGTCATGGCACCCATGATGTTACGGGCAGATAAATACTTCCTGGCGTACGACCGCTTGCTGAAAGTTGGCGTGTTGAAGCTGCCGATGGCGGATGGATTGGCCATGTTGGTTGTGCTGCCTGATGAAGAAGTGGACATCACCGCTGTCGAAGAGGAGGTGACCGGCGAGAAGATCCGGACATGGATCAGACAGCTGAAGAAAACGTGAGACACTTATTCTCTGTTTGAGTGTTTTACTTATAGATGTCTCAGAACCTGTTTGTCTGTTTCTGATATCACTATGCTTCAGCTTTGACAAAAAAACTTAATACTCGCTGCAATAACAGAATAATGCTGAAATATAAATTTGTTGTTTCAGTGTTTAAAGTGGTTAAAGCAGGAAAGTCAGTAATGTGGGTGATTCTTACAGTATCTGCTTTCCATACTGTATGTGAAACTTCTCCTTCAGTTCATTAAATCCCCGCAGCACCAGACTGCTGCAGTATAACCACACACACGTCTATGTTTTATTGTTTATTGAGTAGTCATCACACTTCACTGTGATTGGCTGAGCAGTGATGTGACAACAATATAACTTCAGTGTGTTCAGCGTGATCACTGCTCAGTAAACCAAACTTTATTAACAACCTTACAAACATCCTCTCTGAGCATGCTTTCCTGCTTTTATTTTGACAGAAAGCTGGAGGTTCAGCTGCCACGCTTCCTGTTTAAACGCTCCTATTCTCTGAGCAACGTCCTGCAGACGCTCAACGTCAGGCAGGTGTTTCAGGATGCTGCTGATATCAGTGGCATGGGTGGAGCTAAAGGTCCCACACTGACACAGGTGAATGAAACATCTGACCGTAAAACTACAAAGATACTCACATTTCAAATCTTTTCACCCTGAGATACCGTTCACTTTGAGTGCAGTAATAACACCCTAAACACTGCTGCTTTTATGATTTTTCCTAAAGTAAACCAGAATAAATAAATAAATGTGAAAATATTTCACAACATTTCAGCTATGACCAGCAGCTCTATACAGTCACAAAAGTTTCTCAGTCCTTTGGTGGCTGTAGCACTGGTCCAATGAAATAATGGTGCACATCATGATGTCTTTTGAAGATTTATTTTATCTCTCTCCCTTTCTTCAGCAGACACCATGAATACTAAAAGACATAAAAAGTTTACACAAACATATTAGCACAACAGAAAAGTGAGGAAATCGGATAAAATTACTGAAAACGTCCATGTAAAAGCACATCAACAAATACACAAGCAAATAAATAACAATTACTGTGTGTGCCTCTTGGACCACGTGCAGAATATAGTTATTTTGGGACTGTACGTCTTTTCTTTTGCATCCATGTTGGCACTTGAATGTCAAGACAATGTCATGGTTATGTGACTAAACTCTAGTCATGTGACCCGTCAAAATTAAAGTAAAACCTGACATAAGGAACACTACATTATTTTAACCAAACATTATATTTTCGACAACTTTTATGTTGTTACCCTTTTTAACATCTTATTACATTTGTAATCATTTTAAATGGACTCACATAATCGTGAATTCATAACATTTATTTAAAAACTGTGTGAAAACTGTCAAATGATTTATTATTTAATTATTATTTAATTCATTTAGTTTTTAAAAATTTGTTTCTGATATGATCAATCATATCGATACGATCAATAGTCTGATCTGTCTGTGGATTCTTTCTGTCACATGTCTGCAGGTGTTCCATACATCTGTCATCACCGTGGATGAGAGCGGCGGTGTCTCAGGAGGTGAAGTTAGCGCACCCTTCTCTCTTCCTCCCCGACTCACTGTCAACAGACCGTTCCTCTTTATCCTCTACGAGCCAGCGAGTGGCAGCGTGTTGCTGATTGGCCGTGTGGTCGATCCCACCAAGAAATAAACACCTGTACCTGAGCTGCTGCTAAGTCACGCCCTTTGCAGTCATTGTTACCTATCAGATTTACCTGCTAACACATTTTCCTGCTATCAGATTTACCTGCTAACACATTTATATGCAAACAGACTTACCTCCTATTACATTTATCTGGTAAGGCATTTACCTGCTATCAGATTTACATGCTAACAGGTTTACCTGCTAACAGACTGACTGATTCCCTGTCCCCTCAAGGTTCAACTCATTTAGCACAAAAAGACTTCATGCATAACTTCATACAGCACAAAGTCCATTACATATTATTATTATTATTAGTAGTAGTAGTAGTTGTATCAGTAGTATTCTTAGTATTAGTGGTGAAAAACACACTGAGTGTATGCGATGAGCGATGTAACTCTGCTTCTATGAGTTCTGTATATTAATGTTATCTTGTTTTCGTATATAACCTGTGTGAAGTCAAGTTCTTTGCTGGTCCAAAATGTTGGACCTGACCAGAAACTAACTGATGGAAACCTACATGCATGAGATGCGTGAGACCTGACCCAGACAGATGTGGACAAAAAGAGAATACAACAGTGGCAGTAGCCTAATGATCTATAAATTAATTAGATTCATTAACGAGCAGCTGTGCTGAAAAAGAACAGCAGTGTTATCAGAATAATGCCCTAAGAACAAATGTGAAAGGAGACCTGATTAGACTATTTAGAATTTGGAAACGATCCGCCGCAGTTCCTGGGTCGGATCTCGGTTCCTCAGAACCAAGTGGACCTGTCAAGACTTCTAATATGAAGATTATGACTGAACGCTTCTTGAATGTTGTGTTGAATGCACCATGTGACCTCTGCTGTGCATTACACATTAAAACCTTTTCCATGATTTGTCATGATTTGTCATCAGTGACACAGTAAATGCTTTTATGTATAAAATACAATCAAAGACACATTTAAAGATCTTTAAATAATAAAATCTGTTTGACTTTGTGATAATAAAATAAACACACGCAGGTAACACACCTAGTCTGCATTTATCTAGCCAAGCAGGTGCAACATAACCCAGTAAGAACACAGAACAGTTTGTATGTGGAGTTTACAGAACCAGGTGATAGAATGAGATCATCATCAGAAACAGTGCTCAGTGAGGCAGACAGATGTCCTGTTGCATTGTGGGTAATGTCTGAATGGAAACCAGTCCCTGGCTGCTAATTGGCAGATGACCTGATGGAAGGACGATGAAGTCATCACAGTCACTCTCGTCCTGACTGCATGCTGAAAGAGTTCGACTTCCTATTTCCATCAAAATAAAAGAGGAAATGACTTGTTAACTTTAAAACACAAAATTAAGTTTCAGATATGATAAAAGGGCTAGACCAGCTAAACAAGCTGAACAGGTATAAACCTAACACTCAAAACTCTAAACTATTTTATTTATGCACAATTTACATATAAACAAAAATGACTGGCAGTGAGAGTAATTACACAAATAATGTTGAAACGCTTAAGTCATGGGCTCTGCTCTCCTTTATCTAGCAGTGATGGGTTTAATCAGCATTGTGAGCATGTTTGTCAAAGACTTGACAAACATTCATTTATATGCAAAAGATAAAATATATATGACTACATAAAAGCAATGGCAAACTAATAGTTACAAAATACCTGCAAAATACAAAATAATATATATAATAACAACAATAATTATAACAATATCAAAATTAAGACAGAAAATCTGTGTGTGCATATGAATTTGCATGTTTGAGTGCATGTATGTGCATGCATATGTATGGCAGGGTCAGGATGATCCAGACACCAGACATTAATTAAACAAAAACCTCATACTGATCAATTTATTTATTGAGGAAAATGATCCAATGTTACATATTGTGTAAGTAAACCACCAGGATTATCAATTAATCTGAAGGTGAAATTAGAGTTAGGCGTCTTAAACAATGGGATGACAATGAGTTGTGAGGCTGGGAGGCACTACCTGATTTAGAAAAATCTGGGTCTTCAGTATCAAAGTCTGGGCATCACAACATAGGTTTCTGAGGACCTGTTCCCTGTCTGCCGTTGATTATAATAATAATACATTGTATTTATAATGCACTTCACATTTCTCCAACAAAATGCAAGTGCTACAGTAAAACAAGCAACAATCAACCATAAAATTACACGAATAAAAATGTCTTTAAGTGTGCTTTAAAAGAGTTCACAGACTGTGGCGCCCTCAGGTGGTCAGGGAGAGCATTACAGAGATGTGGGGCAGCAGCCTGGAAAACCCTGTCGCCCATAGCCCGGAGTCTGGTTTTGATGGAGTGGAGGCGATGACAGTCTATGCTGCAGAGTTTCCTGGTTTGGGGGTCAGGAGCTCTGTGAGGTAAGGTGGGGCAGTTACAAGATATTGATGTGTGAGGAGACAGATTATGAGGTGGATTCTTTGTCGGATTAGCAGCCAGTGGAGAGTACAGAGGATGGGTGTGATGCTGTCATGCTTTCGCACCCTCACCAGGACTCTGGCAGTGCTATTCTGGATGTATTGTAGCCTCTGGAGGCTCTTGCTAGGGATCCCGGTGAGGAGTGTGTTGCAGTAGCCTAGTCTGGAGGACATAAAGGCGTGGACCAGCTTTTCAGCATCTGGATAGGAGAGGGAGGGGCAGAGTTTGGAGATATTACATATGTGATCGAATGATATCTTGCTGAAGTGTTGGACGAAGGGTTCAAATGAGAGTCGAGCATTAAATCTAACAGCAAGGATAGTTACAGAGAGAACAGTTTAGTATTAAGTAAGTTTAGTTTAGTAGAGATGGGGGAGGACTGAACCTGGTGGGGTGTGCCAATAAGGATGGCTTCAGTTTTTGAACTGATCAGCTGGAGGAAATTTTCCGTCATTCATGCCTTTATCTCATCGAGGCAGAGAGTGAGGGCAGGTGGTATGGTGGTAGGTGAAGTGGGGTCAGTCCTGAGGTATGACTGTTGTTATCCTCACTCGAATCGAGGGTCTAAGGACAGAGGGTGTCACTCCCTGTACAGATTGTAAAGCCCTCTGAGACAAATGTATTTTGTGATTTTGGGCTATATAAATAAAATTTGATTTGATTTGATTTGATTTGATTTGATTTGATTTGATTTGATTTGATTTGATTTGATTTGATTTGATTTGATTTGATCAGCATAACAGTGGCATGATAGTCCATATTTGGTGACAATCTGACCGAGAGGAAGCATGTTAATTTTGAATAGTGTTGGGCCCAGGACTGACCCTTGGGGTACGCCGCAGTTAATGTGATGGATCTGTGATTTGGGGTTCCCAAGGGCTGCGAACTCAGTCCTGTCAGTCAGGTAGGACGGGAAACACTTAAAGGCAGTTCCACTGAGTCCAATGAGATGTTGGAAACAGTGTAGCAGGATGAGGAGTGAGGGGAAGCCCTGATCAGCAGCCACCAGGAGGTCATTGGTGACTCTGACCAGGGCTGTCTCTGTACTGTGGGCAGCATGTGACAGCACTTCTTCTGAGGTTAGGGGTTAGAAACAAGTCCATTCCCGCATAAGAACCTTACTCCATCTGTGGAGGCTTAGGCCTGCTGTACTGCCTCTAATATTCTACAAATATCGTGTTGAAGGGCAGTTCATGCAGAAAGCCCACTAATATCCCTGAGCTGAAGCTGTTCTGTAAGGAGGAACAGGCTAAAATTCTTCCAAGCTGATGTGCAGGGCTTGTTACACGTTACGTTGAAGTTATTGCTGCAAAAGGTGGTCACACCAGTTACTGAAAGCAGGTTCACATACTTTATTCACACAAACATGTGACATTGGATCATTTTCATCAATAATAAAGGAATTTGTCTTGTGTTTAATTGGTGTCTCTTTATCTAGTTTTAGGACTCGTGAAATAATGATCACATTTTAGGGGGGGGGGGGGGGGGGGGTGGCTGGGGGGGGTGCAAAGCTACTCTGATCCCCTCAGGTTGGCGCTATTACTCAGCCATGACAAAAAACATCACTCCCTGCAACTGTTACCTTAGGCTTACTAATAAATAAAGAATAAGTATAGAGCACACAGTTTACTTACAGTCGTTGCTTTTTGAAAAAAACGATTCAATAGTTTTCTGCCTTTTCGGTTTGGCTTGTCTCATCATGCATGGGTACCGTGTCAGTAGGTCATGGGTCCTGAACCTGAGCTGTCCCATTGATGCCTGTCAAACTTCTTCTGGATAACCATGGCAACCAAGCTCAAAAATGGCAATTAATTAGTCTTTTGATTTTTTGAGGTTTGCCTCATGCAAATAAAGAAAGCCGAGTTTTTTTTTTATATGAAGTGGGGGGGCGGATCGAAGTGCATTCTGGTTGTGTCGAGACTCACCTGACACACCCGCTATCTGCGCCCATGGTATTCATGCAGAAATAGAGACAACCCTAAAGATTAAAGCACCACTGTAGGTGACCCTAGTCTCAGGTGAGGCACTAATGTGGATTCATGATTGATGATTAATTGTTTCAGTAAGCTCAGGGAGAACCTGGTTTAGGAAGTGCCCCTTGAGCCTGACATGAGGAACCACTACAAGCAGAACATTTCACCAGGAACTCACATGGACAGCTTCCTAGACTGGCTGTCCTTTACCCCGCTGCTGTGTTGGTCTATCGATTTACTGCGCTGGTCCAAGGTACTGGTCCTGTGGTCTCTCTGGTCCAGTGTACTGGTCCTATCTGACAGGCTAGTTGTGTTGCTGCGGATCAGGACCGGCATGGAGGGGGTAGACTGGGTCTGGGACAGTGGTCCCATGGTGAAGTGGGCTGTCCTCAATGAGTCATCTAGAAAACACAGGAAGTGATGCAAGAATGAAAAATATGGCAGGTCCTGCAGACTGGAAACCTGCTTGACCCTGGTGTATGTATGTGGTACCTTTGCTGGGTAACATGGAGGACTTCCCAGGTCCAGAACAACCACCCAGCTCTTTGACTTTCCTGAAACACAGAACCAGAACACAGTCTGAAGTTGAGCTACAGCTTTGAAACTGAGGCAGGTGATAAAGGCCTTAAAATAGTCCATGCGTAAGGAAATAAAACTATTAATCATTTTCTCTGTATTGCTAAAAGATAACATTGCTCTGATCTTGGAAATATTCCCTCTGTTAGTATAAACATGATTATACCAGTTTTTGTGTTGTTCAAAGCTTAGTTCATTGTGAAGATAACCCCCAGGTTTTTAAGCACTACCTAAGTTTAAATGCAAAAGGTTTTGTGACATCCAGTCTCTCACATTAGGGTTTAATGGAAATATATAACTGTGTATTGTCTGCATAACAGTGGAATAAGACATTATGGTGACGGATGACATGACCTAATGGTAGCATATACAGAGAGAACAGAATTGGTCCAAGAATTGATCCTTGAGGTATTCCACATGCTGTGCGCTGAAGAGATTAATGAATCATTGAGATATTTTCCATCTGACAGACAGTAGAACAACTCCAGGGCTATCCTTGCACAATCGTTTTAATGTGATACACCTTGTAAAAACTAAATAAAAGCACATATCTGTGTATAGATCAGGCTGATAAAAGGCTAAGTAATGTTATTTTTTTCCTGCTCTGTTTGCCGTTGGTTTGTCTTTTCTAATATTTAAAACTGCTGGAGGTTAATTAAGTGTTCCTTGTTTTGTTTTTTTGACAATCTTTATTTATTTTTCAATTTAACAATACAACATTAAATATGTAAAGAAAAAGAAAAGAAAAGAAACAGCCTGTGTGAATTACATTAATGTTAAGCCAGTCCAGTTAATTATGTCTTCCCTTGTATGACAACCATTTTTCACTCCGTTTTAGAAAAACATCCTCTTTCAATCTCAGTTTATATGTAAGGTGCTCCATCTGTAGTATATCATCTATAATGGACATCCATTGTTTGTGACTTGGAGTGTCAAGCTTAAGCCAGTTCTTAGTGATGGTCTTCTTCCCAGCAACCAAAAGAATCCTGGTTAAATATTGATCAACCGCATGTACCATGCCCTCCAAATGATTAAGGTATAGAACTGAACAAGATTTGGGAATCACATACCCCAGAACATCACAAATAACCAAATGAACATTCTCCCAGAAAGGTTGTATTTTGATGCATTTCCAAAAAATGTGTGTGTGGTCTGCATCCATATGGTTACATAATCTCCAACATGGTTGCTGTGCATTTGTCTGCTTACTTTTAATTTTAGGCGTAATAAAGTATCAAATCATATTCTTCCAGCTAAACTCCCTCCATTTCAAAGACTGTGTTGTAATTTGGTGCATTTTCCACATATCAAACCATATCCCCTCTGGAATCCCTACACCTAGCTCCCTTTCCCATTTGGCTCTAACATATAATGTTGAATCTGTTTTAGAATCCATTAAACATCTGTACAAAACCGACACCGCCTTTGGAATAGCTTGACTGTAACCTTTACAAGTAGTTTTATTATGGGGTGTATTTTGTCTTCAGCTGTTTTGATACTTTTGTTATAATAGTGCCTCATTTGTAAATATCTGAATAAGTGTTCCTTGTTTTAATTAATAAAACAAGGAACACTGTTGGCCTGAATGTTAATGATACAGGGGATCTCTATTGTTTGATATGAAATGTGTGAGGACGATCATTATAAAACCTGCCCTTCAGGTAACTTCCTCACCTGCCTTTAACGTACTGACCCACCTGTTCACAGTTAAAGTCAGTTAGTTTGTTTTTACAAATACAAAGTACACAGCGAACCACAGCTACCTGTGAACCAACACAGTCTAGTACAGGGTTCACCTGCTGACCCTGAGAGACTAGCAGGTGTTAAGTTACTGTGTAATGTTCAGAAGGTCTTACAGAGGTCTGTCCAAGTTGGCAATTTGGGAATTTGTCGGCTGACTGCTTAGGGATCGACTCCGAGACAGTTTAGCTCTCCTCATCTCTTTACCTGTATGCAGAAGAAACATCATTATTGCATCATCATCATTAGCATGTATTTCACAATGCACACATTTTTCAATATTAAATTTTCAATATCCTGCAATGTCTGCTTCAGTTTTCACTGTAAGACTTGAACCTGAAAACATCATACATGCACCAAACAAACTGTTAGTCTTCAAAACTATTCACACTATTTAAAAGTATTCTAAACTAAACTTTCTATCCTTAAGAGTAGGCTTAAAACTTTCCTTTTTGATAAAGCCTATACTTAGGTTAGGCTTGCCTCTGACCAGCCTTTAGTTATGTTGCCCTAGACAGCTGGGAGACTTTCCATGACACACTGAGCTGTTCTCCCATTTCTCAATTATTTCCCATTAACACGTGTTACAAACAGTCTTCCAAACTATTTCAATTTTTTCCAAACTATCCCACACTTCTCAAACTATTCCTAAGTCTTCCAAACTATTTTTTAAAAACATCAGGACCAAAGATTAGAGGATTTTGCTGAATATCACAGGTAACAGTTTTCTAGCAACAGCCACAGTTTGTCATTGTTCTTACCAGAGGACCCAGCGGCTCCAGACGAAGACACAGACATAGAATTGGTTGCAGACAGACTGATCTTGCTGTCTCTTCCTGTCAAACAGAGGTGGTATACAGACTGGACTACAAAGCAGAAACACGCTTGGATAAATAAACTCAAATTTTCATATGACAGATTAAAAACCTTTGAGTCATATCAGCACAAATAAAATGCAGCAGGTCTGCTCACGTTTTCTGTCGGTGTGTTTTTCAGAATTGAGTTTACCATCGCTCTGCTGGCGCTCCAGCTGTTCCTAACCACACAGGAGACGTTATTAAAACAAGACATGAAACGAATGAGACTGAAGATGAACTGTCAGGTTTAGACTCACCATCTCCAGGAGAAGAGTCTCCTCTTTCTCTTTCTTCTGATCCAGTAAATCCCTCTCCTGCCATTTATTAAACTGCCAACAGACACCAGATGGAGGTTACAAGTCAAACTCTCAGCTGTGATTTCTGACACACTTCAGGTCTCATGAGCTGCTTACCGGCTCTGTGAGGTCCAGTTTGTCTAGTTCCAAAACTGTCTGAAAAACATTATGAACACAGTTCATCCATCAGTAGGTGAAAGAGCAACAGGTTGCTTTCAATACAATCCAACCATCACTGCTCAGAGTGAGGATGGAGAATGTGGGTGTGGACCAACACCTGGCTGGACTATCTCACAGACAGACCACTGTATGTGAGACTACATCACTGTGCTCTCCCCCTTCCTCTTCACACTCTACATCTCAGACTTTACCCACAACACCACCCACTGCCACGTCCAGAAGTTCTCTGATGACACAGCTGCTGTTGGATGTGTTTCTGAGAGGAACAACCTGAAATACAGGAAGCTCAACCAGCTTTAGTTCAACGCAAGACAAATGAGACGATCGTCAGTTTTGAGAGAAAAGCACTCCACTTTACACCAGTGGACATCCAGGGATCGGACATAGAGCTGGTGGACAGCTACAAATTCCTGGGTGTTCACCTAAACAATAAACTGGACTCATAACACCCATCCCCTCTACAAGTAGAGTCAGAGTTGCTTCCACCTGCTGAGAAGACTGAGGTCTTTCGGAGTGTGCAGGGCTATTCTCAGGACTTTTTACAACTCTGTGATGGCCATGCAACGGTCTGCTGGAGAAGGGGCAGTACAGAGACAGGAGTAAGCTCTGTCCTGGACTGTCCTTTGGATTCCATAGAGGAAGTAGGGGAGAGAAGGATGTTGGCCAAGCTGACATTCATCATGAACAACAGCTCTCACCCCCTACATGACACTGTGGGGTCCTTCAGCAGCACCTTCAGCAGCAGACTCATCCACCTGAGGTATAAGAAGGAGAAGGTACTGCAGGTCCTTCATCCCGACCGTTGTCAGGCTCTACAACACCTGCACAAACTGAACCATGTTATAGTCACTGCTAACCACTAACCTGCAATATTTTGTATATAAATGGACATTTTTCATCAATATTATTACCTTATGCACAACTGATGTAGTAGTACTTTATTATTTATAATTATATTTCAATCATTCAGTCATTTTTACACCATCAGTCACTTTACCTCTAAATACTTTTATATCAAGCACATTATTTTAAACCCTCAGTACTTATTATTATTATTTTCTTTGCACCTTGCCAGGTTGAAGGTTGATTTATTTGTATATTGACCCAAGTGTGTTGTGTTGCTTATAGAATTATGTTTTAACCTTCTCTACTTTCTTTTCTTTCTTTTATAACGCTGTAAATATCTGATCTGGACTGGTCTCTGTAGACTAGATTAATGTCACAGCTGCAGACTCTTCTGATAGGGTCTGGACTGGTCTCTGGATGGGTTAGGTAGAGCAGGTGTTACCTGGCGAATGGTGGCCACCACATCCTTGTCTTTCTCTCTGCAGAGCAGCTTCTGGACGCAGAAGTCAAGCTGCTGTAGCAGCTGCTTGTCAGCCGGAAGGCGGAGCAACGAACGCAACCGGGGCAACAACTGGCACAGCTTGTACCTGGCACACAGATGAACAGACAGACAAATGAACAGGTGGACAGTTGAACACGCATAGGTGAACAGATACCTGACGTTACCTAACGTTGGCGACAGGGTCGTGGACCAGCTCCAGCGCTGGGATCAGGAAGTATTTGTTGAAGTATTTCCGGGAGAAAATCTCAGTGGCCATTTCACAGACATCGAGGAACCTTAGCCGGTTCCAGTAGCTCCGCCCCTGAGCCAGATCTAAAGATCCATACAGAAACACACCGAAACCAGTCTGTTAGTGTCTAAGGTACTGTGACTGTAACTCAGGTCACCTGTTCATATGTGACACCAGAGCCTGAAGGTGGAGAGATCTGACCTTGGATTAGCCGCTCCATCATGTCCTGACGCTGCTCTTGTTTGCGGTTGTAACGCAGGAACATGCAGAATGTCCTAGCTGCTTCTCTTTGCACTGGCAACACTTTCTGCAAGCACACCAGAGAGTCACCTGTCTGTTCACAGGGTTTACCTGATCATGTCTTATAGTGTCATGCTGCTGTGCTGACATTGGTGGTGAGGATGACGAAGATGCGGGGGGAGAAGCTTTGGTGTAGCAGTTCTCCAGGCAGCAGTCTGGCCAGGCAGCTGTAATGTTGCAGCAGCTTCTCATGCAGCCGCCAACGCAGAGAACATCCTACTTTCTGTTCCGCCAACAGTAGAGCCGACAGCAACTCCGTGAACTGCGGAAAAACCAAAAGAACACAGAAAGTTGATCCACGATCGGAACAGTTCTAGGAGACTGAGGAAACTTGAGCCTACGTAAATGTTTTGTTGCAAGATGTTTGAGGTCATCCTTTTAGGAAATGGGGCAGCAGTAAGTAATCTCAAGTTTTGAAACCATTTAGTGGGTTCCAGGGAATTAATTGTCACATGTTAATTGTTCTTAGTGTGGTTTCATTCGTTTACAAAATTACACATACATCTACACATGTCTCAATCAACAGGTTGTATCCTGTTGTGTATATATACAGTATATATATACACATATACATTTATACAGATTTTAAAAGTATATGGGCTTAGCTTTGAAAGTTTTGTTTTGAAACTCTAAGCTTAGAGTTTCTGTCTGGGAGATTGGTGCTCTCCACCATCAGCATCAAAACACAATATTACAATATTAATTGAAATAAAAACAATATTTTTTGGAAGAATATTGTTCATCTGTCCAGTAGGGTTCAGAGACTTGTAGCATCAATACCAAGGCGCATAGAAGTAAGACACTTTTAGTGGATTTTTCCTTTAATTTTCACCTACCTGTATACACACATAGACAAAATTGTTGGTACCCTTCGTTTAATGAAAGAAAAACTCACAATGGTCACAGAAATATCAATCTATAAAAAGTTATAATAAATAAAAAATTCTATGAAAATTAACCAGTTAAAGTCAGACATTGCTTTTTAACCATGCTTCAACAGAATTATTTAAAAAAATAAACTCATGAAACAGGCCTGGACAAAAATGATGGTACACTATAAACTTAATATTTTCTTGCACAACCTTTTGCACAACCTTGCAATCACTGCAATCAAACGATTCCTGTAACTGTCAATGAGACAGTTACAGGAATACCTCTCAGTAGGTATTTTGGCCCACTCCTCCTGCGCAAACTGCTCCAGTTGTCTTGAGACTTCATTGTACCCTGCAAAGATTCAAGACACTCTGTGCCAGATGCAGCAAAACAGCCCCAGAACATAATAGAGCCTCCTCCATGTTTCACAGTAGGGACAGTGTTCTTTTCTTTATATGCTTAATTTTTTCGTCTGTGAACATAGAGCTGATGTGCATTGCCGAAAAGTTCCATTTTTGTCTCATCTGTCCATAGGACATTCTCCCAGAACCTGTGTGACTTGTCAACATGTAGTTTGGCAAATTCCAGTCTGGCTTTTTTATGACTTGTTTTCAACAATGGTGTCCTTGGTCATCTCCCATTAAGTCCACTTTGTCTCAAACAACAACGGATGGTGCGATCTGACACTGATGTTCCTTGAGCTTGAAGTTCACCTTTAATCTCTTTAGAAGTTTTTCTGGGCTTTTTTGTTACCATTCGTATTATCCTTCTCCTTGATTTGTCATCAATTTTCCTCCTGCGGCCACGTCCAGGGAGGTTGGCTACAGTTCCATGGATCTTAACTTTCTTAATAATATGTGCAACTGTCACAGGAACATCAAGCTGCTTGGAGATGATCTTATAGCCTTTACCTTTAAGATGCTTGTTGATAATTTTCTTTCTAATGTCCTGAGACAACTCTTTCCTTTCCTCTGGTCCATGTTGAGTGTCCTACACACCATGTCACCAAACAGCACAGTGACTACCTGTAGTCCTATATATAGGCCCACTAACTGATTACTGCTTGTATTACTATGATGCTAATTAGTGGACACACCTTGAATAAAATGTCCCTTTGGTCACATTATTTTCAATCTTTTCTAGGGGTACCATCATTTTTGTCCAGGCCTGTTTCATGAGTTTGTTTTTTAAAATAATTCTGTTGAAGCATGGTTGAAAAGCAATGTCTGGCTTTCATTAGTTAAATTTCATATAATTTTTATTTATTATTACTTTTTACAGATTGAAGTTATTTCTGTGACCATTGTGAATTTTTCTTTCATTAAACAAAGGGTACCAACAATTTTGTCCATGTGTGTATATACAGTTTGCACACTTGAAAGCTTGAGCATTCAGAAACATTAAGAATTTAACAAGAAGTTATCACATAATGCAGAAATATTGAAAGTTTTGCATAATTTCTATTTCAGCAATCAAATTTAAGCAAATTTCTGGCATTGACGACCAGTTACATAAGGCCCATAGTGATGAAACATCTGTTAAAACATGTTTTTTACATCTATAGGTGTGTGTCTCTTGTAGCATATGAAGGTGCAGATCAATAGTTTCAAAAAGGGTAGAACAGACAAACAGATCAGGAAAGGGTAATGGTCACAGAGGATTTTTTGAAGACTGGTATCCCTCATTTTGTTTTAGCTGGGTCATCCAGCATTGAAGGATGTTTCTAAACAGGCAACTCACAAGGTTCTAATAAAAGCTTTTCCCGAGTTGGATAACAGACCCAAACGATATCATCAGCTGACCTGACGCAGAAGAAGGCATGAACTACTTTTGAAAGATGCAGCATGCAGCGAGGTATTTCAGAGAACCAGAGAACCAGGGCTAGTTTTGGTTTTTGTACCTTGTTGTCCAGCATCAGGTTCTCTCCTCTGGACAGAACTGCCTCCAGAGTTTCCTCCAGGTGATTCATCAGAGCGTCCAACACCTGAGCAACAACAACTACATTTAAAGATGCAGCAGGTATAGGTCAGAGGTCAACTGTGTAGCGATTCCTTAAGCAGCACGTAAATTAAATTATCAATAAAAGATTAAAACATCAATAAATACAACAAACACTTGGCTCACTGCTGATGGTTATCATATTAGAAACTGAGGAGAATCCTGATTGGTGACTGTCTTATTATTATTATTTTATTCAATTTAAAATTATACATATGCTCCACTTCTCGAAGAAAAATTACATAATATATATCCAGAAGTATCACCTCTATGTGATAAATGTAAATCTTCTATTGCAACCCATCTTCACAGCTATGCCTTATGCCCCAAAAATCTTTCTGGTCTGGTATTTTTAATATAATGTCTAATATAAGGTCTGTGATAAAGCCAGAACCCTTACTTATTATTCTTGGGGTGTCTGAAGCCTTTAAAATTTTAAATAAAGCACAACAATGTTTTATTTTATATGGTCTTATAATAGCGAAGAAAATGATTCTTACGTTATGGAAGAGTGTAAATACACCAACACCTAAGATGTGGCTAGAAGAATTAACTAATACACTACACCTGGAAAGAATAATATATGTTCTAGAAGACAGACTCCAGCATTTTGACGTAACTTGGCAACCTTTTTTATAGTACCTTGCTAATACCAATCCAACTTAAAAGTCACTCTCTTATATGTCTAGCAGAGTTCCCGTGATATTTCCCAGACAGGTCTTCTTTAGCGGGGTGGGGGGTGGGTTTTGTCAACCTGTTATGTTCTGTTTCTGTTGTTTCTGTGTGTATGCTCTGTAATTACTTTGTAATTACTCTGTTTGTATGTTTGTATTATAAATGCCCAGTAAAAATACATGGGATAGAATCCTGATTGGTGGAGCTGTGTGGCAGTGGGTGTCGCCTCTCACCTCCAGCGCATCATCCTGCAGCAGAGCCAGAAGCTCTTTGTGGACCAGCTGGACTTTTGAACCAAGTAGCTTCACCACCTGACACAAAAGGGCAGGGCCAGTTAAATATGTACTTCAATATTATTTCAAACCTGTGTTTTTAGTTTACTGTAGGGGTCGGTGTATCAATCTAAATATTGATAATACCAAGGTGAGTATTGGTATCAGATCGATACTAACATGATAGTATCGATACTGTGGTTTCTCTTCCATCATCCAGCAATTTTCTCAGTGCAAACAGCACATCTCGCTCTGTAACCTGTTTTTCACACAGTGTAACTGGTGATCAATTTTAGCAGACTGGTAAAACTATGACATTTCAAGTTAAAGATATCAGTGAAACTAGCCCTGTATTTACTTGGTATCAGATCAATACCAAAAATCCCTGTATCACACACCACTAATTTACTAGGATTGGGTGTCCTTCGGTGTGGTAGTCACCTTGGTCATGGTTAAAGTCCTGTAGAAATCCAATGTTTTGAAAGTCCAAGTAGTGGTGAATCTTCTGATATATAAAATGTGGGGGTTATTTTCAACCATTTACGAAAATTACATGTTGCCCATGATGCTCTTCTTCTCACATGATATGGTTTTGAGCCTGATTGCCTGGTTTCTGTTGAACCTGTGAGGGGGCTGGTGTTAGAAATCCTTTGTGGCCTGTGTTAATGCCTGTAAGGATTGTCTGTTTGTATGTAGTTTATCAGAGACAGAGAGGGCCGAGGCATCCATATGGTAACATTCTCTTGCCGGTTTAGGTGTACCTTTTCTGTCTGTAGTGCAAAGAGATCACATCCCTCCCATTTTGGCTTCCTTGCACTGGCTACCCATTAAATCTAGAATAGAATTTAAAATTCTTCTCCTAACATACAAAGCTCTTCATGGTCAGGCACCATCATATCTAAAAGAGCTCATAGTACCTTACCACCCCACTAGAACACTGCGCTCCCAGGATGCTGGGTTCCTTGTGGTTCCTATAGTGTCTAAAAGTAGATAAAAGTAGATCTTTCAGCTATCATAGTTTATTGTGATTGTATAACATATGTGTGTTGATTTGTTCTGTACACGTGACATCCATTGCACGCCTGTCCGTCCTGGGAGAGGGATCCCTCCTCTTTGACTCTTCCTGAGGTTTCTTCCACCTTTTTGCCACAACCTTTTAAAAGGTTTTTTGGTGGGCAAGTTTTTCCTCACTCGATTCGAGGGTCTAAGGACAGAGGGTGTCATTCCCTGTATAGATTGTAAAGCCCTCTGAGACAAATGCATTTTGTGATTTTGGGCTATATAAATAAAATTTGATTTGATTTGATTTAATGAGAAACTAATTAATTTGCTAAATTATGTTGTGTTTGTTGTGATTGAGGGGTAACAAACATTGGTGTGCAAAGCTCTTTATCCTTACAAACGCAGGTTACTGTCAGCACTGCAGTGCTGGTACAGAACACAGTCTAAAAATGACTGTAACTCTTTGGACACAACAAGCAAAACAAAGCTACTGTGTGTGTCTATAGCAGCTTATTTGTGTTTGTAACAGCTGAAGATTGTTTGTTGATAGTGCCTAGTGCTGATTGGATAAGCTGAGGACAGAAGAAGACGTTTGCTCTCACCTGGTGGAAACTGGCTGCAGCACTTCGCCGAACACTGACCTCCGGGTCACAGCACAGATTGCAGAGAGACGGGTACAGCTCAGACACAAAGTGAGTCGGGTCAGCAAACACCACCATGGCCTGAGAGAGAGAGAGAGAGAGAGAGACCGGTTGAGAGACCCATGTGACAGATTGACCTGTGCTGTGTTTAGACAGAACGTGAAGCAGATTTTCGCCTCGTGTTACAAACAGCCCAATTACCAACTGTACTTTAAGTTGTAAGCTAGATAAGCGACTGTTGATCAGCAAGTTAAAATATTTTTTATCTTGTGCGGCCGCATATTCACATCAGTTTGTGTTTTGCATTGACTTTGTATGTTATCACCGTATGTTTTGTCTGAACACACCATAAAGCTGTTCTGGTTTTGTGTGTGTGTGTACCGGCAGGTTGTAGCAGCAGTTACAACGAATCTGCATCGACTCATTGCCGTTAGTTTGATGTCCTTCAGTCTGCAGACCAGCAACACACAGCAACTTATACCTCTGCAGCAAGCGGCTCCTCTGTTCATCTGATAGGCAGCCTGCAACAAAACCAATAACCAATCAGAGACACAAAGAGAGACACGCCTTGTCAGAGAGACACGACGACTCCTCAGAGACACAACAACTCATCTGAGATGACAGCTTGTCCCCTGTTTGTCTTTATGTTGTATGTTTCTTTATATTGTATGTTTTCTATTCGAATAAAAGAACATAATTTTTTGTTTGTTAACTTCGTGTCCATGTCTTGAGTGTGTTCTAGTTCTGGTTGTGGTAGCAGCAGCTCAGACCTGTCTTTCAGCTTGCTGTTGATGTTGTTTCCAGGCCAGCTAAACATGTCTGAACCATCTCAGTGAAGGATATCCGGATATCTAGATATCTCCTCACAGTCCTAGTGAAGCAGAGAACAAGGACCTCTGACTGGGACGTGATGACTCTCAACCAACAGGTTCACACTTGACTGAAAATGTCCAATCATGAGGCCTCTGCACCAAAACTCTCCACACCTCCTAATCAAATCCGTAACCAAGGATAACCTGGTGGAGAGACAGACTTGGTAGCTGTAAACCAGTTCTAGGACCAGGACAATATCCACTTCAGTTGCCTTGTGAGGCTAAGATGTGTGATAATTAGATAATCCGTCCCTTTTATGAAAATGGGAATCACCACCCTGGCCTAATCACTGACTTTTGACCTCAGGGTTAGGGTTAGCTTTCACTGATGAGCACAGACATCCAATAACAAAGTTTAAGGTTTCGAAACACTGAGCCTGACCAGGCCTCATCCCTTTGGTCACCTTCAAGCTCCCCTCTTGGGCCTGGATCCAGGCAAGGCAATTTTATTTTTATAGCACATTTCAACAACGAAGTAATTGAAAGTAAATGTAAAGAGGGCAAAATGGAATCACCAGGGTCAAGCATTTACACAAACCCCTCCATCATTTTAAGGTGCCAGTCCTCTGAGTGTTTGTGAACTGATCACCAGTCCTCCAGCTACATCTGCTGATCCAGCTGATGTGGACTCCTACTGTGTGACATCAAAGTTGTATCTCACCTGCCAGTCCGTTGCAGAGTTTCCCAAACTGGAACGACAAAGATGCTGCAACAGCTTTGTCCACCTGTGACGATGCCTCACACACTGACATCACCAGAGGAACCACAACATGGAGTCTGTCATCTACAGAGGAGGGAGTGTTTACTGCTAAACAGCTCACAGTCTGAGGGAACTGTTTCTCATCACAGCTCCACCTGATGACTCACCGCTGTCAATCACCTCCATCAGGTTGATGATGGTGTCAAAAGCAGCCAGGCGGACACCACTCTCCTCGTCTCCGGCGAGATCCACCAGTTCGGGGAGGAGCTCTGTCCTAGTGTTGTCCTCCCTGAAGTACCAACAGGATACAGACTGACCAGTGTCTCTCCACTGTAATCTTTGTTTTTGCTTTCAATTTTGTGTTTAGTTAAATTTACCCAGTAGCTCTGGCGATGTTCTCCAGCTGACGGCACATACTGACTCGGACCTCAAACTCCACATCCTGACATAATGAACGCACCAACGGCAGCAACTCCTTCTTCACTCTGACAGAAAACACTGCTGTTAATATCAGAGCACATATAACAACACCTGAACACCATATATTAAAACATCTATGATCAACATCATCTTATCAATAATCAGTGTACAGTGTAGCTCACATGTGGGAATCAAACTTGCAGGCAACTTTCCCCAAAATGCGACAGCTAGCCAAACGAGCCTGAAGAGAGTGAGACAGCTGAGGCTGATAGAGAAGAGGGTTCAGCACCTGGAGAGACAGACAGGTACAGAGAGCAACAGGTAGATGTTTAATCACATGGTCTGACAGGTGGAGAGTAGAACACTATACATTATAAACAAGTCTTCAATTCATGCATCACTTCTGGAAAACTACTTTTCAAATCTAGTTGCTTAGATTGTTTTGATGATGTATTTTTGTACCTAAAATGTGCTGTCCTGATTATTAATCAGTTATATTGATACAGATCAATAATCAGTTATACTGATCAGTAATCCTACCTCCTGTTTGATGGTCTCCTTTGGTAAAGTGTTAATGGCTGACAGCAGAGTCTCCAGCCAGGCGTTGCTTACCACTGTCAGCAAAAAACAACAAGAAGACAGCAATGTCAGCAACAAACACTCAACAACATGTTTCTGCAGTTCAGGTGTTGTTACCTGTGTCTCTGTGATTCAGGTGGAGCAGGACAGTCTTCAGGATGGAGTAGGTGTGGGTGTGGATCAGGATGATGTCATCCTGTAGGATGGTTAAGAAAGAAGCTGCGGCTGCCAGCTGTATCTCAGCTCCTGCTCCATTCAAGACCTCCTGAGACAGACAGACAAACATACAGTTACCTGTATGACACACCTACCTTCATACAGCGCAGCACAGACAACAAAAGTGATGGTTGTGTGTACATACCCGGACCTTTGGTACGACCCGGCGGAACGTCTCAGCCGGATTCTGACGGACGAGACTTGGCAGGTTACTAATGACACTCGCTCTCTGAACCTCCTGACCCACACTGACCCCAAGAGGAAACACAGAAAAAGACAACAAGGAATATGGAGAGAAAACTGTCTATGAAATGAAATGTCTATTTATGGTTCTGTTTACAGAAGCCTGTCCAACAAAAAACAGCAGCAAACTTCTGTTTCCACAGAGGGGGTGATGACTCTGGTCCTTCAGGACGAAATGTTCAACCAGATGGTCATTACTATAATTGTGTTGACAAACCTTAACCAGGTGGTTGTTACCGTAACTGTGATGACAAACCTCAGATACTCACAGGGGACAGATACTGACAGTAAGATACTGACAGTAAAATATTGATAGTCAGATACTAAGATGATATTAAGATACTGATTGAGGTCAGATACTGACAGTCAGGTACTGACGGTCAGATACTGATGGAGGTCAGATACTGATGGAGGTCAGATACTGAGAGTAAGTTACTGATAGTCAGATACTGATTGAGGTCAGATACTGATAGTCAGATACTGATATTAAGATACTGGCAGTCAGATACTGATGGAGGTCAGATACTGATTGAGGTCAGATACTGATAGTCAGATAGTGACAGTCAGATACTGATAGTCAGATACTGATAGTCAGGTACTGGTGGAGGTCAGATACTGATGGAGGTTAGACACTGACAGTAAGATACTGACAGTCAGATACTGATAGTCAGATACTGATAGTCAGGTACTGACGGAGGTCAGATACTGACGGAGGTCAGATACTGACGGAGGTCCTGGCACTCTGACAGGTTTCATACTGAATGAGTTCAGGGAACTAGTTTGGATCCGATGGGATCAGACAGCAGGATTAATGGATTACTGGGTCAGAGGAACGAGGACTGACATCATTAAACAAGAAAAGCTGTTTAATGTCTTACTGATGCTTGTCTCAGAGTCTGACTGAAAGTAATTTACCTTTCCTGCATTAGCTGCTGTAGCAAACAGCAAAATCAGAAGAATTATGTAGGAATTTACCTTGGTGTTGTGTTTATTAAGTATTGAGCATGATGCAAGTTGTATTAATTTAGCATGTTAGCTCAAAAATCACAGATTTTACTTTAATATAACATGTAATATCCATGGGAGACAGAGTCCTGGGCCATGCTGCAGACAGAAAGAAACTCTTCTTGTGGTGAGAGGCTCAGCCCCTGAAGGAGCAGGGGAGTATCTGGTGATGGAGGAGGTGAGGATGGAGCTCAATCACTTACAGACGATAATGATGATGATGAAGATGATGTGATGGTGGTGATGATGGGGTTGGTCATCACCACCATCACATACCTCTGAGCTCAAGTGTGTTCAGGTAAGTTCAGATACAATTGTGGTAGTTGATGGTGTAAACAGGATTATTAAACTAAGTGAAGGCATAGGTGAATTTATGCCTATCTACATCTTACCTGAGCAGGTAGACGGCTCTCTCAATGTCATTCAGGTCTTCATCTACAGTTAGCTGATCGATCTCCTCTGCTGTCTGACAGGAAACAAAAGCCTTTAAAGGAATACTTTAAGATAAAATATTAATTATAAATATTTTGAAGATCTGAGTGTAAGAACTGCTTATCAATAATCAAATATGTGTGTGATTAAATAAAGAGACAGAAGCAGTTGAGAAGCCTGAATCCACACAAGAACTGTGGCATCCAAGATACTACTTTCAAAGGCAAATCGTTCTCACACAAAGTATTTATCTTATTTATTATTTAATTGATAAATAAAAAACTATTCGTTGTACTACTTTTGAAAGCAACCTCTTTACTTTTAGACCATATAAGTCTGAGAGTTATTACACAACAAAGATTCTAGTCAGGAGAGAGTTTGATAGGACATCAGTGCCTCAGGGGCAATGCATAGACTACAAAGAAGCTGACTTTTTTCTCCTTTCAGTCTATCAATCAATCAGTGAATCAGATAAGAGATTGGTAACCTATTCCACCACCAGAGAACTACAGAAGAGTCTAGTTGGTGACTGAGGGTCCTGTTATGGTACGAGGCACCTTTCACTGGCAGAGCGTATTGAGCAGGAGGGAGCGTAGATCTGAATGAGGGAGTTCAGGCAGGCAGGAGCTGATTTAGTTGCTGTTTTGTAAGTGAGCATCATAGTTTTGATGCAGCCAGTGAAGGGATATTAACAGCGGGGTGAGATCTTCTGTTTTCGGCGGGTTGAAGACTAGGCGTGCTGCCACGTTCTGGATCATCTGAGGTTTTGAACATGCATCTCAAACCTCGATCTCAAGGCAGGATGGTAGTATGTAGCTCTATCCTCTGTCATCCAGAGATATAGCTCCTGGTTTCCATCATCAGGTTAGAACTGAAGAAGCCTTTTGGATGAAAGGTGAATTGTCTTCAAGCTCAAAGAAAAAGTCCAGTTGGTTACAACTTAACTCCTTTGACTACAATGAGCTGGATGAGTGAGAATCTAAGTATAGGAGTAAAAATCCAATACTTTATCAATGCACCTGTTCAATAAGCAGAAAAAAATCAATATTTTAATTAGCTTTGTCTGGAGTCTGTATGTTTTACACAAGTACAGCACAGACATTCTGGGCATGAATTGGGTTAATTTGAGCTGGACATTGATCTGTTGTTGTATAGAGAGACTGGCTAGTATGACAAGGAGCTCAATCTTAAAGATGTGAGACTATGAGGTCTTCTGGTGGGAACGATAGGAAGAGCTGGGTATCGTCAGCATAGCAATGATAGAGAAGGGGACAGAGAACTGAGCCTTTAGGTTTTGGTTTGAACACTTCCCCCCTCCAAGATACTCTAAAGCAGGGGTGTTGATGTTGATTGTGATAGTGTGGGTAGATTGCATGGAAATAACAAAGCAGACATCAGCCCATCATCTGTCCTCGATTGACATACAGGGCAGCCAGTCTGATATCTGACCTTAAGAAAGAATATAAAAATGTGTGTGGGAGCTGGACAAAGTAGGAAGTTTTCTGCAGTGAATGATGAGATTACCCCAACATGAGGAAATGTGCTACCTTTATAACTTCATTAGTCAACTCCTCTCATTTATGTGTGTCAACCTTTTACCACATGAAGATCATTCAGCACCATTCCACCATGACGGATCATTTGATGACATTCAGTGCAAGTCATCAGTGTAAAGTACTGACAAAAAAACATATAGAGTTGAATTGTGAAATATGGGTTCATGTAGTTATGCAACACTAACATATATTGTGCATATAAATAATTCTCAATTCACAAATAAGGAGGTGGGACATGAATCAGCAGGATTTGGTGGTTAATCATAATTAGTCTGTAAAAAGTTGATAAATGGTTAATAACCTAACAATGCAGTTATAAGCAGGTATAATAGTTTAGTTAGTTATGTTTAGTATGTATTCTAACTTCTACTAGATGTTGACTAATACATTATTAAACACTTATATCTACTGACATCTGCATTATAGTGAGTTATAAACCATTTATTAACTGTTTTTAGACTGATTATTAATGATTAATAACAGAGGTTAAAGTAACATCTGGAACATCTTTATAGAGTCGATCAGGGTTCATAGGATTTTACTGCAGTGATGAAACACAAAGACACAAAGACACACACACACACACACACACACACACACACAGCTGAATGCAGACAGACAGAAACTGCGTCATGCTGCGCAGGTAGCGGGTCTCCCCTCTGCTTCCTGCTGATCATCCTCCCACTGACTCATCTAACAGATTACCTTCCTCATCCTCATCCTCCTTCCCATCATCATCATCCTCATGTGTTCAGAAACTATTCTTCTTCGTGTGTGTCTATAAGCACGTTAAATACCTTCAGACTCCTGCGGATCGGCCTCTCGCTGAAGGCCAGCTCCTGCAGATCCTCCAGCTGGTTTCCAGTCATCCTGCTGGACAACATCTGCGGTGGAAATGTCCCGGTTCGGTACCGTCTGTCAGCGGGAGAGCAAGCGGCGGGTCTTGGTAACGACCATCATCGGGAGGGGGTGCTCGTCACGGCAGACTCCGTTTAAAATCCTAATATTATAACTTCCATCTGCGCAAATAAATATTGTTCATTCCTCTTTCCGGTGCACAGCGACTCCTCCGAGCTGAACCTAAAATATCCACATCGGGTGAAACGGTGAAACGGATTCGTCCTGTCACTATTTAACCCAGCAGACAGTTCAACATTTAGACAGAAAAGTGACAAACATCAACAAGACCCTCCAGAACATCAGAAAGATCATATTATAATAAAATTCAGATCTTTTCCTCTCGTTCCGCCGGTTTTCTCCGGTGTGGCAGGAGGGTCAGGCCAGCCTCCGTCCAGAATTGCCGTTATACGTTTCTTCGTTAATGAATAAGTCTGCAGACAAAACTTTAACTTCAGATATTTAAAAAATCGACACAATCTTCAGTTCCCCTTCAGTGCGTCGTATACCAAGAACACCAATATATAAAACCCGTTTGAACAGCTCTGTCCTGCAGGTAGGGGACGTCGCGCCGATTTGCGTTAAAGCCTTTAAAATGCCTCATTGTTCGCCTGTATACTGCAAACCTTCAGACAGATTTTATAAATGGGCTTTTCTCTTATTTCGGCCTCATTTCAGCATCAAGCATCTTTCTGAACCCTGGTACGTATGGTCGCTCCCACACGGAGGGCGGTACCTGCTGTCAAATATTAGAAAAGTTGAGAGTTCATTTGTATGTGAAGCTTATTTATTTATTTAAGGTTTATTATCTCAAAGCAGAAAATACCCCGAACAATGATAAACATGTATCTGAGTTATAAATCTAAGATTTGTGAAAGTGAAGTTAAATGCTGATGTTTGAATGCTTTATGACTAACTGCCATACCCGTCTTACCGGCATGAAACCGGACCAGAACCTGGCTGAAACCCGATAGAAACGGACTGAAACCGGTTGATCAACGCCCCGCACTGCAGCAGCTAAACTAGTTTCCAAGGATACGACTGGCTGTGCGTGAAAACTCATTTACAAAGTCATGCACAAAGATGAAATGTTTATATTAACCATGTTATATTAATTTATTATTATTATGTATTATTTTAATAAAGTATCTATCAGTGTGATAGTTTTCAGCTCTGTCATGTTGGCAAAACTCATTACTGAGTGACAACATGTACATAAATTAATTAAATAAACTTCATGCATGTCTTAACGACAAAGACCTGGAGGGCATTAACTTGCCTGTCCTTTAACTCTCATATACAACAAATTTCAGGGACTGCCCTTTTTTAACCTACTTTAAGTTACCTACTGAAATCAGGTTCATCCTGCCTCAAGAAGATGTAGAAAAACTAATCCATGCATTTGTTACTTCCAGGCTGGATTATTGTAATTCCTTATTACCAGGCTGCCCATCTTCATCTTTCTCATTTGTTAGGATGCTGCATATAAATGAAATTGACTTCATTAGTGTCAATGGCTGAAGCGCTTTGAGTAGAAAAAGGGAGACAAACTAGCAAACTTCTCAAAGTCACAGATGTGCTCCCAAGCAAGCCTTACAACTACCAAGATCGCCCAACGAACCCAAAGGGGAATGCCACTTTAGCCTACTAGAGAAAGCTCTGCACATGAGATTCAACACCTGTCACCTGGCCCACCTTTTACCAGCATAAACAATGACTGACCCTAAGACTAGAGCTCTTCCCCACCAAGCCTGAGGTAACAAAATGAACTAAACCCTGGTCAGCCAGCCAAAATGCACTATGGTCTTTCCTCAGTCACAACATACACTGATAAATAAGCAAACAAATGTTTACCACCAAAATAAACAGAGGAACAAAGGAACCGGGGCGTGCCGATGCCATGTACACACTGGCACCACACATCAAAAACCTAAAACGTAGGAAATCTTTTTGCTTCCTCTGTTGTATGTTTCAGACATTATTTGTTCTCCAAGAAAACCATTTTTGCTTTCTGCATTTAAATTCTAATTCTGTTGATCTAACTTCACAAGTATTTGTATTTGTACACTTGTTCTAATTCTGAATCCTTCTGTTTAATTTTGATCTTCTCAATTATACCTTTTTCCATAATCATTTATTTGGTCTTTTTACTGTCCAATGCCATTCTATATTTGTCGCAAGCCTTATTTACAGTTTCTAATATTCTTTGGTGTTCCTGCTCATCTTCTACCCGGAGAACTATATCACCAGTATACCTGATGTCTGCATGGCTGAGTCGTACTAATCAAAGACATTTATGTCAATAGATATACAGTTGTTTGTAATGACTAAAATAAGGTATTTCATCTCTGCAGGAAGTCTTGTGACCTGAATCTGATGCAGGACCAGCCAGTTTTTGTGGTTCAAAATGTCTGTAGATCAGTTTTATGTGTTTTGCAGTTTAGGATTGTGCAACATGTAACATTATAGTGAGTGATGTAGGTCAGCTGGTCGCAGCTCAGACTGCAGGTCCTCAAAATAACTCTGCAGTCCCCCGCCGCCCTCCAGAGTTGAGTTTCCAATACAGACACCGACAGACTGACAACACAACAGATTCAGTGACAGAAAACATTGGATTTTAAAGACATTGGTAAGAATCTTTTTATCATTTCTGCAGTTTGTGAGAAGTGTTGAGACTGATTGTAATCTGTAGTCTGTAGTTTTTCTGTGTCACCAGATCTTTGTGTCACTAGGTCAGGGTTGGATCACAGTAATAGCATAACCCTCTGCTGCGCCCCCTTCAGGCTACACAGTTCATAACAACAGTGTGATGACGCAGTGTGTTATATATATTCAACATATTTAGTCGGTCATAGTTCTTCAGGGATATTTAAAAACACAATAGAAACAGAGCTTCTGTCAGATTCTTTATTATATTTACACATAGTCAACACAGAAATATGAATTAATTTTAAGAGGATGCCTCTTGTCTGAGGGACATTCTGAAGATAAAGACTTCCAGACATCTAGAAACAGTTAAGGTTTGTGTTAAATAGATTCATGTATGAAACATTTCAGCTCATCATGGCCGCCGCCAGTATGTCTCGCTCTGCCTCAGCAGCTTCAACTCTGGGATTCGAGGATTATTCTGTGTACAATAACTTGAGCGATAACGAGCTGCTGCAACTCGCCATCGAGCGCAGTCTAGCTGACACACACAGTGACAACGTTGCCACTGCCAACACGCCTACTCTCCAGCCTAACAGCAGCCTGGCACCTCCAGACTACAGCTCCCACAATCCACCTGTGAACTGCAGCTCCCACAATCCACCTGCAAACTACAGCTCCCACAATCCACCTCCAGGCGAGACCAGTGCACCCTACAGTACAGTAAAACCTCCTGATCCGTACGTCACCTGTTTGTGGTTTGGGATAAAAATTCAGATGAGATGATGATGAATATATGAAGCGGTGTAGCTATATTGTACTGAGGACTGAAAATAACAACAGATAAGTGAAATAAAGAAATCAAACCTGAGACCTAGACAGATCAATTGAACACCTGTTAGATTAACGAGATGAGTGATAACCTGAACATCAAATGAGTCTCATTGCCATGGTAGCAAGGAAAGGCTCACATAATTTATCTTAATTAGACATCACTCTTTATGTCTGTCTGCTAACAATTTATCAGAAAACAGACCAAAGGTATTGATCAGGGTGTTTGATACCAAGATATTTATGAACTGTCCTCTGACACTTGACACTGTGCTCCAATTGGTTGTCCTTCCAGTCTCTGTGCTCTGATTAGCTCTTGTCTTGTGTGTGTTCCTGTGGCAGGGCGACATTTCAGGGTACGATCAGTTGTTTCATGACTGGCTCTGGTAAAAGGATGGTGGCATATCGCAAGTTTGATGGCACCCTAGTTCACATTGCTCCAGAACCTGAAGAGTAAGTTTGCTCACCTGATCACCTGTGTCAGATAGATGAGACAGATGGCTGATGGATATTTTCCCTCAAAAGGGAGGAGCCTCTATTCAAAGCGATTCGTGTCGGTGATGCAAGCAGAGTGAGAGTCATGGTGATCCAATCAGGAACAAACCTGATGCTGCCGAGTAAACGGGGCTGGCTCGCGATTCATCAGGCAGCATGGTTTGGTCAGGATAGTTGTCTGAGAGTGCTACTGGCAGGTAGGCACGCGTGCGCACACACACACACACACACACACACATATATATATATATATATATATACATATGATCTTATGAGTGATTCTAGTAGACTGAAGTCGTGTCTCTGTGTTTTTGTGATCAGCTCAGCCTGGGATGGTCAACAAGCGAACAGAGCGTGGTGAGACTGCACTGCTGGTTGCTGTCAGCAGGGACCATCTGCGATGTGTTCAGGTGCTGCTAGACCATGGAGCCGACGCTGACATCAACAACCACGATAACGAGACACCACTCTATAAAGGTAAGAGTAAGGGTTTTAACTGAATGTTTGAACTGATACCAAATATATTGAGCTTTGAGCTAATCAGAGAGTAGGATTCTCTATGGTCCTTCTCCATGTGTATACTCCATGTCCCCTTTAATGACTTGTTTGTGTGTACTGTCCTTTTAACTGCAGCCTGTGAGAGGAGCAATGCTGCGTTGGTGGCGGTGCTACTAAATCATGGTGTGTTGGTGAACGCATCATGTAATCAAGGCTGGACGGCGCTGCATGAAGCTGTGTGCAGGAACAACACAGAGGTCTGTGAAATGCTGCTGAAGGCAGGAGCCAAACACACGCAGAACAACATGTATGGCATCACAGCAATGTTCACCGCTGCTCAGAGTGGGCAGCTCGCCACGCTGCGCCTCCTTCTCAAACATGGTAGGTGGATGAATTAATTCATACAGAATATATACAGAGGTCTGTGAAATGCTGCTGAAGGCAGGAGCCAAACACATCAGAACAACATGTATGGCATCACAGCAATGTTCACCGCTGCTCAGAGTGGGCAGCTCGCCACGCTGCGCCACGCTGCGCCTCCTTCTCAAACATGGTAGGTGGATGAATTAATTTATACAGAATATATACTGTATGTATGTAGGAGTCGGGGAGAGCAGTCAATCACAGCTGTCAATTACGGCTGATCAATCAACACCCACACGGCAGACATCATCACTACAAGATCATCCACAGACCAATCATTTCTAAAATGACCACCAGCACACTTGTGATTTGGCAGTATATAAATAAAACTGACTGGACTTGACTAGTAATAATTCAAGAGGCTTTATAAAAAGGGGTGGACCTGAGCATGCATTGTGCATCAGGAAACCCCGCCCACCCATGTGCTCAGCGTGTGACGGCAATTAAGTTGAGAATGGGTAGTTATAAAGGGAAAAAACTGAGTTAGATGGGAGGAAGAAACCAGAGAGAGAGAAGTCAGAGTTTGTTGTTGCTCCCCCTGTGGATTGTTTGTGTGCATGCATGAAGCTAAAGTAAGTCTGTTTTGTTTTATTATGTAGATATGATGTTTATTTTAAGATGAGCAGAGTTCAATAGTTAATTTAACTCATTCCTGCTATCTGTTGTGTTGTATTAGTTTATTGCAATTATATAGAGATTTGCATTGCCCCATAATTGGTCGTCGGCATAACAGTGAAAGTTAACAACCAGTTAACAATGAACAAACTGAGATCGGTCTAGGAAATATGACTTAAACCAGCCTAGGGCGGTTCCTTTAATGCCAATTTGATATTCCAGTCTCTATAAAAGAATCTGATGGTCAATGGTGTCAAATGCGGCACTAAGATCTAATAGGACAAGTACAGAGATGAGTCCTTTGTCTGATGCCATTAGGAGGTCACAGGCCTGGTAATGAAGCTGTTGGAAAAGGAGACGCTCAGGTGCCCTCAATGCCTGGTGATCCATGACCTGCACAGCTTCCGTAAGGACAGGAAGATGGCAGAGCTTGGTGCGTTATAAAGGTATAAAAGTATAAAGTCAGATCTCACCAATAAAACAGGGTAAATCATCATTTGGTTAAATGTGTGAAACTCTGGACATAAATGATGAGGATCTATAGCTCTGTGCCATTCATATACCTCCAATATATTTTATATAATATTTTATACATTTTTGAAACTCTTCATTCAAGACTGTAGACAGACACGGACCCATCAACTATTAGTGCATTCACTGTCGGACAACAACCAAAAAAATGTGTTCTTTAAACTCAGGTCAAATGAGTGACACAAAAAGGGAACCGAGTAAGCTGTATAAATTAAATCTTCAACTTACAGATGGACAGGATGATTATACTCTGCTCTTATTCAATTCAACCTTTGACCTGTGATCTGTGACCTCTGACCTCTGCAGGTGCAGACATTAACACCCAGGCTTCTGATGGAGCGACTGCTCTGTATGAAGCGACCAAAAACGGACACGAGGAAGTTGTGGAGCTGCTTCTCTCTCAAAAGGCCGATGCCAACAAACCCGGGAAGACAGGATTATTACCACTGCACATCGCAGCCCAGAGAGGAAGTGATACGTATGTCCAGCACAGCTGCAGTTACTGTCACCTTTCCTCTGTTCCAGTCAGATAAGCAATATTTTTCTTAAAAACCTTAAAAACCTAAATGCAGAAATGTACAATTAACTGCAGGTTTACGGATCATCAGCTACGTCCTGTGCCCGCTCACAACGACTATATTAATTTTCAAACGTCAAAGTTCTTTTACGAGGATTGCATAAAACCTCTTTGGCGTCTCCTTGCCTAAGTGTTTAGACAAAGGCTTTCATGGTAGTTACTGTCATAATACAGCACACATGCATTTCAGTTACCATGGTTACGCTGCATTATCAGTGTTAGCTAGTTTCTCAAAAATGGGCAACAAAAAGAAAAAGAAACTGGACAGTTGAGGATGTTGTTCTCCTCGATGAATGTGGAAAATGCAAGTATATAATCGAAAGCAAATTTAAACCACCACACAAGTGGCAGGAAGTAACAGACAAACTCAATGAGAGAAATCTTGCTGTGACATGAACCATAGATGAAGTAATAAAGAAATATGAAGATATTACTGTGACAGCGAGAAAGAAGAAAGAGAGGAGTTGATAGAAACTGGTTTCATGACAAGCAGAATGTTGCAGAGAAAAGTTGGAACATGGGCTTGTCACCAGGTTCTAATAGCCAATCAGTTCATGGTGGTCAGGTGGTCGAAGGATCACCTCACCAATTTGTTTCTAACTGACCCACTGAACAAACCTGAATAGCACCACTAACTGTAATGCAACATAATAAGCACATTACGCAGAAACTTAACTCAGCTGAACAAAAACGAAGCTGATATCCAAAGTATAAACTCACTATCACTGTCCTCATTCATATTTTAAGATGCTACAAACAGACAGAAACTATCACAACAAAGACAGAAAAGTTGTGAGAGCAGATTAGACACTGAATGTTGGTGAGTGTTGTCTTCGATACAGAAAATACATGTGCAGTGATTCATCAAAACAGTTTTTTTGCCACAGAAAAACACTATTTAGACACACACCCTAATGAAATCCCTATGGTGATTTTATACCATCTCACTTTTCCAACGCATCTTTAGACGAAAATTTATGGGCAACTTTTTTCTGTTGCAGCATTGTTTCCATGCTGATCCCAGCAACTAGCAAGGCCAGAGTTCGCCGGACTGGCATCAGCCCGTTGCACATGGCCGCTGAGCGTAACCGCGATGACGTCCTAAAGACTCTGATTAAGGCAGGATTCGATGTCAATGCTCAGTTATCTGAAGAGCGCTCCAAACTGTACGAGGACAGACGTAGTTCTGCTCTCTACTTTACTGTTATGAACAACAACATCAATGCTGTCCGCTTGCTACTTAAAGCCGGCGCCGATCCCAACCTGGACGTGTTCCGGCCGCTGATGGTGGCTGCTCGGCTTGGCTGCATTCAGACAGTCACACTGCTGGTGGAGTATGGTGCCGACATCAACGCCTGCATCCCCACACACCCCACCACCTTCCCTGCCGTCTACATGTTCTCCATGAAGTATCTATCCATGTTTAATTACCTGCTGGAAAATGGAGGCCATGCCTATTCCTGCTTCACTTGCATGTACGGCAGCAGACCTCATCCACCAATAAAAACCTCCCGAACCCGAAGGGGCCACCTTGAGGACTCCAATAGAAACCTGTCAGAGTACAGCCCAGCTAGATGCATTCAGGTGCGTTACAGACATCTGAAATGAGAGGCTTTACAGACAATTACCAAGAGAGGCATTCAGACATGGTACAAACATTTGGAACGATAGGTGTTAATGTGAGTGGCAGATGTTGGAAAAGAGAGGCGTTCAGGTGCATTAAAACTGTTTGAAATGTGAGGTGTTCAGGTCTGTTACAAACAAACCTGTCAAATGAGAGGTGTTCAGGTGTGTTACAAATGTTTGCAATGGGAGACGTTCAGGTGTATTACATACTAATGTTTGAAAAGAGGCGTTCACGTGTGTTACAGGCATTTAAAATGAGCAGTGTTCAGGTCTGTTAAAGACGTTTGAAATCAGCTGCTTTCAAGCGTATTGCAAACATTTGAAATGAGAGGTGTTCAGGTGTGTTACAAATGTTCAAAATGAGAGGCATTCAGGTGCATTCCATACAAATGTTTGAAAAGAGGTGTTCAGGTGTGTTACAGATGCTGCATTCATGGGTGTTACAGATGTTTGAAATCAGAGGATTTCATGTGCATTACAAATGTTCTGTGATTGATTGATTGATTGTTTGATTGATTAACAGTTCTGTGAGATGATCTCCGCCCCCAGCATCTGTCGATGGGCAGGACCGATCATTGATGTCCTGTTGGACTATGTTGGTCATGTGACTCTCTGCTCCAGACTGGTAGAACACCTGGACAGCTTCTCAGATTGGAGCAACATCAAGGAGAAAGCAGGTGAATCACTTACAGGTAGAGGTGATGTCACAACTGTAGTAGGTAACAGCCAATCACATCCCTTCAATATTATCACCAGTGTCTGCTGTGTCTCAATTCTTCTTCTCTTGCAGCGCCTCCGCGGCCACTGCTGCAGCTGTGTCGGCTGCAGATCTTGCTGCTGGTTAAACATCGGAGACTGCAGAAGTTGCCGCTGCCTGGAGGTCTGATCCGCTTCCTGCAGCACCAGGAGGGCACTGTAGACATCTGCGGAGACTGCCCAACTGACTGAGGGCAGAGTATCGATCAGTATTGGTTATTGGCAGCTAATGAAGCTGGAGAAATGTCTGACATGATGAAAATATGAACTGACTTTGTTTAAAACTCACAGTAATGATTTTGATTGACAGTTGCTGGAGAAATGTTTAAACTATAATTCAGCTTTTTCCTTCTTGTTAATAAACCGCATGTTTAGATTCAAAACATTAAAATAAGTGTGTTTATCTTTATCATCATCATCATCATCGCAAACACACCAAATATGGAGTCGTGAGTACAGTAAGCAGCTATTTTATCACTGAGTCTGTGTGAGTTTTTTTCTGTTGTAAGCATTTCAATTTTACTTGATAGTGATAGTGAGTAGAAAGACAGGGAAGTGATGGGATGACGTGCGTCATTCCAATTTGTTCAGCGAAGCCCTCAATTTGATCTGAAAAAGAGTATCTGCTACCATCATACACAAGATTTCATCAAGATCCACACTATGTGCAGCCATCTTGAAAACAGTAGATTCAAATTCAACCACCAATCACCAGGGAAGAGCCTGTCCCCTTACTTTGGATGAATTTGACAGATTTATTGAGTTACATTTTTTTTATTTATTTATCCATAGTTACACTATGGATAAATAATTTAAATACAAAACAAAACAAAAACAAAAAAAAAAGCTGCCAGAACGTTTAAAAGATATCTATTCTGCCCAGAGTTGTTGCAATATCCATATCTCCAGAGCAAGGTAAAAGTACCTAAATGAGTTAATCTATTCCATTGCTCTATTACATAGTTATGTAGTCAGATAAGTTGGAGTCTCTATGGTCTATGGTTGTCAGGTGATGTGACACTGTGCCAAGAAAGGTCCCCATATTTTCTCAAATCGATTTTGTGCGTTGGGTTTATACATACAGAACTTTTCCATCTGTAATACAAAAAGCATTTCTTTCAGCCAATGTGAAAAACAAGGTGGAGAAGTGGACTTCCAGGTCAGGAGAATAAGCTTCCTAGCCACGCTAGCCACTCTGGCAGACAGAGCATCCAAACATGGCCATGGTTAGAAGTTTTAGGTCTGCAGACAACAAACTTATGGGTCGATAACTTGCGGCCAGTAGGGGTTTTTTTTTTTCCCCTTTAAAATAAGCGGGATGGTAGCCTGCATGAGACTAGGTGGGAGTTTAGATAACAAAAAAGATTCATTAAACATGTCTATTAAAATTGGAGCTAATTTATCAAAGAATTTTCTATACTATAAAATTCTATTGGAAAACCATCTGGACCTGGACATTTCTCTGTTTGCATGGAAAAAGCTGCTTGTCTGAGTTTACCAATAGTGACTGGTTCTAAAGTCGTAACAGACTCAGGATCTACTCTAGGAATGTTAAGAGAGCTAAAGAAGCCGTTGAGGGCAGAGGGGTCGGTCGTCTGATCAGAAGAATATAAAGATATATAGAATTGTCTGAAGTGTTCATTCATTATTTTGGGATCTGTTGTAACACCAGATGAGGTTCTAATTTGTGGAATTTGGTGAGAGGACGTCTGACGTAAGTAGTGAGCAAGAAGTCGGCTTGCATGGCATCTCATCCAGCTTCAATATGTCCTTTAGGAGTTGTGCAATAAAGTCGGGGGCCCTCCACTGCAGCAACTTGTTTGACATTTTCTGCCAGATAAGAGGGAGCTTGTCTTCCTCCTCGGCTGATAACATATCCGCTTGTTTCATGCTAGCTTGGTAACGAGCAGCAGCTTCTGTTGGCAAGATATTCGTGTTACCCTTTTTTAATAAACTCAGCGATAAACACAAGGCAAATACTTACAAAGATAGAGAGTCTGGAATGCAAAATTGCGTTCTAATTGTTAAAATGTGTTGTGCTACGAGGAGCTTAAAAAAAACACGTCTACTCTGTCCGTATCTCACAGCGCCCCCAACATTTAACTGTTTAATGTCATTTTTTTTGTTATTAATTACTTTATGGTGGCAAGTAAGCATTTAATTACATAATTATTTATGTATTTATATTTTTATATTATTTTTGTTTTGGCCCTTAAAAACCTCCATTTTAAATCTATGGGTCCGGAGGTTTTGACAGTTAAATGAAAATATTCAGATGAATCAGAGGAGGAGGAATGCTGATTGGCTGTGAGCTCAGAGCTTGAAAACAGAAAGTGAAAGTGTTTGAACAGTTGAGATGCTCATAAATGAAACGGCTTCTCAGCAGCAGCAGCATCAGCAGCAGATTTATCTGCATCATCAGGCTCTGGTTTATGTCTGCAGGAGGCCTGTCTGCTCTGGATACTGGTTCTGGTGAGTATGCAGGAGGCCTGATTGCTCTGGATCCTGGTTCTGGTGAGTATGCAGGAGGCCTGTCTGCTCTGGATACTGGTTCTGGTGAGTATGCAGGAGGCCTGATTGCTCTGGATCCTGGTTCTGGTGAGTATGCCCAGCAGGAGTCAGCAGAGCAGCAAAGGTACATTTATCAGAAGAAGAATTTCATTCATGATGGAAGATTATATTTACAGACAATACATTATCCATAAGTTGAATGTATGAAATATTTTTAGAAATGTTCAAAAAGATTTCAGGATTCACAACATGCTGGCTACAGATTAATTAATTAATTTTGTTTTATTTCAAATAAGAAAGCAGAAAGAACATCAACACTGTCAAGACACAAACTCTGAAAACAGACTGATAACACGTGACCATTAAAACCTGAACTGTCTGCTCCTGTTACAGAGAAACAGGCAGTCAGACAGGTGACCTCATCCTGCCTGTAGCCCCACCCCTCCAGGCGACTCCGGGAATCAAGTGACCGAGAGATGAACGGTAGGAAAGCTGCTGGATCATTTTGAATTAGAAAATTAGAAAATTAAATTGACGTTGTTTTAGTTTGAGAGAGTACTGTGTGGAACGTGTTGAGTTTCTGTAAACGTGTGGACTTATTTAAAAAAAAAAAAAAAGCTTTTTTCTTAAACAACTTCGTTAAACTTTCGGATTCATGAATGTAAAATAATGTTTACAGTTTATTTACCGTCACAGTGTTCTTCACTAAACAGCTGTAAAACTCTTACCAGACTGCCACAGCGCATTATTATTATTGTTACTGTTGTTATTATCATTCTATTTTTATTATTATTTTATCTTGCTTTCAGAGATTTATCAGAATGTTTTTGAGGTTCTCTACAGAACTCTGGTTCCCTGTCTGAGCCAGTTTAGAAAAGTTTATTGCATATAAACATATAATAATATAAAATATAAAATAAACAAGTTGTGCTGAATGTTCAGCAGGAGGTGCTGAGGCCAAGGAGACCCGAGGAGGTGAGAGGAGGAGACTGCCCAGACTCAAGATCCCTGGAAAACTCAGGAAGATCTACGCACGGAAGAACCATGCTGCAGGTCCAAACCAACAGAACTTCAAAACTAATAGAACATAAGAATATCAATAGAACCAACAGAACCACAGGTAGAACTGACAGAATAGAACCGACAAATCCTGAACTAGAACCCACAGAATATAATCAGGTTAGAAAACAACAGAACCTCAGGTAGAACCCTGTTGATCTGAACCAGCAGAACATCATTTAGAACTTAAATTATTATCTGCAGATTTTTCAGTTAACTTTTGTCCTTTCACTCTGCTGCGATGTGCTTCATACAGATGAGCAGCAGGAGGAGCCGCTGGAGGTGCAGTGGAAGGAGCAGGAGCAGCTGGAGGAGACCAGCAGGAAGCTCATCATCAGGGAGGAACAGCTGTTCAGTCAGGACTCTCCCAGTGAGGAGGAGGAGGACCAGCTGCAGAAAGAGCTGGAGGCTCTGCAGCTGCAGATACTGATGGCCATCCAAAACACCTTCACCTCTTCCTCCTTGGGGGAGCTGGAGGTCCTGCGCAGCGCCGTGGCCTCCATCCAGCAGCAGGAGGAGCAGGACCAGCGGTGGGCAGGTCGTCCTGCGGGACAAGCTCCAGTGTGGCGTCCTCAGAAGTGTCTCAGCCGTCACAACACACTGCTGTGTAACATGATAGAGTTCAGACTGAAGGAGGCTGCGGAGGATGACTCAGGAGGAGCCAACCAACTATCCTCACCTGTGAAGAGGGAGGTGAGTCCTGAACGTCATCACTTCATGTCATGGTCTGTGGGGTGATGAGAAATAAGTTTGACAAAGGCCACAAAAAAATCACACTGAACAATCTGAGCCGAGACCTAAAATATGAAATTGCTTTTATAATGTCGACATATGGAGTGAACCACACCAAGCGCTGGTCAGAAATTCTGACTTACTAAAAGTGTCTCTCAGTGGCTTTATGAAAAGCTTTTTAGAGGAAATGCTTAGCTAGGAACCTTTAGCACCACTTAGGAGAATAGCATTTAGTGGGATAAGAGACTTTGTAAATACAGGCTCTGGACTCTTGTTGCTGTCATACCTGTGCAGGTGTGTCATTTGGGGAAGCGTGTAAAGGAGGACCTGCTGATGGTGGTGAGGAGGGTGAAGGACTGTTACCCTCCTCAGATGGACATCCTGAATTTGTATGCTGGACTCTATCATCAGAGATTCTCCACTCGGCTGACCCAGCTCGCTGCCTTGGGCCTGGAAGCAGACGACTGCAGCTACCTGCTGTTCTGGGTCAACCACTGCTATCCACAGTAAGAGATGCTGACACACAAAACTGACAACAGCATAGTCGCTGTAGCTGTGATAGCAAACGTCTTATCTCCTGCTTAAAAAATGCAAGCTTATGATTAGTAAGTGAAAACTACCTTCAGTCAAATATTCAGGTGTGTGTTTACTCTTTCAGTGAAATATTAAAACACGTGGAATTGGACGGAAAGATAAAGACGACCTGTTTGGGTTCTCTGCTGCTGCAGGATGATCTGAACTGGCTGGAGGAGCAGTATCTGACTCACACAGAGGTGACCAGTCCAGCAGACAGCTGGGTGCTAGTTTGTGCTTATGTTCACAAGTTAAACACTGAAATCATTGTGTTTATGTTGTAACAGTGTTTATTTCAAAAGAATAATCCATTCAGGAAAAATAGGTAAATATAAAAACAAACTATAAGACTTAAACATTATACAGTTAAACACATCAAACAGTTGGAACAAGTTTAATTTTCGATATTAATGTCTGTCAAATAAGACTTGCTTGTCTGATGGGAATCTAAAGTTATGGTTATGTTCTTGGCATATTTTGTGATGATCAGTTACTCATATAGAGCTATAAACATTCTGCATACATGTTAGCTTTATATGTTGATGGTTCTTATGTTCCAATGAGTTTAAAAAAAAATGATCATGCTGAACCAGAACTAAATATTCAAACTTAGGACACTTTGTTATTTATGTCTGCGTTCTTGTGTCAAATGGACAAACGGAGACAAAACATGTTGAGTCGTTTTTCTTTCCTTCAGGACAAAGTGAAGTTGTGGCTCACCACAGCGCTGAAGAAAGAAGAGGAGAGCTGGCTAAGCGGCAAGACACCTGAGCTCATCGACCAATACTACTTCAGTCCACTGGCTATAGATGTCATACAGGTGAGACAGGGTCTTTACAGATGAGACACAGATGAGACAGATGAGGGTCCTTGCAGGTGAGACAAGGTCATTATAGGTGAGACAGGTAGAATAACATCAGTATAGCTTCTCTGTATGAAACACCTGTAGTTTAAACAGGTATGTAACAGGTTTTATTTTCCACTTCGGGGTGATGGATATATTCTGGTGTATTTCCAGGTGGTAGATGGCTCCCTGGCTGACTTCAGGCAGGTCATCAGAGACCAGAGCAAAACTGAAAGGATCATTGCTCACCTGGAGAATTTCCTCAACAGGTAGACCTGTCCCGAACACACAGCACATGTTTGTATGTAAATACAGTGTTCACCTGTTACAGGTGTCCTGTGTTTCAGTTATAAGAAGTGCATGGAGGAGTTTGTGAAGGGTAAACACGGTAACGTCCGCTCAGTGATGAAAGCTCACCTGGTCTGCGAGGAACAGTTAAGGTGAGATTACCTGCTGCATCTCTCATGGAGCCATCTGTGGTTTATCTAACAATAAAATCTACCTGTACCTGTGTGTGCACCTCTCCTCAGAGAATACATCACAGGAACAGTTGTGTCAGATCAGCAGAAATGCTGCTGTCTGGACACTCTGTCTGCCCTGAAGGATTGTGGGTACAGGTGTCTCATCTGTCCCAGCCATCTTAAGGTACAACTGTGCTTGCACTGATTAACTACAAACATGATTACACTGACACATAAATACCAACATTATTATTGATGAGTTTTAAACTTCATTATCAAATACGGACCCTTTCCAAAAAATCTGAATATCATGGAAAAGTTTGTTTATTTACATAATTCCATAAAAAAAAACTAAAATTTTGCAAATTTTCAGAAAATGATTAAAATTGCTGTTAAACCATAAGAAGAGGATAAAAAAAATAAACCTCCATGAATCCACACAGGCCAGAGACAAAAGAGGCAGCATGCTCTTTACTGATCTGTACAACCATGAATACTCAATAGTCATGTGACTTTTAATGGAAGAACATGTCTTAAAGCAAACAGCAACACCTACCTGTGTGTGGGCGTGTCTGTTCAGGTGTGTTGCAGTCAGCTGTGGACGTCTGGTTGGTTGGATGGGTCAATTTCTGTTGTCAATTCTCTGCTGGATTCTCTGAACCAACACTTGAGTGACCTCACTGACCTGAAACCTGCCTGCAGACAGGTGAGACACCTGAGGATCTGTCTCTTCTTTCTATCTGTGACAGTAGAGACGTATGCTGCCAGTTTATAATTTCTTTTTAGGCCCAGATCCTGATCTACCCTGGCTTATATTTTTTTCTTTCCAATGTTAGTCTCAGGGACAGGGGACGGTTTGGAGGGTCTCTCTCTGTTTGTTTACCACCTGTCTGTCTGCCTGCCTGCAGGCAGTGCTGTGTGTCCTCCATCAGGACGTGGCTCTTCAGTATGTGAAGAGGATGATGAAGACCAGGAGGATGAGTAGAGAGCAGCAGCTGGGTGGAGCTCAACGGCTGATTGAAGACACCCGAAGAATCAACGACTTCTTTGCTGAGAGGGTGAGACCCATGCACGCACACTCACACACATACATTCAGTATGAGGATAGTTTCATCTCTGATGAGGGTTGTTTGAGGCCTAAATATGTTCATCATTTGTTCTAAACATATCACAACATATGACTGTAAACATGTCAGTATGCGTGTCGTGGTACTGCAGTATAACTAGTACTCCTGTAGTATTGCAGTATCAGTAGTACTTCAGTGTAGTGTTTGTGCCCTCAGGGCTGTAGTGACTCCTCCTGGATCAGTTCTTTGCTCTGCAGCATTGCTGAGATTCTGCGTCTGCAGGATTCTGGAAGTGTTCAGCTGGAAATGGTCTGTCTGACCAGGATGTTCCCCGACCTCAGGTAAGACAGACAGGCAGAGAGACAGACAGGGGTAGAGAGACAGCTAGGCAAGTCAGTGTTTGCTCTCATGCAAACACTGACCTGAATCGGCTGTGTGAGAACCACCTGGTTGCCATGGGAGACAGCAGGTGCTGCTCAGGTGTCATCGCAACAATACTGTGAAGAGTCAGGTTAACAAATACCCTGCAGCAGTAGGTCACTGTAGACCTAAATGCCTGTGACTTCAGTTCACTAAAGTTGGAATACATAAACTCACCTTGTCCACCAGGTGTGAATTAGACACTTAGCTTTATTGTATTAAAGCCATTCAGAACATTTTCTGTCAGAACAATAAAAATTGTTTGTCTATCCTCAGTGACACTCACGTGTTGGCACTGCTCTCTCTGAAAACTGGCCTATCAGCTGCAGACATTCGCTCCATCAGGCGCAGCGTGGAGGAGAACCACCTCCATGATGCCTCCTCCAATCACAGCCCACCATTCTTTTCCATGGTCAAAGTCAAATGGATAAATAGCAAGATCAACCAGATGGGGCTGCAGACCTGACGTACAGCATGTTAGCATGTTATCAGCACTGTGTGTTCTGTGTTAATGTTTAAGGTACAGAGGTATGGTTAAAATAAGTGAAATTATGTAGAAAAATATAACAATCCGAACAGGTGTTCATTGATCAACCAACCAACCAGAAAGTGTAAAGCTGGGTGACCTTTAGATAAATGAAAAAACTTTTACAATAACAAACATCTTTGCGTGTGGAAGAATCCCCAACTTTCATTGTACCCCCCAGTACAATGACAATAAAGATAATTCTGATTCTGATTCTGTCCTGGAATGTTTTCCAATAATCTCAAGGAGCAGCATGGATAAAGCTGACAGGCCGGACACTGGATCATGCATGGCAGACCTACTGTGACCAAAAAGGTTTAAACTAAATGAGAATGTGCAGATTTTATCAGACCTGAAATCAGAGCCAGTAATAAGTAAGACACACATTTCATCAAGGTAATTCAAAGTGCTTTAAAACATAAAAGGCATCAATACAGAATGTAAAAGCAATAAAAAAGACATTTAATACAATCTCAAAAAGAGGAGACAGATAAAACTACTAAATAATACTTAGAGTGCAGCGTAAGATTAATCAGAAACAGAAACAATTACTTTGGTTTTATCTTTAGTTTAATTAAAGAAAATTCCTGCACATCCAATTGATTTGTTCAATGCACTTAGTCAGCATTTGTATTGGACCATAGTCCCCTGGTTATATGGTTATGTAAATGTGTGTGGCATCTGCATAAATATAGTATGCTATTTTGTTTTCTATAATCTGAGCCAGTGGGAGCATTTAGACATTAAACAGAAGAGGCCTCAGAATGGAGCCTTGTGGAACTCCATGTCAGTTTTGTTCACTTAGATGTGTAATTACCTATAGACACAAAGGAGTCTCTGTCCTTTAAGGAGGATTCAAACAAGTTACTGTGCCAGAAAGACCGACTCCAGTGTTTTCCACTGTTTGTGTTGAATGCAGCACTGCGATCCAGTAATACTAAGACTGAAATTCTGCTGCTCTGTGTTTAACACAATAGGTCAAATTAGTCTCACATGCCCATCTTAAAGAAATAAGGACAAATAAGTTCTTAATTAAAGTAACATAGGATAAAATATAAAGAGACCAGAACTGTTGCTCCATTCAAAGGTGAAAGTGAGTGCAGTCTTTAAATAAAGAGCCATCAGGTAAATAAGGGCATGACAACAGCTGAAAACAAGAGCCAATTAATTATGAGGAACGGTAGGCAGAGGAAGTGTGATAAAGGAAGTGAGGTAGGTGAGGAAAGGAAATGGAAAAATTAATTCCATTTCATTACTAAATACTAATATAATAATATATTAATAAATTTAAACTGTATTGGAAATGCTCTGGCAATATGTAAAAATACACTAGTAGACTAAAGTAGATGTATTTGTACTCTAATAAGGTTAAATTTTATGTTCACTCAAAGTGCACAGCAAGCGAAAATATTCAATTATTAGTACGTTAAGTAAAGTTGTTACATTTTAGCACAGTGAAGTATACTTAATACAATTAAAGCTGGGCTTTTAGTACAACTTTAATACTATTTAAGTGTAATAAGTACACATTTTAGTAGACTTTAAGTACATTATTAAATAGACTGGATGCAAGTATACTATAACAGTGTGCTGATGCATACTAATATATGAGTGTACAATATGTGTGTGTTGATTTGTTCTGTACATGTGACATCATTGCACGTCTGTCCGTCCTGGGAGAGGGATCCCTCCTCTGTGGCTCTTCCTGAGGTTTCTTCCACCTTTTTCCCTGTTAAAAGGTTTTTTGGTGGACAAGTTTTTCCTCACTAATCGAGGGTCTAAGGACAGAGGGTGTCACTCCCTGTACAGATTGTAAAGCCCTCTGAGACAAATGTATTTTGTGATTTTGGGCTATATAAATAAAATTTGATTTGATTTGATTAATATTTAGGATACTTTATTGTATTTTTTTTTTACTCTGATATGCTCTGACTCTGTAGCGTTTAAATGTACAATTTGGAAATACTGGAATATATTTTAAATAGTACATTAGTAAAACGTTTATTTTCACATCCAACAATACAACTGTTTACTAACAAGTTCAACACATCAACTTAAAAGCTGATGGTGTTTCAGTTGCTTTCACTACTAGAACATCAGTTATTGCAGGTTTTACTTTAAATAAACACAAACCGTATTTCTGGTTTGATGAATCATTCTGACAGTAAATTGTAAAACAGTTTGTTGACATACAAACATTATTTTATTCAAACTGTCAAGAGACACTTTTAGCTTCAGGATGTTTTGTGAACACGACTCTGGACTCTATATTAACAACACTCTGTGTTGAATGAAGACAGTGCAGCAGCAGGTATTTTGGGACCACAGAGACTTTATTAGATAATTCAGGTGTTAGATGTGTCCAACAGGTTGAGACAGGAAATAGAAAATCCTTCACCTGTTGGCAGACTGAAGTCTAACTGAGCAACTCTACATGTCCTGCAGCTTCAGGACAGTTTCTGTTACACTGAGGGGTAGTGAGGGGGGTTTGTGAGGGGGTGCTGTCAGAGGTCAAAGGTTACAGTGACACAGTTCACTTCTGCTCAGGCATCAGGTCGTCGATGCTCTCTCCGGCCTCCAGACGCTTCTCCATGTCCACCAGCAGGTTGACTCCGTCCACCACCATCTGGACCAGCTCCACCTCTGAGAAGCCCAGCCGGTCTGCATTTGAGATGTCAAAGACACCGCCCACTGCCGCTGTGTCCACGCCACCTGTGGACACAGGCATGAAGTGATGTCACACAAAATAAGCTTATAAACACGTCACTTAAAAACTACTAACTTCTAAAGACTTTTTTGTCTCTTTCTCTACCTGTGCGTCTGTGTACCTGTGCATTTCTACCTGTGCGTCTGCTTACCTGTGCCTCTCTTCTGCAGCCTCAGTCTCTTGAGGACATCTCCAAACTTCTCATTCTTGCTCAAGTTGGGCAGCTTGACGTGGACTCCAGCCCGCAGCCCCGTCCCCAGGTTGGATGGACAGGTGAGGATGTAGCCCAGGTGTTCGTTCCACATGAACTCATGGCCTTTCTCCTTAAACAGGCCCTCGATCTGCATACAAATAGAAAGAGGGAGACAGGTGTTCAGGTAACGAGTTTCTGTCCAGTGAACAAGCACCTGTCCTAGAAACAGGGAGTGTGCGCAGGTGTTCACCTTGGTGAGTCCCGTGCAGAAGCGGGTGAACACCTCCCTCATGTTGCCTCCTTTCTGCATGCTGATGACACGCAGGTGATCCTCCTCGTTCACCCAGACCAGGAAGGTCTTGTTGTCATTGTGCCTGCAAAGCAATGAGAGCAGAGCGTTAACCGGCAACAAACAGACACAACAGGAAGTCTGTGAACACATCCATCTTCAACATCTTTCCAGATGAGCTGGTCATGATGTTCAGGACATCTGAAGCATCAGCTGACATTCTGTCAGTGTTTGGGTACGTCTGTCTTGACGTCTTGTTTATCCAACTCAGTTTTATCTGATGTCAAACATTGAAAAGCTGATTGAATTAAAAATGAAATGGATGCCTAGCTCCTGACTAAGGTACACCCCCACTCAGAGGTCATACTAACCAGATGCCGCGGCCGTCGGGCCAGTCGCGGGCCATACCAGACGCCAGCAGCAGTGGGGAGACGGGTTTATCGAACAGGAAGTGGTCATCGATGAGCTGCTGCTGCTCCTCTTCCGTCATGTTCTTCAGAGCGTAGTACTTCCCCTTCAAGTCTCCGTCCAGGATGTCCAGACCTGTAGACATTAGACACACACACAGGAGGTCAAACGGATGCAACAGTGCCTACTGGAAAGAAGGTACATTTAGGATTTTGGCCAAACTTAATTTCATAGTCTCATAGTTTCTTGTAATGTCCCACAAAGGAAAGCATTAATTGTACTGAGATATTTTCACGGTTTATACTTAGTTGTTAGATTTGTCTTTGAGTATCAAAGAAGAATTTCTGTTATGATGTGACAGATAGTAAAGTTTCTTGCTGGTTTAAACGAAACGATTCTTTGAAGGAGTCAAATGCTGATTGTTGTTTTCAGGAAACTTCATAGAGAGGAAGTGACTGAATTGTAAAATAAAGTATCAACCGTAAATTAAAAGTAAATATAACAGATTTTTTTAACAGATCTCTTTATTGCAGCCTGAACTTTACAATCTAGTTAGTTTTTTTTAATTTTACATCTGGGTTCATTTTCCAAGCTAATTAATAATAGTTAATAATCTCTCCGTCTGTCACTCTGTATTAATACTGCCAAAGAGAAGAGCCTGCAGTCTGTTCTGATCCAGTCAAGTTTCATTTCAGGCTCAGAGCTCTCGGCCTCATCAAGAGGCTCAGCAGGATGACTCTGAACTCTCCGTTATGTAACAGTTTGATCTGCTGCTGTGCGATCTACACTGAGGCATGATGGGAAAATATCTAGATAAAGACTTTTTCTGTTCAGCTGAAATAAAAACACACGGATGAAGCTCAGTTCTTCAGCTGGCAGAGAAGCAGCAGGGGGTAATGCAGGGCCATCATGGTGTCCTCAACCCTAACCCTGCCTGAAGAAGAAGGTCAATAGAGGAACTGATCCTAACAGTATTTTATACATTTTGAGTTCCTCGGCTGCTGTACAAGTTGATGCAAACCACACACACACACACACACACACACACTAGTGGTGGGCCGTTAACTGCGTTAACCCGGCCGTTAACCCACCCATAAAAAATACCGCTACCGTTAATCTATTATCAAAATTGGGTTTGGAGCTGGGTCCAATGATAAACTTTTGGTCAGTACTTAGGTACTTCGCATTATGAATTATTATTCTAGATTTAAAAAAATGTATCTATGCCCACCACACACACACACATATATATATATATACACATACATACGTATATATATATATATATATATATATATATATATATATATGTGTGTGTGTGTGTAGTTTGCATTATATATATAAAATGATGTCATACTTTCAATGGAGAGGTTCTCGATGGCACGTCGTTCTCCGCGACTGCAGTGCGGCGGCAGACAGAACCCACGGATACTCCGTCCAGTCCGAACCCGGGAGCTCAGAACATAGTTTGGATCCAGATCATCTCCGCCCTGAAACACACAAATGATAACCAGTAGAATCACAGCAGATCAACCGTCCAGTTAAATCAATCAGAGCTGACGAACTGCATGATGTCATTCAAAGAGCCTAAGATATCAGGTAAAAGGAGTTCTGATTGGGCCTGTTTGGTTTTACCTGCAGGTTTTCGGCATTCAGGTCCGTCTTGTGTTTGTCTGATGGTTTGTATCCTCCATGGCGGTCTTCGATCACAGGGTCCAACAGCTCTTTGAACACTTCGTATGTCTCCTCGTCTCCTGCAACGCAGCCCACTGTCATGATGAACGGATGACCTGCAGGGACACAAAATATCCGATCAGTTCACTCTGAACTCCCTCACTGGTGGCTAGTAAATTCACTCGTTAGTTTATCTGTATATGTCTTATTTTCTTATTGTAATTGGAATGATTGTTTACTGAAATGTTTTCCTTAACAAATTAAGTTGAATTTGATGATGAGGATCAGTTATGAAGTAAACGTGCCCCTCCCTTGCTGTGGGGGAATTAATCTGATCTAATGATCCAATGAAAGGGTTCATTATCGAGCAGCAGCTGAACACAAGTGGTTACCTGGTCTAGAGGAGGGGTTACCTGGGTTGTCGACTCCGGTCTGGATGACATCGTCCAGAGTGAATCCACTGGGCGTCTCCTTGTCGCGCAGGTTGCCATACATGTCAGATGTGAGCACCTTGGCCATGTGGTTGTTGTGCTGGCTGAGGTCGGGGTACTCCTGCTCCGCCGAGTAGTTCATCTTCAGCTTGTTGTGTGTATTTCCGAAAGGCATGATGAAGTCCGGCTGCTGAGCAATTTGATATGAAACACTATATATATATATATATATATATATATATATATATATATATATATATATATATATATATATATATATATATATATATATATATATATATAAAGAAATTAATTAATGTTCCTCCATATTCTTCAGCATTATTATTGAACTGCACAGAGCCGGTCTGGCTCGGCTCAGCTCGGTTCAGGAAACCCTTGAGGGGATCAGTGTGGAGTCTAAACCGGGAGACAGAGGCTGATTATGATCAGCTGGAGGCCGTGACGCAGCAGTAGGCCGGGTTTAACCGCAACGCTCCGGTCACCTTCAACACAACGGAAACGGGTTATGCCCGTTTAACTGGAAATCTAACGACATATTAACTATGTCGAATCAATAATCAAATCAGTAGAATGACAGAAACAGTCTGCCAGAATAAAGTGAAATTATTCAAATCAGATAAATATTTTCCTCGCTTGTTTATTTACACAGTAATAGGCCTGATGGAGACGGAACTAAACCTCATTCAAATATTAAACGTTTATTAATTAAATTAATTGTGAAGAAATAATCAACAAACCGGTGTCGCAGTGTCTCCTGCTTGGCCTCATCCTGCACATAACGATGTTTTTACGACTGACTAGATTTAAGACGGATTTATTTCTGAGCTTTTGTTTAAAACTGCAAAGCTTCAGGCGTCCAATCAAATCTAAACATAACAAAAGCTTTAATGCATCAAATTAATTATTGAGAGAAACGACAGATCTGTATTTGTCCGCTGTGACTGCGCAACACCTGCAGACAGGACGGACTGCAAGGTCGTTTGGATGCAGACAGACAGACAGACAGATGGATAGACAGATAGATAGATAGACAGACAGACAGATAGACAGATAGACAGATAGACAGATAGATAGATAGATAGATAGATAGATAGATAGATAGATAGGCAGGCGCTCTGCGGGTGTGCAGCCAGTAAGCAGTCAGTAAGCAGCCAGTAAGGAGCCTCTCTTTGTTCTCTGCTTTGTCTGGTTTGTCTGATCACTGCAGAGCACGCTTCTCTGTGCGTGATGAGCTATGGAGGATGTATCGATGAAGTGATCGGCAGTGCTGTGATTGGTCAGCGTTAAAGGTGTTCCTACCTGTCAGTTGGATCTGAGATGTACTCTGTACCGGGTCCGGTGCTGCTGCTGCCTCTGCTGCGGATTCTCATCCTTTTATACCCGCCCCCCGCTTCTCATTGGCTCCTATTTACAGTCCATTCATTCCATTGGACAGGAAGGCCGCGGCCGGTCACTTGACGTCTCTCTCTCTCTATGTGTGTGTCTCCTACTGTCACAGGTTCAGATCCCGCAGCACTGAAGATATGTTCGCCTCTGCCTCTTGACAGCAGCTTTGTATGTTCCTCAGTCACCGATTCACTTCTGATATAATGACAACGACAGTAATACCAAACCTTACAGTAAACACACAAAGTGTTTCACATTAAAACAAATAAACAGATCATTTACAATAAAACGAGATTAACACAATGATATATAATACAGTTCAATTAAAAGAGAATAAATGAGTGGATCCTTATTATAAAATATATTCTCCTGTAGTCTCAGCTTTACATATGTGTTCATCAAACTGCAGATGTTTGTTTCATTTCAGCTGTTTGCTTTGTTCTGCATTTCAGTGCAGTGACCTTTATTACTGAAGCCTGCTGGTTCATCGAGCTGCATGTTCACTCAAACTAAAGCACACCTGTGTCAGGTTCTATTCCAGCAGAAATACAGAGACATCATAGTTTTAACCAAATCAAAATGAAATTTTATTTGTATAGCCCAAAGTCACAAAATACATTTGTCTCGGAGGGCTTCATCAACCATCCAAAACGACACAGGCAACTAAATAAAAATATAATAACTCTTTAAAGCTATAAATCTTATTTTAAGGACAAATACATAAAAGCTTCTCGACAAACGTGTAGTTTCTGCTTCAGCTGAACATCAATGAAACAACAGACTGACCTTAGTGACAGAGCACTTTCTCCTGCAGCTTTAAATTATTCATCACCTGCAGGAATGAGTGTGTGTGTGTGTCTTATTTCTGCTCCATCAGTCTAAACCCACCCACACTGAGTCTACAGCAGCTATGTGAGGCCTAACTAAGCTAAATGCTAATGTCAGCATGTTAACATATACATTGATGTTTAGCAGGTTTAATGTTCACAATGTTAGCATGCTAAACAGTAAGCAATAAACAGAAAGTACAGCTAAAGCAGACTAAGCAGGGGCCTTCTAATCTACTAGCAAGGTACAACATGTAAGATTGGCCAACTGATCCAAAAAAATATATGTAGTTCAGAGGAATAAAGTGGATGAGCCAAACAATGAAGGTATGGGAAAGAGTAGAGTCTAGAAGCTAGACTAAGGGCAGAAGTGAGCATTTGTGAGCAGCAGTATGGTTTCATGCCAAAAAAGAGTACTACAGATACTCTGTGGAGAGGTCAAAGATAGATTGAAAAATAAATAAATAAATAATATAAATAAATAAATGAATAAATAAATTATATATATACTGTATATATATCATATATATATATATCACATATATAGATATCACAGTTATCTATCTATCTATCTATCTATCTATCTATCTATCTATCTATCTATCTATCTATCTATCTATCTATCTATCTATCATCAAATCAAATCAAATCAAATTTTATTTATATAGCCCAAAATCACAAAATACATTTGTCTCAGAGGGCTTTACAATCTGTACAGGGAGTGACACCCTCTGTCCTTAGACCCTCGATTAGTGAGGAAAAACTTGCCCACCAAAAAACCTTTTAACAGGGAAAAAGGTGGAAGAAACCTCAGGAAGAGCCACAGAGGAGGGATCCCTCTCCCAGGACGGACAGACGTGCAATGATGTCACATGTACAGAACAAATCAACACACACATATTGTACACTCACAATGAATAATAATGAATTACAATGGATGATAAGAATAGGTTACAATGAATGATGAATTATTACAGTAGCAGCAAATCATTACATAACTATAAACTGTAATGGGGATATGGTAACAATGATGACGGTGACAACACATGCAGTAGACGCCACGCAGGACCACAGCAGCAGACACAGTCCACAAGAACCTGCTGGACGAGAGAGCACAGAAACTCCGGGGCAGAAGTTTAATTAGTAACATGATAGATAGATGGATTAGATAGATAGATAGATAGATAAGGAGAGAGAGAGAATGAGAGAGAGAGAGCGAGAGAGTATGTGAGTCCCCCAGCAGTCTAGTTCTATGGCAGCATAACTAAGGGATGACCTGAGCCAGCCCTAACTATAAGCTTTATCAAACAGGAAAGTCTTAAGTCTACTCTTAAAGGTGTTGATCGTGTCTGCCTCCCGAACACAGAGTGGTAGTTTATTCCACAGAAGAGGAGCTTGATAGCTGAAAGCTCTGGCTCCCAATCTACTTTTAGACACTATAGGAACCACAAGGAACCCACCATCCTGGGAGCGCAATGTTCTAGTGGGGTGGTAAGGTACTATGAGCTCTTTTAGATATGATGGTGCCTGACCATGAAGAGCTTTGTATGTTAGTAGAAGAATTTTAAATTCTATTCTAGATTTAACGGGTAGCCAGTGCAAGGAAGCCAAAATGGGAGAGATGTGATCTCTGATTTTGGTTCCTGTCAGAACACGTGCAGCAGCGTTCTGAATCAGCTGCAAACTCTTAAGAGACTTATTAGAGCAGCCTGATAGCAAAGAGTTACAATAGTCCAGCCTAGAAGTAACAAATGCATGGACTAGTTTTTCTGCATCCACTTGAGAAATGATGCGTCTGATTTTGGCAATGTTACGCAAGTGGAAGAATGCAGTCCTCGAAAGTTGCCAGGGTGATCCCATCTAAGGCTAAATCTCTGGAATGATAGTTTCTAAGGTGTTTGGGTCCTATTACGATAACTTCAGTTTTTTCTGAATTTAGCATCAGAAAATTGTGGGTCATCCAATTTTTTATGTCCTTAATGCATGCTTGAAGTCTAGTCAAGTGATTGGTTTCATCAGGCTTGATCGATAAATATAATTGGGTGTCGTCGGCATAACAGTGAAAGTTAATTGAATGATTCCTAATAATGTTCCCTAAAGGAAGCATATATAAACTGAAAAGAAGTGGCCCTAATACAAAACCTTGTGGCACTCCATGAGAAACTTTGGTTTGCATGGAGGATCTATCTATCTATCTATCTATCTATCTATCTATCTATCTATCTATCTATCTATCTATCTATCTATCTATCTATCTATCTATCTATCTATCTATCTATCTATCTATCTATCTATCTATCTATCTATCTATCTATCTATCTATCTATCTATCTATCTATCTATCTATCTATCTATCTATCTATCTATCTATCTATCTATCTATCATGTTACTAACTAAACTTCTTCCCCAGAGTTTCTTGACCTATAAACTGTTTTACACTTGGTTTCTGAAAGAAACTTGCCTCCAACTTATATTACCATTTTTTGACTATACTGACATTCATCAAAATGCATCAAAAACTGACCTTCTTCCTCTCAGTACAGCATACAATAATCTCTGTATAGTTGCTCTTGGGTGTTCCTGTAACACGGATGCTTCAGTATTAATAATCTAATGATGTCATATATAATAATATATGAGGGACCAAACCATTAATTTTACTACAATACGTTAACTACATCAAGCTCATAATACTTGTACTTTCATGCAGGATTTTTACTTGTAATGGAATATTTTACATTGCTTATCAGTATTTTTAGGATGATCCTGTATACCTCTGCATTCATCTGTCAGCTATGAAATAAAGAACTTCCATGTTCCTTCTTTTTTGCACTATTTCTCTTCACTTCTTTGTTTCTGTTTCTGTGAACCTGCAATCAGGAGTGTATCTGACTTCAGAAGAAATGTTGTGTTCACTGTTTTATTGTGTTGACTCTACAAGAAGCAGCTGATCAGACCTGAATACAAACCAACCCCCCCAACCCTGTAACTCTGTCTCAGTCTGTTGAACAAAAACAAGTTTCTCAGCTGACAGCAGTCACCCTACTACCTACCATTCATGCCCCTTTAAATCTGTATAGTGGAGTAGTCCGATTTACATAGTGAAGGTGAACCTCGGGGATGACTCACTCAGTGAGGCTGTGTGTCTGTGATCTGAATGTTAAATAAAGTTTTGTGTGTTTGAACAAAGTGTGCTGGCAGCAGAGTTCATGGTGCTGTTCATTTGGGCTCCAGTGCCCTCACTGCCACTCTGCCTGGATGATTACCAGGCAACCAGCAGCTGACGGCCATGCCTGCTTTGTCCATGGATAGAGGGGAAGACTGTGGGAGAAGATTTTAGTGTCCTGTTTCTGAAAACGCAAAACAGCTCAGTTTTTATATGAAATGTCTAGTTTAAGATTATCAAACTTAATAAAACTTTGTTATTGGAACTGAAAGATTCTGATGTCTGATGAGAAGTTTATCTGAAGCTAATATGAAGCTTCAAATCCAGTAGATATGTTTCAACGTTACAGTGGCCAAGTCTTTATTTTTGTTCCTATACTTCCACCACAGCTCAACAGGGAAACACAAAGAACAGAACCATCAACATCAATTTTACCAATGAAGTCCCATTCTCTTCACCGTCAAGGGAAATGTTGAGATTAGTGTGAATTATAACTAAACAGGATAATTTTAAGAAGGCTACACATTTATATCAATAAAACATTTTAATCACTGAAATAGTTTAAAATTATTGATTTCTGTAGTAGTAGTCATGTAATAAATGGGATAATGTATAGCGAGCAGGTAATTATTCCAAAAAACACCACTGACAGAGTGATGTCAGGAACTGCATCACCAGTATTTTGTCCCTTTAAGAATTCAACTTGAGAAGAAAATGTCCATAAGACATCTTTTTGCTCTGCCTACTTTCTTGTGCAGAACTTGTGTTGAACTGAAACTGTGCTGTTCTGATTGTACGACAGGTGAAACAAACAACCTGCTGTCTGATGGACTGGTGGAGGCTGACACCAGATAATCCAGCAGATTATCAAGCAGGATGAGCTGCTAGGGGACACGATGTCCTGCAGGGACACCTGACTGCATTGTCCTGCTCTGTCAATCACATCTCCATGACAATCTGCAGCATCACTGACCAACACAATACACAATCCCACAATGCACTGCTTCACATGTTCTAGAGAAATAAGGGACCACTCACACAGTCTTCTTGTAAACTGTTCCTTTAAATGATTCTGATGCAGCTATGTGTGTGTGTGTAGTGTGTATTAGAACTCATGCACTGACTGTTAACTGTTATGTAAGTCAGAACAAGCTGATCCCTCACGTGCACACACACCGTGTGTGTGTGTGTGTGTGTATTCTGAAAGAACTAAGCCTCTTTGTGGCAGTAGCAGACTCATTAATTGAAGGTTGATTGTTTGATTCCCAGAAAAACATGTTAACAACATTAAAGGATCATTCTGCTGATTTTCTATATTTTCTTCATGTTTGGATCCACACCAACATGAACTAATATACTAACAAGTAATGTGTGTGTATCCAAATCCTGATATATTTTCTTCCTCTCCAAACCTTTACTGTTGTCCAAAAACTATTAAAAACAGATCAGTGAGGCACACCGCTGCACAGGGTGACCTGAAATATGACCTTTCTGTTAGTTTTATTTATTGATTTTGGGAGCGTTTCAGTCTCCTCATTGTGACACACAGGTCTGATGTTTTCAGCTCTTCAGTGATGTTTACGTCACCTGCTTCATGTACATCAACATTTATTATCTTGTTACTCCTCAGACAAGCAAAAAACATTTTTTTATTCAATTTCTTGGAATTTTCTGCCTTTGCACTGAAAGAAACAACTGCAAATAAAAATAGGTAGATAAAAATGTGCCTACAGTTTATGATACTAGTTAGCTTTATAAATCATGTCATATAATTAACCATTTCCTCTAATTGAAGCTACAACTGCTCTATTTGATTGTAGGTAGCAGCAGCTTGGAGTGTCTGGTTAAGGCAGTTAGTGGTGGCAGCACATGATGATTTTCATCATTGATTCATATTGATTATTGATCTTGATTAATTGGTATATAAAATGTAGTGAAAATGGCCATCAGACTTTCATAAAGGCCAAGATGACATCGTCAAATGTAATGTAGGTGAACAACATTTTTCTATTTTTACTGGATTAAAGACCTTCTGCTTTGTTCAATATACACTCTAGTGTTTCTGTCAGACTTAATTCATGCAAACAGTCACTGATTCAGGAGCTGTAGACATTTTCATTGTTTTATTTAATTTGTTTAAAGTGAATCAAATTTTTGTCTTTTGGTTGAGGAAGAGGTTAAGTCACATGCTTCATGTACATCATTATTTATTCACTAAGTGTTTTACACTTTTATCCACCTCAGACAGGAGTTATTACTTTTTACAGATTTTCATACAAAATGTTTCCATGCTTCCATGTGAATAAAACAGGACGTCAGAGTGAAACAGAAATAAATAAATAAAATACATTTATTTCTGTCTGCAGAGAAGTAAAACTACATCTGTGTACAGAAACACTGTCACATGGTCATATAATAATCACCATTATTGTCAGAGTATTATCATTGTTTAACACACAGCTTCACCTGCAGAACATCATCAGTGTGTACATTACTGCAGTACTCACAGCAGTACTCTCTCAGAGTTCTGTGTGTTCTGACATCACACACTCTATCTGTTATGTAACACTCTGTCACACACTCCAGGTGCATTGTGGGACATTAAGAGGTGACTGTGGTCGTTTAGGAGCAAATGCAAATCTAAACCCGTTTAATCCCTGTCACCAAGGCAACCAACACAATATATCTTTCTCTTGCTGTCTCTCTCTCTCTCTATCTCTCTCTCTCTCTCTCTCTCTCTCTATCTCACACACACACACACACACACACACACACACACACACAAACAAACACACACATATAGACACAGTTTATTGATTCACAGTGAAAACGACTGAATCTGTGATGGAAGTGGCAGAAGAGAAATCTGGTTGGCTGTTGAAGAAGAGGCTGTTACATAACAGGAGATGTCTGAAAAAATGAGAATAAAGTCAGGGAGCAAGGACACAAGGGAAGGAAGAAAGGAAGGAAAGAAGGAAAGACAAATGATTGAAGAATGAGGATGAAATGGAAGGGATGGAGAGATAAATAAGTAATAAAGTCAGAGAGGAAGTGAAAGAGAAGGGACATGTGGGGGAAGGAAAAGAGGCAGCAAGGAGAAAAGGATAAGTTAGAAAGTAAGGGAGGAAAGAGATAAAGAGGAGAGTGAAGAGGAAGTGAAAAGGAAACAAAGTGAGGACAGAGAAACAAAAAGAGGAAGGCAGAGAGGAAGGAAAATATTTTTAGATGAGAGGAAATGGAGGGAGGGAGTGCAGGAAGAAAGGTAAGAAGACTGGAAGGAGAGATGAAAACAGTCCGAACGATTCATGGAGGTAGATGGACACAGGAAAGGAAAAGGATGGAGAAGGAGGACACAAACAAAGGAGTACAGAGGAGTGAAAGGAGGAAACAAAGAGAGGGGAGGGGTGGAGGGTCAGCAGCAGAATAATCTGGGGCACTAAGGACCACGTGGTCATCACCATGACAACTAGCTCCCTCAGTGATTTGCTGCTGGAAGAACTGCAGTGCTGCAGAGGATCCACCAGGAGGAGACAACGAGTTCTGATCACTGCTGCTTGATGTAGTTAAAGTACTGCAGTAACAGTACATAAGTATTGTGATCTTGATGTAGTTAAAGTACTGCAGTAACAGTACATAAGTATAGTGATCTTGATGTAGTTAAAGTACTGCAGTAACAGTACATAAGTATAGTGATCTTGATGTAGTTAAAGTACTGCAGTATCAGTAGTGACTGATATATTATTATATATGACATCATTAGATTATTAATACTGAAGCATCAGTGTTAGAGCAGCATGTTACCGTTGTTGCTGCTGGAGGTGGAGCTAGTTTCAACTACTTTATATACAGTTAGCTAGTTTAGTCCAGTGGTTCCCAACCTAGGGGTCGGGGCCCTCCAAAGGGTCACCAGATAAATCTGAGGGGTCGTGAGATGATTAATGGGAGAGGAAAGAAGAAGAAACAAAGTTCTGATACACAAATCTGTTTTCAGCTTTTGGACTTTTTCTCTAATCTTTGATTTTTGCTGAAATATTGGATCATTTGAACATTTATTGAAATGAAACCATGTGAGACTATCACCATTTCCGTATCTAAACGTCCAACTTATTAACTGCAGTGTTTTGTTTGACACTTTTGGATTCCAGAACTGTGATCTTTAATAATAGACAAATTATGTTAAAGCACACAAACACCATCCTGAACATACAACAATTCATCACATGGACTGTAACCTATCAGCAGCAGTGATATCTCATAAATGTAATCAATGATAAGTTTGTAGAGCTCCTATCTAAACCAACTTCACAAGGTGTGTCACAACTAAGGATAAAATAAGAAGAACATTAACAGCAAAATAAAATGTTGACTCTTGTGTGAATTAAAAGACACACACAAAAGTAATTAACCAACGTTACCTTAATAAATACACCTTTGATTGGCCTCTTACAGACGCAGCCTGTTGTGTTGTTGACATATGTGTGGTTTATGGATCTGGCCCCTGAAGGCGTTGGAAGGTTTGTTTGATGCATATGGGCCGTTTCCCCCTGCTGCCAGTATTTGTGCTACGATAGGCTAAACACATCTTGGACCTGTCAATCTACTGTATGCAGAGAGATGAACATTTTAAACCAGAGAGAGCTGCATCTTCTGACCTTCTATCAGTTCAATAGTTCTAGTTGTTCTGTTTAACCAACAGCTGAACAAACACATCCTGAACAAACACCCTGAACATTTTGGAAGTGAAGCAAGAAAAGTTTGGAGACAGAAAATTGATCAAGGCATCAGGTTTTTACAGAGGAGGAAGATTAACTCAGTTCAAACCTCACAGGTTGCAGATCTGATAGTTTCAGCTGTTTAACATTGTCAAGCTTAATTTGCTTAATTATAATGCTGCAGTTGCAGCCAGTTGTAGGCTCAGTTGCTTTGTGTGGAACACCTTTTGGGTTTGTTGATCAGGCATGGTTCATTATAAATTTAAATATTAATCAAATGCTGCATCGTACGCAGACATTTGAAAAGTGGTGGTGTTCTATCTGAAGGCAGTAATTGTTGCTGGTCCATTAGACCTGCAGCAGCTGAACTTTACATCTGGATATTAATCCAGCTTTGCTTTGGCTCCTTGGGACGAACATTAGTTTCTTGCAGAGGTCCAGCCCACCTCAGAGCATCAGAGTAAAAGATGGAGTTATTGAACCTGAGGCGTTCCAGCTGTCTGTGACTCCTCAGCCGCTCACTGCAATCTGCTGTGACGGCACCTCCTGCTCGGCAGCAGTGGTCGGGATGTTGATGTTTGGGTCGTCGTCAGCCTGATAACATTTCCCCAGATTCTTGATGATGTTAAAGTTGGATCGGGCAGTTTCTGCCAGGCTGTTTTCCAGAATCCAGCCATCTGACTCTGAGTCCGGTTCACCCAGCCGCAGAACGTTCTCCATGGCCGTCTGCAGATAACGGACACCCGTCAGAACCAGCAGCTGGTGGGAGGAGAAAATCATATCATGTAGTATAGCATGGGCTTCTGCATATCTGCAGAAACACTGTGTTTTTGTTTAACAGACATAGATTCCAAACAAAACTGGACCAAGAATGACTTGAAGAAAGAATTCTCCTATACTTGCTGCTTCCATCTCTGCACAGAGAGGAAATAGATTTGGCTGTAGTATTTCAACCTAAATCAGCATGGATGTTTGCTCTGTTGACCCACAACAGTTGAAAATGTTCACTGCAGCACCTCAAACAGCCAGATGAGCAGCACAGTGAGGCCGATGGACTGCATGATGCCGGTATAGTGCTCGAGCAGCGCTTGGCGGCAGCCCCTCCTCCACAGGTTCAGCTGCTGGCTCTGCTGGTCGTAGTTGAAGTGGGCCGAGCTGTTGCTGACCTGCTGCTGGATGCAGGGCCGTGGGGAGAAGGTGCTGCAGCAGCTGAAGGGTACGCCATCCATCAGGTACTTCCCCTCTACATTACTCCTCAGGCGGCTGCCAGGGAGGAGCAGAGGGGGCTGTTAGAGGGGGAACTGCTGCAACTCCTGCTACTACTATAGCCATTACTATTACTACTAGTAGGGCCACTAACTACTATTACTACTACTTGCACTAGTACTATTACTACAGTCACTACACCATGTGTTAGGAAGTAGGGCTGACATTTCTACAGTGTTTAAAAACTCAATTATTGTCTCATTGAACAGATTCTCTCTAAATCCAGATTATATTGAGAACCTGGGTTGAACCTGCTAGTTAAACCTAATTAATCCCATGACCTTTGGCCCCACTATCTTCCAGGATTAACTGCAGTGCACCAGTGGCATAATTCTGAAAATACTATGCTTACTGTCTGCTGTCTGACAGATAAATACTGTCACTAATATTTCTTACTTCCTCATATTTTGTTGTTTAGGGACAACTATATGTATTACGATGTTCTGTAGAGCTGAAATCAAATCATCAATGGTTTCTGGTGTGGTACTTTGTCCAAATCCTCCTGTTGAGATGTAGTGGATGAACTTTCACTTTGAAATAAAGAAATGACCAAATCTGTTGCAGCCTGAGACCTGAAATAGTCACAAACAGTATCACAGACAACTCCCCTCCATCACTGGTTGTGTCCCATTCACCACCAGGAAGATTTGATACTGTAGATCCCAAGAGATCCATTACCTAACCTCAACATCATTTTACAGGATTCTCCAAAACCCAAAAGAACAACTGGGTTCTAGTGGCCCTCTCGATCTTATAGACTCTGCTGAGGAATTAGTAAAATTGACTAGAAAGTAAAGTCAGATTGAGCAGAAGGTTGTTGTTGTTTTATTAAATTGCTTACATTAATTTACTTCAATTTGATCACTGAACCAATAGAACAGACATTAGCTGTAGCTAGCCAACACGACACGACATAAACAAACATACAGTGTGTGTTCATGCTGGTGTGTGCTGCCATACAAGAAACACTGCACAGACTTTTGAAATCTAACATGACCCTTAACTGGAGTCAGTTTACTGTAGAATAAATTATGGAGCAGTGAAATCTAATTAAGATCAATTTGGTTCCACAACTTTCAAAGGAATGACCAAAAATCAATAATCACCAGGATGCACTGGATCTGTTGTAATCTACTAGATCAGTGGGCTTTACTAACATTTCTTTACATTTCTTTGACTTTCTTCATCTTATAGTAGTAGTAGTAGTTTGTTGTTGCAATGCATCTGAATTATGGCTGCCTTTTCATAATTATTAACTGCAATGCTAGCCACCACTTAAAGCTGGGTGAAGCCGTGCAGTAACACTGAAGTGGAATAAACTACCACTCTGTGTTCGGGAGGCAGACACGGTCAACACCTTTAAGAGTAGACTTAAGACTTTCCTTTTTGATAAAGCTTATAGTTAGGGCTGGCTCAGTTCATCCCTTAGTTATGCTGCCATAGAACTAGACTGCTGGGGGACTCACATACTCTCTCATTCTCTCTCTCTCTCTCCTTATCTATCTATCTATCTATCTATCTATCTATCTATCTATCTATCTATCTATCGATCTATCTATCTATCTATCTATCTATCTATCTATCTATCTATCTATCTATCTATCTATCTATCATGTTACTAACTAAACTTCTTCCCCAGAGTTTCTGTGCTCTCTCGTCCAGCAGGTTCTTGTGGACTGTGTCTGCTGCTGTGGTCCTGCGTGGCGTCTACTGCTTACCATATCCCCATTACAAATTATAGTTAGTTAATGATTTGCTGCTGTGCATCTGTATCTCTATCACAGGTTTCACTGTTACTGTAATAATTCATCATTCATTGTAACCTATTCTTATCATCCATTGTAATTCATTATAATTCATTGTGAGCGTACAATATGTGTGTGCTGATTTGTTCTGTACATGTGACATCATTGCACGTCTGTCCGTCCTGGGAGAGGGATCCCTCCTCTGTGGCTCTTCCTGAGGTTTCTTCCACCTTTTTCCCTGTTAAAAGGTTTTTTGGTGGGCAAGTTTTTTCTCACTCGAATCGAGGGTCTAAGGACAGAGGGTGTCACTCCCTGTACAGATTGTAAAGCCTTCTGAGACAAATGTATTTTGTGATTTTGGGCTATATAAATAAACTTTGATTTGATTTGATTTGTCCAGCAGGAATTGCTGCTACCATCAAGACTCCAGTGAATCCCAGCAGAAGCAGCTTCCCTTACCTCACCACAGTGCTGCTGGTCATGTCCAGGTAGCGGTTGCTGATCCACTGGACCTGGAACCAATCACGGTATCCGGTGTTCCCACAGCACTGGAACTGGATCTGCAGAAGGTCCAGAGTCCTCTTCAGGTAGCAGCGGCCAGGTGTGTCCGTGTCTTTGTAGTACCGCATGGCACTCCGCAGTCCCAAGAACAGCGACTCCTCCAGCTGGCTGCGGATGCTATAGCACATGAGCGCCCCTGCCAGAACACAGGAGGTGAAGAAGAAGGTGCAAATGACGTATGGCATCATCACCACCTTCCAGCGCAGGAATTTGTTGGTGTCAGTACAATCCAGGCAAATCTTCCCACCCAGGAAGTTGATGCAGCAAGCTGCCAGGCCCGTAGCAATCAGCATATGTGGTGCATACAGCACTCCCTGCTCTGACATCACCTCCTGCCATTTGTGAATCTCTACTTTAAGGAATAAGCCCAGGCCAAAGAGGGTAGCACCCGTCACCACAGAGATCCAGTTGAGCAGACAGAGGACCTCAGCGAGCTTCTCTCTTTCCTCCTTGGTAAAGGTCACCTTACCAACCGCCATGTCCGTCCTCTGCTTTTTATGTGTCACGTCCACGTGCCTACCGACATGGTCACAGACTGAAGTGCCTTAAGGTGCAGTACCACATGGCATGATCCCAGCAACTAATTTATTTTGCACTGCTGACAAACATTCATTTGTAGAGATAGAGGCACCAGTGAGACTATTAGTGACCTTTGTGGTTTGCTTATAGAGGGGACTGTTTTGAGTGATTGGTCTTTCCCTGACAGTCTGTTTCAATCAGGTTCCACTTGCGTCTTATAGTTCCCTCCCTGTTGCCCATATTTTAGTGTTTCTGGCCCTAACTCACAAAATGACACTGACTTAAAATCCTGACATCATCAGTTGCTCATACAGTCTGTTGTCACATCTAGTCCACAGGGATCTCAGAGGTCAGAGGTCAGGGTGGGCCTCTCTTCAAAGGAAAGAGGAAGTAGAAGGCCAGTGGCTGCTTTATGCAGAGCGTCATAAGCAGCTTAGTGAGGTATTTTAGGTATTCTTGACTGCTGTCCATGACTCCAACACACAACCAGGATGTTACTGCTGCAGGGAGGAAGGGGGTCAAAGTTTAACAAAACTTGTACTGATATACAGCATATACAACATAAAATAACACAGGCTGTGTGAGCATGGAGCCTTTTTTCCCCCAAATGTCAGAGTTGTAAAGTAAACAGGTTTGTTCTGGAAGAAATGTTCAGAATCTGTTCAGTACAAATAATTCATGTAAAACATTCAAAATGAAAATATTACCTGGATCAAGTTTTTCTGAGATATATGAAATTCACAGATGTTCTGGGATGACCTACCACTCAGCTTCATGGAGCTCATAAATGACACTGAAAGAGCATCTTTCTAAAAGAAACCATCTTTGAACAGGTGTTGTATACTTTTCCCACTACCTACAAACCTTACCCACTCTTTTGTAGCCTATGCTTATGTAAGTTGTCAGATTTAAATATAATAATAAAATAACTTCTTACCAGAAACCCCCATTTTTGTGCACAAGGCTGAAAATAATATACCCACAATGCAAAGGTTACTGTTCTCCAAGCCTTGATTACAGTCATAACAATTGAAAGATAACTCTACAATTTACAATCAAAAAGTCAGAATGAATATAAGTCATTCTGAAAATCAGGTGCAACATTGTCATGTAACTTTAAATATATGTAAGAAAAATAAAAAGGATGTTTATCTCATCTGTTATGTGAAATAAAGAACGCACTAACCTTGACTCATATTCTGTACTGGATAAAAATGAAAGTAAAGATGAGAGAGTTGAGGTGAGTACATTAGCTGCCACCTCAGACTGTAATTCAACCAGTTCACACTCTATTGAAGATGCTGTAGAGAATTTTACCTTGATGACTTAAGGTTGTCAAACATCATATACTCGATGCTCATCTGCTTCCCTCCAGCCTCCCTTCATCTTCGGGCGGACAGTTACAGTCATGGAGCGAGTCGGGTGGTTGAGAAGAAGCTGTCATGCACTTCTAATCTCCTTTAGGATAATCAGCCTTCTAATAAGATAAGACATCTCCAACCCCCCCCATTCACCAGCTGGACCATCAGCAGGAAGCTACATGTCCACTACAACGTTTACACTCCGCTGATTTATCAGAATTCAGATTGAGTAGAGTATACGATAAAACACACATATATTTACACTCTGGGGCTCTACTGGAATATATGTGCATGGTTTCCAGTTAAAAACTGCTTATTTATCTTATACGAGCCCCTTCTGTAGCCCCTCTGTTTTAGCTCCTGTCTCTTTAAGGCCCACCTCCTAATGAGCCCGCTCTGTTCTGATTGGTCAGCTTCAGAACGCCTCCTCCGGCTGCAGACGCTACATAAACAAACTATAGTAGCAGGATTTCAGTTCTTTTTCTCCTTCTTTACTCCAAATTTCAACTTCTCAAATGGACCTGCTCTGAAGTAAAACACTTAACGGCTTTTCTTAAAGGACCATTAGCCGATTTTACACTTTATCTGAATTAGGGATATAGTGTGAAATACTCTCTGTCTCTGGGGTGCAGCTTCAAACCAGTGATGTCTTTGGTTCTTGGAAGATCTGCTGCTGTTTCCTGTAGTGGTGCCTTCAATAACGGTAAAATGTGGGTCTTCCAATACACTCCCATCTACCATGTAATGCCAGTGATAGGGGAAAACAGACACCGAAATATCATACTACTAAACTATCATACTACTAGCTGAATCTAATACAAAAAACAACTACCTTTATATGATGTCCTAACATGCTGTGGGATCAGACAAAACCGAGCATGCAGTGGAAGGCTGCCCAGTGTTCGACAGGAGAAACAACAACAAGGGTTAGGGTTAGATGTTATTGTCACTGTGAGCATCATGGAGAATATTCAAATTGTGTGTTTAACACACACACACACACACACACACACACACAATACACAGACTGTTGGTCCTGTATGTGGTTTTAATGTGAAACAGAACAGACGTGCAAACATTTCTGTACAAACAACATGCACATGTAACCACAGTTACAGACAGTAAATGTGTTTCTATTTACATTAGATCAAATAAATAGGAGGTACAGTGGTCGACTGAGAGGATGAGTGATCACAGAGTTACAGGTTCAAGTCCCGAATCGGCCGATGTGCCAGGGAGCAAGGTCTCTAACCCTAACCTATCTCACTAATTTATTATATTAAGCTGGTCTGGATAGAAGACAAACAGCTGGTTTGCATTGAAACAAAATTAAATTAAACTAAATAAATGAATAATAATAAAAGGTTTCAATAATCTGAGCACATACATTATAAAAACTACAAGGCACGGAAACAAAGAAAAAAGACCATTAATGTATAATCAACAAATTCATCATTTGTATATAGAGTATAATAGTATAGGTATTTTTTTAATTCATGAATTAATTTTATTATTTATTTATTTGACCATTTTTAAAAATCATTCACTTATTTTTGAGCAGGTTTGGTTGTCTGTACATCTAAATGCTTGTAGTTTAGATTCACTAAGACAGTTTAGACAGTTTTCTTAAGTCAAACTGCTGAAAATTGAAGGATCAATTTAATGTTTAGTGAAATCAGTCTTGTTAACTAATCAATGAATCTGTAATTGATCCTGTAGTCAGCTGGTTAGGACAGAGATCAAACCTGGTCACCAATCAATGCAACCAGCAGCTGTTGGTCAACAAATGGCTCTAAAGCTAGCTGCTGCTAAAATCACAGATGGTGTCATGCAAAAATGTTTTTGCATTTTCCTCTTAAATCTTTTTTCCTGTCAAGTTTATTTTTATAACTGTCAGATTCAGAAGATTCTCTTTCTATAACTGCAAAAAACACATAAACTGTTTGTTTCTTGATGAATGTTGATGTTTTATTAATTACACTATGGTTTTAAATCTGTACAGTGAAGTAAGCCTCTGCTGTAACAACAAGACCGAACTTTTAATGTAGTGATGAGTCCCCAAATTTTCATTTTCACTGAAAACACACAACACAACAGTCTGTACAAAAAGGTGCAGAGAGGAAGTTACTTCTATTGAAATTTGTTTTCTCATTAACTTGAGAGTGATTTTTGCATCTTTACATAAGAATCTGTGGAGATCATGAAAGATATTTTGTCTTTTGAAACACTTGTTTTCTTGAAATGGAGATAAATATAATTATGTAGTCTGTAATTATATAAAATGGGTTTCATTATTATTATTATTTCTCCACATTTAAATATTTTTTGTCGAGCTATAGACATCAAATGCTGGCAGGTTTTATTTATACATATATTATTACTTAAAATAATTACAAATAATTATTTTATAATCACAGGAAATAGAGCAGAATTTGGTCTTTTACTCAGGCTGAACACTAATTACAGAATTAAAGCATGAACATGACGTCTTCATGTTCATAATTTCAGAGCTTTGATGTGATATCTTACTGTTTCATTAAAAAGTTCAGGAACTGTTTATTCAGCTCAAGCTCTGGAACTTTTCTCTTAGATTTTTCACGATGCTCTGCTGTCCAGCCTCCATCTTTGTTTTCTGGGACTCGTAATCTTGATCATCAGAGGACGCTGCCATCACGTCAAGCTCTTGAGGCCTCACCAGCTCCGTTTTGACTTTCACTTCCTCCCTCTGTTTATACTCATCTGACTCCTGATAGACACGGCAGCGATCGATGACGGCCATGATGGAGATCTTTTCCCTGCTAGTCGGTGAACGGATCTGAACGTAGGCGTCGTCTTCTTTGGATTCTTTGGTCGTTTTCTCAGACTCAGACTCTGGAAGCTTCTCCATGACAATGATCTTGTGTTCGGGGTCGTTCGATAGCAGCGCCTCGGCTGCGACGTAGTAACTGCTGTAGTTGCTGTTAGCAACATGACCCTCAAGCTTCTGCAGCTTGCTCATCTCAGTTCCACTTAGCCGGGGGTCCAGAGAATTGGCTCTGTAGAGTCTTTTGCAGCGTTCGTCTTGACTGATAAGAGGAATGCATGGAGGAACCTCACCGGAGACTCCATCAGAGAGAAGGAGGCTGGAGGAGTAACTGGAGTGTCTCCTCAGACCACCATCAAACATCTGCTCCGGGATAGAGTGACTACGGCTAACAGCATTTTTCTTTGAGCAGCTGTGGTCCGAGTATTTGGTGCGGAGCTCTCGGACGTCGGGCCAGTTGAAGCCTTCGGTGGGAGGAGGACTAAGGGGGCTACGGGAGCGAGCCCGGCCTGGGGAGCTGCAGGGGAAGCCCGGGCTCACCTGGTCTATGGGACTCAGGGGAAGAGAAGGTCCAAGGTTCTGAGAAATCAACATCAAATTCAGGTTGGGCTTACCTGCAAAACAAAAGACAGATCAGTTTAGAACAAACAGACAATGTGTCAAATGTATGCAAATCAAGAAACCATCTCCTTTGGACTCTATAGAAGGACGTGAAAAAACAGGAGATAAATAGGACGTTTTAGTACCTAAACTCTCCTTCTCCTCCACTACACAGGGTAAGCTCTTCTTTCTGATCAGAACACCCTGGCTTCGCTGTCGGACCACTGGTTTGGCTGTTTTGATTCGCTGGCTGTACTGACGGGCCAAATGGAGTACTTTGCTCTTCGCCTTGTCAACGTCATCCAACTGGTTGGACTCCTCGCTTGGCTTTTCCCTTTCTGCCTCTGCCTTCAGCTGGGCAATCCGAGAAACTGGAGCCCTGGGGACTATGGACTCTTTTACCTTCAGACTTACTGTCCGGGTCACCGCCGAGGCTTTGAGGGGTGACGGACTGGTGGATTCCTCTGTGATGGTGCTGAGGTCAGACGCGCTACTCTCCCAGTCACAGATCCTGCTTGTGGTCTTATTTGTGTCCAGAAGGCCCTCGCTGATTGCTCTGCAAATTTTTGAAGGCTCCCGAGATCGACTTTGGGATCTGGTGATCTGTTGCTCCATCGCCTGCCAGATCTTGATCATTTCAGATGAAGGCCTGAACTCTTCATCCTTAGATGGATTATCTTGCATGCTTTGAGATCTGGACCCGTCAACTGTGTTGAAAGCTGAATCTTCAGCTTCTGTGCTTCTCTGATCTGACTTAAAAGAGTCCAGAAAATGACTTGACACCATGTGATTGTGTGTTTCCAAGGGTAACACTGAGTGTAGCTCCACTGAGGGAGGGTCAAGACTCAAGGATGAGGTGAAGGGATTGGTCTGGATGGTGTCATCCTTTGGGATGTTGTTGAGCCGGCTGACAGAATTCCTGACTAGCCCTGTTGGGATGTACGTCAGGCTTTCTCTGCGCTGCAGGCTGAAGGTTGTGTCCTGGTTCTCGGCATTCTCGTAGTAACTCTTGATCTTCCCGATAAGCATCTGGTCCTGCTTGGACAGAATGGAGTCCCGCCTTCGCCGAATGCCTCGTCTAGCATCAAAGAGACTGTCGTCCTGAGGAGACAGCAGGGTCAAATCTGTGATACCGAAGGTTTCAGCACGATCAGAACAGACACTGCTGAGCAGTAAAGGTCGGTCAATGGGTTCAGCACTAAGGCTGAGGCTGCTGCCAGTCCTGCTGGGTAAACGCGGTGAAGTGCAGCCCGGGGAGCGGGCACCATCCTGACCCAGGCTGCTTCGCTTGACGCTATTGGTGAAGTGCTGAGCAATGACACTAGCTTTGTCCAGGACAGATGAAGGGAGAATGCTGCTGGCTTCACACTCCTTCTCTGCTGCCTCCTTTTCGCCCTCCTCGTCCTCAGAGGATTCTCCGCTGCTTAAAGTTTTTGCATCTGAATCAGGAGTAGCAGAGGACGGTTCCTCTGTGGGCTCTGGATCTCCTTCAGGTTTTAGCTCTTCTGTCCCTTGAGGACACACTGAAATCCTCGAAGGTGAAGCAGACAAACTGTCCAAAGCAGGAGGAGGTTCTGGTTCAAGGTTTTCTGTCGGCTCAGAGTCTGAAATCTTCTCCCTGGAGAAATCTTCTCCTGTAGAAGGCTACACAGTAAGAAAGTCCAAAACAGGAGAATTAATTAAAACTGGAAAATATCCTCTGAACTGTTTGATAACTTCATCATTATCTGCTTTGAAAGAAATAGGAATAGCTGTGCTGGAAAATGTTTAAGTGTGTAAAGGTTACAGTGACACAAAGAATACAGTATTTTCCGGACTATAAGCCGCTACTTTTTTCCCATACTTTGAACAATGCGGCTTATACACAGGTGCGGCTTTTCTATAAATTTTTCTTCAGCCCACAGTGTGTGTGTGTGTGTGTGCGCGCGCGCAGGCCGCAGTCATTGACAGAGCTGCTCTGTCACAGGTATATAATATTATTACACTCTCACCCCATCAAAATGGAAAACCCACGAAGCAATTCCTATGATGCAGCTTTTAAGTTGAATGCCATCGATCTGATTATCCGTGAAGTAAACAGTAAGGACACGTAAGCTTGCCGTTAATGAATCTATGCCATAGATTCATTAACAGCAAGCTGACGTGCAGCCGCGGTGAGACGATATGTGATGAAGATTATCTAACGCTGTTCAACTCCGACACTGAAGAGGACGACTTCAGTGTCTTCAGTGTGCAGAAGTAATGAAGTGACAGTGGTTTGGTGTTCATTAACTTAGTTTTAGTGCACAGGAGGAAGATGAATAAAACCATCAATGACTTTTCTGTTTTGTTTATCAGCACTTTTATTGTTGCATTTATTGCGGCACTGATCCGAAACAATCAGTTCAGTTATATGAATAAACTTATTTCTCAGCCTGGATATCGGCGGATTTAGTCCGGTGCGGCTTATATGTGACTAAATATATATTTCATTCAAATTTTAGTGGATGCAGCTTATATTTAGGTGCGCTCTATAGTCCGGAAAATACGGTAGACAGAATAAACATACAATAAACAGTTTAAAGATCAATGTTGTTATTTACCTGCTCACATCTTGGTTCATCTAGCTCCTTCTCTTCAGGAGGTCGTCCATTTTCTTTGTTATAGCCGTTACCTGCATCTGCCTCCTTCAACAAAACAAAGAACCAAAGGAGAAATAAACCTTCAAACCAAATTAAATCTTAGACATCTACAGATCAGATGGAAGTTTTCTGTTTCAATATTTTATATAATGAACTCCTCTCATATTTTTGAAGGGTCACTTCATCCAAACCACATTCTCCTGCAGAATCAATGTCCTGCCTTTTTTTTGGATAATCTACAGATGTACCTCAGATGTACTTTTAGTATACTTTGAGCTTCACAAACTAAATCCAATCATCATTTCCAAGTGAAGAAACCTCAGAGACAGATACCTCAAAACCTCAGCAAATAAAAGTATCTTCATGATCAGATACCACATGAGGTAAGAGAGAAAATATGCTTCCTATTGTGTGAACTGACCCTTTATTACAGACAGCAACTATCTCAAACAACAGACAAATCCTGTGCAGCAGCAGCTTTGCAAAATATCAGCATGAATAAACAAACAAGCCAAATTCATAGATGAGCCTGTAAAACAAAAAAACCCCATGCAAATAAATGAAGCACCATGGCAACAAAATGAGGCAGCAGCAAACAACTGAACACAACCTGCAAACACTCAGTTATGTTTTGTGTTCAGCCTATACGCTGCAGAAGCCGCAGATGTCTGGAGAAGCTCAAATAAAAGCAAAACCAGAAAAAAGTCACAAACCACATTTATAATGTTTCTGATTCTAGAAAGGGACAACTCTGTATTTTGGTCACTGCAGCAGTGATTGTGGTGGCACAAACTGTGCATTTATCAAAATGAGTACCTGATACTGTACTGTGTTTCGTACAGAAAGATAGCAGTGTGACCCTGAGGTAAAGCCACACAGCAGCTCATGTGTTTCAATGAAGCTAGCAATTCTGCCTGCTTTCAGTCTTTGTGCTATGTTAAGCACAATGACTGTTAACAACCCTGCTATCACACTTGTGTGCTAAGCGAGGCTAAACTTTAAGTCTTTGTTATATTAAATCAGACTGTTCCTTTAACTAAAAGACTAAAAGCAGAACCTTGAATTTGATTTCTCAATCTGACGTTTGCTTTTTAAAGTGCATATTTATGATCAGACACAGTCCTGTGACCATTTAGCATGTTGACCCCAAACATGCAGCTGATATTAGTTCCACACATGAAGCTCATGCAGCAGATAATTGAGAGCTCCGGAGCGGCAGTGGCTGTAAGTTATTGATGAGAAGAGCGGGGAGCACCGTTATCTATGACTTCAGTATATTACGGAGCTAGAGTAGGGCAGCCATGTTGCAGGACACATGAAGAAGACCCAGCTGGCATCAGAAAGCCTCACCGTCACCATGGCGACCCCTATTGACAGCAGAGCCTGGGCTCTGAAGTGCCAGCAGGAGATGGCAGCAAGTAATGAGCTGGCGAAGTCAGCTACCTGGTCGTCCTTCAGCAGGATGTCATCATAGTCACTGTCCTCCACCGCCTGAAAAGACAACCTGCCCTCCTCTTCATCCTCCTCTTGTTCCTCACTGCAGCTCAGTTGCAGCAGAGTCTTCTTCTTCCTGCGGCCCTCATCCTTCTCCTCAGTGGGCCATTCTGCCTCAGACTCACCCAATGTGCTGCTGACGGCAGGCTGCAGAGAGCATGTCTCCCTTGGTACCTGATCACTGTCCGAGTACTGCAGGATGTCACACACGTCACACACTGCTGCTCGGCTTTCTGATCTTTGACTTTTCTGTCTACTTGTGTTTTCTACAACGACGGTTGATGTAACAGTAATTGAAGCATTCATCTGCACCGCAACAGTTACAGGAACATCAGATACTCCTACAGAGAGTTATGCATTCTCAGTTATTTGTAGGCTTCATGATGCTAGGCTAGTGAGTTTCTTCCAGTCTACACTTAGTCAACACTAAAAGTGTTTGTTACCTCAATCTAACCTGCTTGGGTAATATGTTTTATATGTTAGCTTTGAGTTAATCTATTTGGTTATTGTATATAATTTAGAGAAATCTTAAGATGTATGTACAGTGATTTAAGAACATCTGTGGTGTTCGTTAGTTTTCTCATACCCTTCATAATTTTCTCTGAGGTACGAAAGAGTTCAGAGCTGTCGTATGAGTCCTGAATAGCTCCTCTCTGCCTTCTGCCAATTATGTCCTAATCTATATCAATTTGGACTAATATTATTTATAGTTATAATTATAATTATTTATTTTTTATTAATTTTAAATAAAAACTAAAACAAATTTAATGTGAAGTTCATCATGGCTGGGAGGGTTATATTGTCATATTTTTTGCAGCAGCTTCTACATGAAAGTATATTACCATATCATATCATACATCACATATAAACTTCATGGGTGATGGTGGTTTAATTGCAGCATAGGAGGCTGATTTACCATAACACACGTACCTTTAAAGGGGCTGTGAGTCCGTCAGCAGGACGAGCAGCAGAAGAAAAAGAAGAACAGACGTGATTTATATTTATAATATTCATTCATGTCATTTGATCAGACTGGTTTCAACACATTCAGGACATATGGTCGGTCTTCATCACTTCAGCATCATCTTGTGACAGTGAAGTCTATTTTTCAGTCACATAATCTGGGACGGTGTTGGATTTTGTTCACATGCTGCAGCTCTTGTTTAGCTTTGATAACTTTGTATCTGTTGTTTTACAGAGCTGCCATGTTTGTTTGGGGTGTTTGTTAGCTCTTCCTGCTAGACAAACTGCAGAAAGTGTTTCTGAACCTCAGATGTCAGACTCATACTGAATGTAAAAGGCAGCGCACAATAATGGTGATGAAAACAAAATAAAAACAGAAAAACCCTGACTGAAGTTAAACTAATAAAATGACGATTATTTAGGATTTTGAACATTAAAACATTTTAAAAAGATGACAGAGAGGAAGCTGAAATATTTCTACCTTTAGTACTCTTCAGGATCTGTTTGGTCGGCTCTGAAAAGGGAACATAAACAGATGAAACTAGAAATGTGTGGAACATACTGAGAGAAAAAAAAGCAGGTGTTTAGTGTGTTCACCTGACTGTCGTCGTCCCTGGCGACCGTCAGACTGACGGTCCAGACCTTTGTTCAGCCGTTCAGGACTGTAACGATACCGTGGGGGGTCTGAAGGAAACAGCAGCAGGTTAAATACTCGGCTGTCTTTAGAAATTAAAGTCCGGATCTGGTGACATTTAATGTCATTTTCTTCTGTTTTTAATACACACATTAAATAACAATTACTCACATATAGAATCCATTTCCAAGATGGCCTCCTTAGCCTGAAACAACAAATGATATATATATATATATACACACACACACACACACACACACACACACACACACACTGGTGTTACTGCTGTTTATACTGTGTTGATGTTCTGACCTTCTGTGGGATGATGGCTTGGTGGTTTTCCAGAATGATGCGTTTGATGTGATGAGCCCACAGCTTCTTCTCTTCCACCGTCTTTGCCTGAAACGAAAACAACACATTTATTTATTTATTTCCAGTGAGCAATGGATTTTATCAATTTGAAGATTAAATTAAGTGCCAATTTTTCTTCATGTCCCAAAAATGAGAGCTGAAATTTTAATTTACATTTTTTAAGGTGATTAAATATGTTAAATCTTAAATCCAGTGAGGGTGACAGTGTCTGATAATGTGGTTTCCCTCTGCTGATCACAGACAGAAAACGACAACATATTTCAGATTTTAAAGAGCACACTGCAGTAAATGTTGGCAGGTAACAAACATCTCACCTGGACGGTGTGAGGCTGTTTGGGGTGTTTGTAATGAGTCACGCTGAAGCTCAGAGAGTCTTTGGCACTCTCGATCAGCATCATGGTGGAACACTGAAAACACAGAGAAACAGATTTATTGTTCGAGTGTGTCTGATTTCAAGCAGGAAGCCTTTAATAAACAGTTAATTTCAGTTATAACGTGAAACAATCCTCCAGCATTAAATTAGGAATGAAACTAACAATCATTTTCACGATAGACTAGTTTGAAGTTTATTGTTATTTGAAAATCCCAAATTGACATTTAAATGTTTTGTTTCATCTGATAGTAACAGACTTAAAGAAAAAAAAACTAACATTTTAACATTGGCTCATCATTTCAGCTGTTTTTCATTAGTATGTATTTGAATTCGAATTCATGTTTTTTGATATTGGTAAATAAATCTTGTATGCTTTGCTTCAGTGTTTCATTTGTCTGCAATCTTTCATACTTTGTGTTTTACTATCTGTCTGAACTGTAAAGCAGGTGCTGTATGTGCTTTGTATTTGTTCCTCACAGAGATGTGCGTCTTGTACACATAGTGTTCTCCGCGGCGTTTGGTGATGAGCAACATGCGCTCAAACAGGAAGAGCGTTCTCTCGTTTTTGGCTCGATGAACTTTGAAGGTTCCCTCTAGAACCAGCTCCCCATACGTGGTAAGGTCCGGACCTTTCCAGTTCAGCAGCAAAGACTGAACCTCCTGTAAAAACACAAACATATTCATAGACACAAAGAGCTTTATGTAGTTTTATCTCCTTCAGTGTAGGACCTCTACTGGAAATCTGCTGAGCAGTTACCTTATAAAACAGATAGTTAACCTCAAGTGTGAAGATCTATTTTTGAAGCTTAACTAGCACATTTCAGGAGCAAGACCACACCTCAACCACGCCCCCACCCTGTTCCTCCTTCTGTTGTTTCTCTCGTTCCTCTTTTTTCGTGGGATCCTGAGGGGGTTTGACAGTAAAGCCAGAACTGAACCTCTCTTTTCTTCACTCAAAACTTTTATTTTCAACTCTTTTGTCATGGTCAATAGTCATTATTTGATTCCAATTATTAATGAGGTACTACTGGCACTGTTTCTGGTGTCCAGTTGGTCTTATTGCAACAGGATAGATGAACACAGCAGTGGTTTTTATACTTTTACTCCCTAAACAAGCTTTAGTTCAGGTGATCACCTGCTCAGTACCTCATTAAGGAGAATGAGGTGTGTTTGTGTTGGAATCGAAAGACTGTCATACATGCACACATGTTGATTTCAGAAAAACTACTTCTATAAACAAACACGTCTTGTGTAAATGTATTCATGTGATCATTGTGTGAATCTGTGTGTGGGTGTGTGACTGACCTGCAGTCTGACGGCATGTTCATGTTTCCTCTTCATGTCATTGATGTACCAGGCCACTCCTGTCATGGTGTAGATGGCCTCCTCCACTACCTCATACCCCTCCTCCTCAGGATCAAAGTGTTTTGCTATTTCCTAAACATCATCATCAATGAGGCAAGTCAGACTAATAAAGTGAGTGAGTGTCCAACTGATATGAAATGTAAATTTTTCCTACAGCAACATATTTGCTCTGTCTTGTGTTTATTTGTACAATATACACTATATTGCCAAAAGTATTTGACCACCCATCCAAATGATCAGAATCAGGTGTCCTAATCACTTGGCCCGGCCACAGGTGTATAAAATCAAGCGCTTAGGCATGGAGACTGTTTCTACAAACATTTGTGAAAGAATGGGTCGGTCTCAGGAGCTCAGTGATTTCTAGTGAGGAACTGTCATTGGATGCCACCTGTGCAACAAATCCAGTCGTGAAATTTCCTCGCTCCTAAATATTCCAAAGTCAACTGTCGGCTTTATTATTATTATTATTATATATATATATATTATATTATTATAAGAAAATGGAAGAGTTTGGGAACAACAGCAACTCAGCCATGAAGTGGTAGGCCACGTAAACTGACAGAGAGGGGTCAGTGGATGCTGAAGTTCATAGTGCAAAGAGGTTGCCGACTTTCTGCACAGTCAGTTGCTACAGAGCTCCAAACTTCATGTGACCTTCAAATTAGCCCACATACAGTACGCAGAGAGCTTCATGGAACGGGTTTCCATGGCGAGCAGCTGCATCTAAGACATACATCACCAAGTCCAATGCAAAGCGTCAGATGCAGTGGTGTAAAACACGTCGCCACTGGACTCTAGAGCAGTGGAGACGCGTTCTCTGGAGTGATGATTCGTGCTTTTCCATCTGGCAATCTGATGGACGAGTCTGGGTTTGGAGGTTGCCAGGACAACGTTACATTTCGGACTGCATTGTGCCGAGTGTGAAATTTGGTGGAGGAGGAATTATGGTGTGGGGTTGTTTTTCAGGAGTTGGGCTTGGCCCCTTAGTTCCAGTGAAAGGAGCTTTAAATGCTGCAGGACACCAAAACATTTCCTCTTCATCCTCTTCCAACGTGACTGTGCACCAGTGCACAAAGCAAGGTCCATAAAGACAGATGACAGAGTCTGGTGTGGATGAACTTGACTGGCCTGCACAGAGTCCTGACCTGAACCTGATAAAACACCTTTGGGATGAATTAGAGGGGAGACTGAGAGCAAGGCCTTCTCTACCAGCATCAGTGTGTGACCTCATCAATGTGCTTTTGGAGGAATGGTCTAAAATTCCTATAAACACACTCCACAACCTTGTGGACAGCCTTCCCAGAAGAGTTGAAGCTGTAATAGCTGCAAAAGGTGGACCGACATCATATTGAACCCAATGAGTTAGGAATGGGATGGCACTGAAGTTCATATGTGAGTCAAGGCAGGTGGCCAAATACTTTTGGCAATATAGCATGTCAACAAGGCAGAGTGCTTTACATTAAACAAAATACATCAAGAAGAGATGCACATGACATTAGAAAACACATTCAAGCAGAATTTAATAAATTAAATAAAGTAGAAAATGAAAATAAAAATGACAGTGCTGAAACGTCCCTAAATAAAAGTTAAATGGTAAAGCCTTCAGTCTTGATTCAAAGGTTTACTCTAATTTGATTAAATAGTGTTCACATCACTAATCTTATTTCAGCAAATCAAATCTTTGGATAAAGCGTTAATGTCTTTCTACTTATTTGATAGCATCCTGCTACATGACACAAATTCTGGACAACAGCCAGAATTAGCTTTCAGGCTAAAGTCTCCTGCTTATCTAACTGTTAATGATCCACCAAACACACGTTCATTAGTAGGCTAGTTAATTAGCTGCTCAGCTGCAGCACATTAAACAGAATGTAAACACGCAGGTGTCAGGTGTATTGGGGTCGAACCTGGAGCAGCAAGTGGTATTTGAGAATCCTCTGAACAGGTTTGAGCAGGTATGAACCCAGAGGCAGTGAACGCTTCAACGATGCCTGACGCTCCCGAAAAAACTTAGCCAGAGATTTATTCCTCATGCACTCTGTCAGAGCTGCAACTGAACTGAAACAGGTAGAAGACTGAGTTAAAACGGGCAAGAACAGGTAGAAGATTCAGTTAAAACAGGTGAGACAGGTAGATGATTGAGGTTAAAACAGGTGAGACAGGTATAACTCAGTACTTACTTTGGGTAATTGGTGCAGTACTGCGTGTAGATTTCAAAGTATTCACTCTGAAATGACACAAAGGAAATCATAATCATATTTATAACATGAATCAGCATGTTTGTGCTTTAATGGGAGAACATTTTATATTTTATATTCTGATCACAAAACATGGTTTATTTAGAAAATTAAATACATGATGAACAAGAGAAAATATTATTTTATATTAATGACAAAGTTATCAAACACATTAAGTAATACAACTTTCACTGATGTCATGGTTACTTTTGATTACGTTTACAAATGATTTTTTATCAGATTTATACTTCAAATAACAAGATAACATTTTCTTTATTAGTCTGTTAAAATTAATCTAAATTAATCTAAAACTAATATTTTACATCTCTGAGTGATAGGTGAAGTTCACCTTCATGACGAAGCACCTGGCGACAGCGACAGGGTTGTTGTCACACAGATCCAGCGCCTGAAGTAGCTCACTGTGAACAAGAAACACTGTCACCATGACAACAGCGGCGGCAACAATAACAGCAGCTGTCTCCAGCTTTCATGTCATATCACGTGACCATTTTTAGGAGACGTTAGTTTATATACAAATGGAAAAGTTAACCTCTATATCTCCATCTGCTAAAGCTCATGTGATATGATGGAAAGGTCCAGTTCACAGACTGTTTATACAAAGTCATGTGTGTTGCTGCTGGACAAACGTGCTTTTAAACTTGCATCATTCTTTATCAAACCAAATTAAATCTTTTGTAATTTCAAAGGATGGAAGGAGACATGTATGAGACATTCAGACTCGTCACAGCAGAAAAAAAGCTCAGTTGTCACTGATAACATTAACTCGAGCCAGCATGTGCTTTACCCTGAAAGTCACGTTTTAACATGTCTGCAGAAAAACCTCCTGATCAAACTGCTGATTGGCCTCTTCCACTCTCACTAACTGCAATGGTGTCTTCTGTCCTGCAGGCTCATTTACATCAGTCTGCTTTCTGTATCTGTTGCTGCTTAATTAAAAAAAGATTCATGACTCTCAAACTGGGGAAAATTTAAAAAATACTAAAATGTAAGGTTTCAAATAAAAATATAGGTAAATTAAAATGTTCTACTCTTATTTTGTCAAGTTAAAAATAGTTGAGTTAAAATACTAGTGTCAGCCTGTAAAATAAGCACAGTGTCCTTCAGGTTGTTAAAAGGCCCAAACTGAATGTCTTGAATATCACACTGCATCACTGCACACACTGATGTGACATTTAAAGTCCTGCTTTTCTGTGTGAAACACATCAAACCACCCCACACAGCACGCTGTGGAGCCAGATGGTCCAAACTCACCCTCCTAGAAGCACAGCGAGCGCTGAACCTGAGAAAACTTTACAACAAATCATCATCATGAGACTTTACATGAAACAAAAAAGATGTGAACTGGAAAACAAGTCGAGGGATGTTTTTATTTTCCTCACCTATTGAACTCGTAGATGTCCTCGATGTTTCCAAACAGAGCGCACACCTGCTCTGGTCGGATTGACAAATCAGACTGATCGATGATGTAAGCCAGGTAGTCCTGAAGGGGGAAGGGGCAATTACTGAAAAACACTTCCAAAAAGACAGAGAATAAAATCAAAAGTAAAATGAAAATACATAAATTAAATGAACAATAAAATAAAAAATGGAAACAAATTACCTGATAACAATAAAAACACATAATAAAAACACACCAAATACAATCAACTTAAATATAAAATAAGGGAGTGGTTAGGAACCTCATTTAAATTTGTCATTTGTAAAGCCCTCTGAGACAAATGTATTTTGTGATTTTGGGCTTTTTTTTGGGCTGTGATTTTGATTTGATTTATTTCATACAAACATTTTTAAACTTATTTATTTTTCAGGCCGTCTCCATCTGTCTCATCTGTGGTCTGTCTGATGGATCTGTGTAGGAGAGCTGGGACCATCTTCCTGGTACCAGTACTGATTCTTTTAGTGGTACGGAGTACTGGAGTACTGGGGTACTGGGGTACTGGGGTACTGGGGTACTAGGGTACTAGTGTACTGGGGTACTGGAGCGTATCAACCTACTTTCACCTCTTTTATTTTGTAACAACGCTGTGGTTAAGGTCTGGTTAGGTTTAGGCACTTATAGCTTGAGTTAAAATGCATTAAAATGTAGGGATGTACAGCTGAAGGCTCATGAAGCTTCCACGGAGTTTGTCTGATTGTGCCAGAAAATGAAACCACACAGGACAGTGACATCTGGTGGTGCAATGCAAGTTATATCAACTGCTTCAACCAGCCTCCTTGTCCTTGTTATACTTCAATATGTACACAATAAAAAGTGTAAAACAAAACAATTTTATCTTAATTTATGTGTTTTCCACCAATCAAGCCTTTGCTTCCTTGACACTGCAAATAATTCAGCATATCAAGAAAATCAACGCAGAGCAAACTTGTAAGATGTGGGAATCGAACTGATAACCTTTGCTTCCGAAGGGCACTCTGTTAACAATTGAGTTAACAGATATGTGTTTATTGCCACCCACCATCCACATGATACAATGAATAATTACCAGCAGGAGTATTGAAAGTTCAGTTTATGACTTGTTTCAACTTAAAACAGACGTTTATGTTTTTATCTTCCTGCCTGTCATGTTTCTGCTCGTCCAGCAGGAGGTAGACTGCCCTCGCTGTTGTTACAGTAATCTGATTACTTTTTGTTTGGACCAATACTGCATTTTAACGATCTCATTAGTTCCTGCTGATCTCAAACTTGAACATTTACATATCTTTTAAATACATTTAAAATAAATGTTATGGTCATTCTAATTTCTGTATGAAACTGAATTTTATTATATTTAACATCAGTTGAAATTCAGACTTTAACATTGTTCATTATTATTTTTGAATTATGATAAATTATTTTGAAATACAAAAAATACCTTTTTGCATTTTTTATTAAATAAATGTTCCATTTTCAGTCATGCATTCAATATTTATCATATAACAATCAGTTTGTTTTGACGTTTAAACATGATGTAATCCATGTAATACTGTATATGTTCACATGTTTCAGTGATGACATTCATGTTGTCCGTTGTCTTGAGGACAGTTTAGATGGCAGCCTGCAGGTTCCATTTAGCTCTGATCCTCACTGTTACATAAGCAGTTAATCCTGCACAACAGTGCAGAACATCTTAACCAGTTAATTATAGTCTGCGTGACCGAGATGCTATTCATCACTCATTCATCAGCCCAAAGCTCGCAGACTGATGATGAGAAATTAATAATAATCATATTAAATTCAAAACTATATTTTTATATCTTTACAACATCACTAAACAAAACATTCAGAAATAAGTTCAGTCAGAACTAATATATTTCATGTGCGTTTTAACTAGTGGTGGGCCGTTAACGGCGTTAACGCGCTGCGATAATGTGAGATTCTTATCGAGCGTATAAAAAAATACCGCCGTTAATCTATTATCAAAATTGGGTTTGGAGCTGGGTCCTATAATAAGCAAACTGATGACTTTCACTGTGATATTTTAGCCGAATTGCACTGTACGGGGAAAGAACTAGCCTGTGAATTACTGAACTACCAAACGTGATAGTCTATCATGATGCAGCCACGAAGCTGCAAGACTTGCTTCAGGGAAAATTCACTTTAAGAAGCTTCCTGATGGTGGCATCAACAACACTAAGGTTGTGTTCACCTTATGCAATGAACTGGTTTACTGTAGGAGTTCTTCCAGTCTTAAATACCACCTGAACACAAAGCATCCCTTTGCTATAAACAGTCAGTGATGCATTTAGGCTCCTGTTCTAATGCATCCTCTGGATTAAGAAACCTGTTCTCAAAGACTAACTGTTGGTCAGTACTTAGGTATTTCACATTCTGAACGAGCCATTTTAATCTAGATTAATTTCATGATTTTAGTGAGATTAATCTAGATCTACATCAAATATCCACCTGGAAATACTGTCCTGATGGCTGATGGGAGATGTAGTTTCAAAGTAGTTCAGTTACAGGGAAAAGGTTTAAAGTATATTTTTACATGAATAAATGAAGTAGGTAACTGTATCTTATTTAATGTTACTGAGTCAGGTTACTGATGCTCCAACCATTATTCAAATAATAGATTAGACCATTGAAAAATATTTTGATAATCGATTAATCCTTTCACTCATTTCTTAAAGCAAAAACATGAAATATTCTGTGATTTCATCTTTTCTAATAAGAGTTTTACATCATCTTAAAATGAAAATCTTTGAACATTTTAGCGACTTAACAATCAATACATCTGTTTGTCACTCTCACCTCTACGATCATGCGCAGATCTCTGACATACATCCTTTCCGTCTCGATGATCTCCATGATGACGCGGTCCAGGTAGGTCAGCTGAGGGTTGGGCGCCATGCTTCTGCTGATAAATGGCGCCTGCTGGCGGTGACTGGAGGCGCGGCTCGGCGTTGACTCTTTGTTGTTGTTGTTGTTTGTGAGGTTCCGCCCCTTCCTGTTAGTTTGTGGCCATGGCCACTGCTCTTTGCCCTCTGTAGGGCTCAGGTCTGAGTTGATGTCGGAGGTGGAGGACAGCGGGGCTGGCGGTGGCAGTGGGGGCGGAGTGAGGTTGTCGTCTCGAGAGGATCCGGACCCCGAGGACAGCGTGGAGACCAGGCTCACCGGCCGGTAACCGGACGATGTCAGGTCAGAGGAGTCACGCTCATTACTGCTGATGGAGGCAGTGGACAGGCGGGGGGACTCTGAGGAGAGAGGGGGTGAATGACAGGTGTGATTAGATGTGATCTTCATTATGATAATAATGAAGGTGCACAGACACGTCAACAACACCGGAATCAAACTGGACAAACTCAAATGAAGCATCATCCCTTAGTTATGCTGCCACAGGACTAGACTGCTGGAAGACTCACACACTGCATGTTACTAACTAAACTTCTTCCTCAGAGTTTCTGTGCTCTCGTCCAGCAGGTTCTTGTGGACTGTGTCTGCTGCTGTGGTCCTGCGTGGCGTCTTCTGCATGTGTTGTCGCCGTCATCATTGTTACCATAACCCCATTACAGATTATAGTTAGTTAATGATTTGCTGCTGTGCATCTGTGTCTCTATCACAGTTTGTAATAATTCTGTAATAATTCATCATTCATTGTAACCTATTCTTATCATCCATTGTAATTCATTATAATTCATTGTGAGTGTACAATATGTGTGTGTTGATTTGTTCTGTACATGTGACATCATTGCACGTCTGTCCGTCCTGGGAGAGGGATCCCTCCTCTGTGGCTCTTCCTGAGGTTTCTTCCACCATTTTCCTCACTAATCGAGGGTCTAAGGACAGAGGGTGTCACTCCCTGTACAGATTGTAAAGCCCTCCGAGACAAACGTATTTTGTCACTTTGGGCTATATAAATAAAATTTGATATGATTAGATTTTTTATTTTTGCTTAAGACTTCTTGTTCTCAGCATTACAGGATATAAACGCATCTCCAGCTCTGTATTTATATTCTGAGCTCTACTGGAATATCTCGAATATACGAGCCCCTTCTGTAGCCCCTCTGTTTTAGCTCCTGTCTCTTTAAGGCCTGCCTTGTAATGAGCTCGCTTTGTTTTGATTGGTCAGCTTCAGGAAGCTTCTTACGGCTCTGGAGGCTATATAAACAAACTATAGTAGCAGGATTTCACTTCTGTTTAAGCTGAAATATGAGAGTGAACATGACAACATGGAAACATCTTAGCAACAACCTTAGCAACCGCCTTAGCAACAGATGGCCGTTTATGAGCATATGCAGCTAGGCAACATCAGCATGTTCACCAGCAGGTCAAACTACTGAAGTAACAGTACAAAAGTATTGTGATGTTGATGCAGTTAAAATACTGCAGTAACAGTACATAAGTATTCAATTCAAATCAAATCAAATCAAATTTTATTTATATAGCCCAAAATCACAAAATACATTTGTCTCAGAGGGCTTTACAATCTGTACAGGGAGTGACACCCTCTGTCCTTAGACCCTCAATTCAATTTTGAGAAGCAAAAAATTAATTAAAAAAATAACTTATTTTAGTTTCTACTTTGTTTTTTAACAAAACACACAAAACCGTTAAAAAGTGAGCCAAGAAAGTCGAGGAGGTTTTTTAAGTGAGCAGAGATACGGAGTGAGTGGGCAGTTTGAATCAAAACAATTTTAAACTTCAGACCGGACACACACACACACACACACACACACAAAGTCGTCCGTTAGCTGTTTTGGCTTCCTGCCATTGTGAAGTCAGCGAGGCGTTCACTGACCCAGCAGGAAGGGGATTTATGCCCTTTGGCCACTTAAACATGAGTCAGCTGGCCAGTCACAGCTCAGTGTTTACATTCAAACACACCTTCAATACAAACAGGTGAACTTTAACCTCCAGAGTGGTTAGCATAAATGACAAACAGCTTTTTATCAGAAGGAAGAAAACAACCACACAGGGCATCTGAACGTCTGAAGAGTCGGGTTCTAAGACTTGAATACATGAGAAACTGAAGAACACAAATGCAAAACAGACAGCGTTTTAAAAAATCTCTTTCATCGCCTCACCGAACCAACGGTGGATGAAAACTCGTTGCAGCTGCTGCTTGTCTCTGACCCTCCTGAAGGAGATCTTCACCTCCTCCTCTGAACATAAACACCTGACGATGGCCACATCTCCTCTTCCTCTTCCTCCTCCAGCCAGACTGCGCCACACATTCTTGTGATACCCCATCAACTCCAATGAACCCTCGCAAAAAACTTGGTCTTGGAGTAAAAAAGGAAAAACAGCTAGAGGGTAAAAAGTTCAGTTTCCCCGTAGCTTTAAGGATACCTGAACGCTGCACAAGTTACACACACACACACACACACACACACACGTACACAGCTTTAATTGCAACAAGTCTTCAAACAGAAGCTTCAAACAGGAGCTGCTGAAGAAGAAAAAGAGTTATTAAAGCAGAGTGGAGGAGAGAACAGACGGAGGCGGAGTTACTCCAGGAGGAAGTCATAGTATTAAAAGGAACAAGGAAAGAGCATATGGAATTATGGGTAATGAGTCCTACATGAGTCAGACTCAGATTTAAAGTTGTGTTCTCTCAGTTAAAGTTGGAGAATGAGGAGGTGGACGTGTTCTTGTAGGTAAAGTTAGAGAACTGTTTTTTTGGACTTTCAGTTATTTATGTAAATTTGTCTTTGAAGCAAATAAACTAATGATTTTTGTTTCTATTAATTTATATTTGTCCTAAGTGCATTATTATTGTTTATCATTATTTATTATTATTATTACTACTACTACTATTTTGGCACCCCGGCTCCTTGTAACTGAATCTGAAGTGTTCTCTGTTGGGATCGTTATCTTCAGGTCAGGTCTCTGATTTGTAATTTAATTTATGCATGTCATGTTCCCGTGAAGACCCCTGATGCAGATCTTTTGACTTTAGTCCCAGCAACACTGGCTCCTACATTTCCTACAATGCACCTGGTTGGTGTTTCATTTAATGCCTCCCTGCAGGTGAGCCACACAAAACACCACCAGCCACAGGTCGACACGTCCTGCTGCTGTCGTAACCTTTAACTTCACTCACTTCCTGCTCACCTGCAGGACACTTTGAAGCTGCAGGAACGAACAGCAGCAGGTGATCATCATCATCATCATCATCAGAGGGTTTCACAGTTTCGAGTTTTTTGTTGTGTATGAATTTTTATTGTTGTGAGCAGCTCAGATGGGCGGAGCCATGAGGCAGTATATTAATGGCCAACTGTTTTTTTTTATTTTGTTTTTTTTTTAACCAGGAGAGACTCATGTTGTGATTTCAGACAGCTGCTGCATCCAATCAGAGGACAGAACACGACACGTTTATGAGATGCTTCTTGTTGTTTCTTCTGGATGTTTGTTTTATGTGTCAGAACAAGCAGACATCTTGACCTGTCTGAAAAACAGCGTCTGTCTCCACCTCACTGGGTCTCATCTGAACACCACCAGGTTAATTTAGTTGCTGTTTTGGAGCTTTCTATTACAGCTGATTATCAGAGTAATGTTTAAACAATCTTTAAAGCAACGAACAAGCTCTCCAATGTAAGAATTTGTCCTTCATCTTATGTTACTGTACATTATTAAATATTTTGGGCACATGTGACATGGGACATGCTGGACTCAAGAATACTGTCACTGTTTTATAAACCAAATAATGAATAGTGAACCTGCTGATGCTAACAGATGCTAATTAATGTCAATACAGTCAATCTCTTATTAACATGTTTATGTCTATCTTTCATAAAGTTATGATTTGACCTGTAGCAGCTCAGATTGCTGGTAATCATGAACCACTATCAACTTGTCAATATATATGATGAGTTAATTGAAACACAGAGCAGCTTGACACTGAACTATCCAATTACAAATGTTTGTAATGTTTTTTTAGGTTTTATCTCCACTTGACTGATTGTTCTTCTTTAGCACCTGTCTGGGTTCAAATGGCAGAAACTAAACTACAAAGAGTCACCACAAATACAGCTTGTTGTTATATTTAATTTCATGACATTCATAATAATTATAATGTTCTTTATGAATCAATTATTCAGTATACTGTCAGAAGAATTAAGAGAAAATGTGGGTGTCTCCAATCTGTAATAAACAGGGTTTATTCAAATTAATCTGGCACAGTGAAAGAGAAACCGCAGGGATTACAAACAATAACCAACAAGTCTGACCAATCAGCTGCTTCGATCTCCAAGCGCTGATCCCATCACCAAAACTATATATATATATATAAAACACAACATAGATTTTATGTTGTGTTGTATATGTTTAGTGTGTGTACTGTCCTGTTTCTTTGTGTTGTGCTGTTTGTTGTTGTTGTTGAGCGCCAATAAGACCAAAACAAATTCCTTATTAGTTTTTAACTTACTTGGCAATAAACTATTGAAAATAAACAGGCAGAAAGACAGAAAAAGCTTCAACTGGCGCATTTTCTCTGAGACAATGACAACAACTTTGTTATTCATCCATATCATGCATATAAATTATTTTCATTACTGATTCAACAATTAATCATTTTGTTTATAAGATAATTCCCACAGCCCAAGCATTCACATCAGAGAGCCAAAACCCCCAAAATATTCAGTTTATAATCAGATAAAACAGAGAAAAGCAGCACATTATGACCTTCAAATTTAAAAATCAGAAATCTGTCTTCTGTTGATTGGTTAGTATATTTATGAATGATGATTGCAGCTCTAATAGATTTGAACTACTTTTTAGTAACATAACAAACTGATGATGTCAGCACAGTGACCAGAACACCAGTCTTATGCAACACAGGGAAATCAGTTGGTTTCCATGGCGATTAAGAGTCTAGTCATGTGACCTAAGATTATCTTCAAGTGAAGAGACAGACTTAGTGAGATACACACACACAAACACACACACCTGCTGCTGAGATCAATATCCATTCCAATATGTTTCTGCTCTGTGATATTACAGGACCAATGAGACTCCGCAGACATCACTATGGAGATCCCTACATCCAGAGCTGTGACATCAGAGTTATCATATTTCATAATGAGAAAGTAAACAGCACTAAATAGCAGCAAGACACCAACATCCAGTTTTCTCTTCTATCTGTTTACACATGCAGTGTAACTTATTGCGACCAATTACACAACATACTAAAAGAATAATTGATTATGTCCTTTTAAATCTAAAGAAGATTAAACAGAGTCATCAGCTGACATTCAGTGATGATAAAAACAGGCAGGAAGAGATATAAACATATCTGATCTAAAATAAAAGCTTATGTTTGTGAGAGCCTACCTTTACCTGAGACCAGCACAGCGACAAGGACCAGGACTGGTCTGGACACAGTCCTACAGGCTACCTGCAGCCTGACGGCAGGGGGCGGGGCATAATCCAATTAGACTAAGCATGAGCAGTAGAGATGCCACCTGGTGGACTCACTGAGGTTTGAGTTTGAGTAACACGAGGTTTGTTAAAGTATCCTCTCTCCACTCATTGATCTGAATATTGACTCAGTGAAATGAATCCAAAAGTAATATTCATCAATTAGGTGTGTCTGTTGCAGAAAGCAACATAAGCTAATATAACGACAAAAGCTTCTAAAAGACAATAACTGGTAGTTTTCAAATACCAGTTATTTTTTATTATTGGATCCTGCCCCAACAGACCTTTAATACAGTCCTCACCAAACGTAAAATCAAATAAAATTTTCTATGTATAGCGCAAAATCACAAAATACGTTTGTCTCGAAGGGCTTAAAAAGCATAAAAAAGCGTAAAAGCAAACTGTACAACGGCCTAAACCTCACACTGTGACTGGTTGTTAGATTTCTGTCAGAAGTGGAAGTCTAGTGGAGATCTAACGACAGCGGTTGGACTTTTTTTTATTAATTTAATGTACTTAATGTCACCAAAGATTCCCAGCAGCTTCTACAGTTGAACCAATGAGACCAGCAGCATCACCATATACTGCAAAGCCCTGCAGAGAAGATTGTCAGGGTGTCCCTACCATCTCTGCAGGACATCTACCACCAGAGAGCATCATCAAAGACTCCACCTACACACAACACTTTGATGCCCTCTGGCAGGAGGGAGAGAAGAGTGAAACACAGATCTTGCAGGAAAAACACACCGAGGCTAAAGCTAACAGTCTAATGCTAACAGACTGAAGCTAATGCTAAGATAATGGTTAACTAATTATTCACAGTTTTTGAAATAAACATGTGACATCAGACTTGTTTGACTTCACGGCTCAGAGAGGATCAAAGATTGTTTGTCAAGTGAAGATGAAATCTCAAACAGGTTTTAATTTTCTGCAGCAACCATGCTTTTATTGTGAAACAGGAGGCACAGCGTATTCAGATTGCAGCACAAACTGAGCTTGTTTTAAACACACGTCTTTTGTCTTTTGTTACAGACAGGGTGAGGGGGGGTGCCACCGGTTCCCTCCACGACCCACCACAGAAGAAGAATGAGCGCACACACCAACAGACAACACAGATAGAAGAACAAAGAAGTGTCTGTGAGCTGCAGACAGACTCACAGAGATGTTATTTAATGTTTTCAATGATGATGGACATGTTTTTCATTCTGTATTCTATTTCTTCTGATAATGTGACAAACCTACAGGTTTATATTGTGACAGCAGTTTACATTTATTTATTTACACTTTCTGTCTGTTCTACAATACCCATGCACATGTGCTGCTGTTGCTATGTAGAAGAAGCCAGTTATAGGTGTGAATCAGAGTGAAACGAGCTTAGAGTGAACATATTTTTATTAACATTTGAACAACGTGACAAATCACAGTTTCTTACCTTCACCCATTGGGATGTCACAGGAGGAGCTGCGAGATCCTTCAGGCATCACACCGACCTGCGCACACACACACACACACACACACACACACACACACTTAAAGTTACTAAAGAAGAAGGTCTGAAACGTCGTCCTCAGATAATACGATTCATTGAGTTTTACCAACAAGCAAATTCAAACAATTAGAAAAAGACAGACAATTACAATATTTATATTTATATATATGTTATATATATATATATATATATATATATATATATATATAATAAATGTTTCTCCACTCTTTTGCTGATATTTTTTCTGCTGCTTTGTTTAGTTTTTGCTGCTGTCTGTCCATCTGTTGCGCTTGATTTCAGAGCATACTTCTTTGAGCTCTGTGTCGGTGTCTGAGCTGGGAGTGTTTCTGTTGTCACTGCAGGACTCAAAGTTAGCAGTCAGTTAGCAGCAGTTACCATTAGCATTAGCAGCCTGAATGTATCCCATATTCTCACATTTAACAGTTTGTCATTGGTTAAGTAGTCAGAGTAACTTAAGTCATTAATAATAACATAAATTATTGCTAAAAACTCTTCAACCTGTTTAATTAAACTAATCTGACATTTTTATTGTTTGTTTCATATTTTTGTATTTTCATGCTGCTTGTGGGACTAATCAACAACAGCAACAGCCAAGAATTATTGACTAGGAGAAGGAAGTGATTAGAAGTGGATCAGAGGATGAAGACAGCTGCTGTTCTTCCTCTGGACCAAACTGAACCAACGACATGACGAGTCAGTAAAAGTTTAACTAAAACACACACTGATGTTTGTGTGTGTTTCTATATAAACACAGCTAGATAAAAGGGGAAGTTAAGGGAGGTCATAAAGTATGTCATATCTCCTTCGCAGGTGTGTTCAGGTGAAGCTGAACAGGCAGTGATGCATTCAGGGACACTGCAGCAGCTCAGTCAGCTGGCATGTTCAGGAACTGTTGCTTAAATGTTCCATTTAAAGCTGCAGTCAATAAAAGGTAATGACAAAAAGTTAAACAAGTCCTTCAGAGTCAGTCTGTGGTTCCTCAGGCGAGAACACCTGAGTCAGTGTGCTCCAAGTTTCTATAAAAGTAACAACAAACAACCTTTACAACCTATAAAATGATTGATTTGTGTTTCTTGAATATTAATCTGTAGTTTATTTATTTATAAGCTAAGGTTAGCATCCTCATCAGGTTAGGAAATTGATCTGTTACCATGGAAACGCTATGCAGACGCACAGGTTCAGACTGTTTAGTTCCTGTTCCTGTTTGCTTTATTTACTTAGTTTAGTCATTCATGTTTTATTGGTTTTTGTATTAAGTTTTATTTATATATCCGTTTTATCTTTGGTTCTTTTTATTTCAGTGCTTCTTTAAAACTTCAGATTCATGAGACTTGTTTTGTGTGACTACGGATAACATCACAAACCACCATCTAACACTACAACAACTCACCACTGCACTCAGAAGCTTCACACACGAATCTCCCTTCAATAATGCATAATTAGGTTATTTTGCTTGTCTGCAGAGGTACACATCTGACCAAATATGTCTCTATTACTCCTTTAAATCGTTTATATCCACCGTTTAATTCGGCACAATACAAAACCACAAAGAGTCTCTTAATCTGATAAAAAGCTCGACAGAGTTCAGACTTGTTCTTGCTGTTTGTCAGGGCGTGTTGGCGGCGAGCGGTTGCGAAACAAACCGGCAAAAGTTAAGCTCTACTCAAAACAAGTCTTCTCTTGTGTATAATATGTATGCCGAATCAAAAAAACATTATTTGCGATTTTAATATGTGTTGTGGTATGCTGCAATACATTGTATTTCCTGAGACAAACTCGTAATCTTCAAATGTTTATATTTCCTAACGGAATTCTGCATCAGTAACCACACCTACAAGCTGCAGGCGAAGCAGCTAAACTTTGATTTAGAAGTCAAACTAAAAGCTTGCTTCAGTTTTCTAAGTGTTCTAATCAGTTTAACGTGAACACACAGCAAACTTTTCTCTTCCAGTTTCCTCTAAAACAAACTGAACATTAAGAGTAAAGTCTGAACTCACCTCGGTGACGTTTAAACACAAAAGATGTCGTAAATGTTCCGTAAAGTCGCATCAACACTGACAGTCCGTTTCAATTAAAACTCTTCGGTGTTTCCTCATTAAAGCGACTCTTGCTGCGACACATTCCAACACTCTGCGCATGCGCTTTACGGAAAACACAAAAAACAGCACATGAAAAAAGTAGAAATCATCATCAGTTCACCTGACACACAGAGGGTTCTACTGAGAACCAACAGAGGGTTCTACAGAGGATCTAGAGAGAGTTCTACTGAGAACCCACAGAGGGTTCTACTGAGGACTGACAGACGGTTCTACCGAGTAACCAAACCTACACAAGGTAAACCCCAGGAAGAGTAGCTGCTATCTTAGTTGCAGGATTCAAATAAAAAATAAGAATAAGGGTTCTACCGAGAACCAACAGAGAGAGTTTTACCAGGGACTAACAGACAATTCTACCAAGGACCTACAAAGCGTTCTACTAAGGTCTGACAGACAGTTCTATTAGGAACCCACAGCAGGTTCTACTGAGGACCATCAAAGGGTTCTATTCCATGTTTGGCCTCCAGGGGGGCAGCAGTAACTCGCTGACACTGGTGTCCCGGGACCAATGACTGTATAAGACTGTGGGCAGGGCCACAATGACGTCACTCATTAGTTTGTGGACTCCCTTTCTGAAGCCTGTTTGCACTTTGGCTGTCACCATCTTGGATTTTTAGAGTCCATATTTCGATGAGAGGAAGGAGCTGATACTAGCTGCTAGTTTGGTTAGCATGGTGCATTTACAGTCTATGGTTAACTGTGATAATGCTAATGCTAATGTTGGCTAGTGAAAAACAGGCTTCTGTTCACTGAGATTACCACAGCAGAGCTTCATCAGTTCTGTTATTCTGTCGACAGTGTAATATATATATTTATTATTAACATTATAAAGTTTTTATTGACAGTAATATTTAGTTATCAGAACAATACTTATCAAAAAGTTTAATCAGAGCCTGTTATCAGCTTTACAGGAAGCATTAAAGTACAGGAAGTAACAGTGCCGTCAGTTTAAGCTTTACTGAAGTCATTAAACCAATTAAACATAGTTAAAGCTCAAATTCTGCTGATTCTGGTTCAATAATGCCAGGAGGAAATTCAAAGTGTCCTTTTGTCACAATAATACAAAAACACAAAGAAAGCAGGTTTAGGTTTATTTATGTATTTAATGTGGTTAAACTGAACTACAAGCTTTAGTTCATCTTTGCTCCACTGAACACAGTTTAAAACGTTCTTGTTTTCTGTAATAAATGTGTCGCCCCCTGCTGGACATCAGACAGACTGACTGTCAGACCTTACAAATAGTTCAAACTTTAGAAGAAACAACTACTCTGACTTCATACCAGCAGTTTGTGTGTCTGTCAGCCAAGCGTGATGCAGAGATACAAACACAGTCACACAACACAAAACCAGTTTGGACATGAGACGAGTTTCAGCCTGTCAGAGGGCAGAAACACAGCAACACTCAGCTTTGTTATTAAACTTTGTGTTTGTTCTTCAGCCACTTTAGTTTATCTATGAAATAATTCATTAGTTATTCTCATTTAATTTATGTTTAAATAAAGAAATAATCTAATTTCAAAATTAAACTGCTTGTTGTTGATGTTGGCTTATTTCCTGGACATTTTGCGTCATTCACGTGTTCATAGGTTTATAAAATAATATAATTATATCCTCATCTGCCTTATGAAGTATCTCCAAGGAGCCACAACACACTTTTCCTTGTATGTCTTTTCTACACTGTGTAGTGACAGACTTGGGGATTATTTCACCTGTGACCTCATCTAAACATCACTGACAGGAAATCTGCAGCGCCTGTTGTTCCCACAAAGCTTTATTGACACATAAAATACTGAACATGAAAAACAAAGGCAGCAGAAATCCAACAACCTGAGATTATTTAAATAACAGAACTTCATATTTACAATTAACAAACAATAAATTACATGTTTTAAATGAAACCTGAACCACTGAACACACAAACTGTACAATTGAGACAAACAGATATCAAATATATTCAAATAGTATTGATTCACCTGAGAGTAGAAATAATAAAAAGGGTTAAAAAATGTTGTTCAGACTGAAGAGGAAAAATCTGATAAAGATGAGCAGCAATAAGAAAATAAAAACAGCATGAAGAAAAACAACAAAATTAAAAGTAAAATGCCCCCCCTAAAAAAAACAAAAAAAACCCCAACTAAAAATCAACATCAGGATGCAGCAGCATGCCGTCATGGTGACAGTGGCAGCGATGATGTCATACAGGTTTGGTGGTGCTGTTGTAAACAAGCGTGTCCTGCTCATGCAGCGCCACATGGGCAGGGCCTGTAGAGACGGGGCGGTGCGAGCGCTCCCGCCACGACTTCAGGAAGCAGTAGGTGAGGATCGCCAACAGAGACAAGATGGCCACCGACAGGACGACGGCCAGCGCAATAGAGCCTGAGGAGGAGACTGTGAGGTCACTTCCTGTCAATGCATCGTCACTATAATTACCACCATCATCAACATCATCGTCGGCTGTTGTTTGTGCGTTTTTCTCAACAGGAAGTCTGTCAGTGGTCTCACCTGAGTCTTTATCGTCATCCTCGAAGCGCTCAAAAATCCCTCTGGCAAAAACATGTTGCTCTGCAGGCACATGGAGGGAAGAGAAAGAGTTAACCGGAAGTCACATTTAAAAAACAGAAACAAGGATCCTCATTAATGAAGTTGCTCTGAATCACAAGACAGTTAAAACTATATGTTTAATGCTACATGGAACTATATGAAGCATGTGGCAACGTCTAAGATCTATGACGGATTACAAGACACCACCGTCCTTGTCAACTGCTGAAGCAAGTGAGCTAAACAACTTCAGCATCCAGACCAGCTGGAGCAGATGTTAATGATGGCTGGATGCACCTTTCACACCTACCACCCTCTCTGAGCATGACATCATGAGGTGTATGAACACCAAGAAAGCAGCAGGACCAAAGAGTGTGCAGGTCATCAAACTAGCACCATGTTCACAATGATATTCAACCTGTTCCTGTCTCAGTCTGTCACACTAACATGGCACCCACTACCCACCCACACCAACATACCTCACCTGGACAAGAATACTGACTCAGTGGTGAGAAAGACAAAACCGTTTCAGCCAGACACCTGAGCAAATTCCAGGTATCCTATCAAATACTGACAAACTCATGCACCATTGACAGCGTCCTGACAGGAAATATCACTGCCTGGTAAAGAAACACCACCGAGCAGGACGTTTGTTTGGCTGAAAATACTATAGGTAGCGCTCTACCCTGCCTAAAGGATATTTACACCAAGAATAAGGCTAAAGAATCTTTAAGGATCCCAAACATCCAGATAATGGTGTTTTCTGCCTGCTTCAGTGTGAGGAAGGTACCGGATACATCAGGCTACTAGGATCCTAAATGAGGTCACTGTCTAAGACTGTCCAGTTATGACAGTTATTATTTAAACTAATTTTATTAATGCTAAGTATTAGGTATTTAAGGAACTGATGGGATTACATTTCACTATAATTATACCTGAATGATTACACATGACAATCTGATTGGTTGTTTGTACAGTGTGTATATTAGTGTGTAACTGTACCAGTCACTCCGTCACAGGTCTCACTGCATTTATCTGTCGCCTCGAAGTTGTTGTCGTTGCCGTCACAGCCACCGAAGGTGAAGCGGAAGCACTGCCTGTTTAGAGGGTCGTAGTACCAGCGGGTGTGACTGGCACGGCAGGGGCCAGTGCGGGGGGGCTCTGTGCACCGAGCTGGGAAAGGGGGGGGGGGGGGGTTAGAACATAGCCTGTTACCTCAGAGAGACTGAGACTCAACACACTGACCTTTCCTTTGGTTCACATCGATGCTCAGCAGCCGAGAGAACGTCTGATTCACTAAGGAAGAGGAGAAGGAGGGTCACTGCTCTGTGTGTGTGTGTGTGTGTGTGTGTGTGTGTGTGTGTGTGTGTGCGCACGCTTTACATTTGCTGCACTGGTTCTCGTCTGATCCGTCGCTGCAGTGCGTCACACCGTCACACTCCAGACTTCTGTCCAGACAGCAGCTACTGCTGCAGGCCAGCTGATCGGGAAGACACACAGACCCACACACCTCTAGTCACACACACACACACACACACACACACATATATATATATATATATTTATACTTTCTTAAACATGCTGCAGAGCTGAGATGAAATGGTGCATTGTGGGACTGACCAGCAGCAGGCAGAGGGATGCTTCTCTCTGACGTTGCTGTGGAAGAAATCACTGATCAGTAGTATTAAAACATGAAGCAGTAGTGTGTATAGACTGTTTACTGTCAGGTGTATGTTACCTGTGACTCCTCTGCAGGCTGACATGCACTCGTCTTTGGAGAGGAAGTTGTTGTTGTTTGATTTACAGCCCCCAAACACAAACTCCACACACTTGCCCTTCTCTGCATCATAACGCCAGCGAGGAAAAGCAGCGCGACACGGACCGACCTTCTCCGGAGCCAGACAGTACTCTGAGGACAGACGCAGTCATGTGGCACCATTTCTACTTTATCAGTTTTATTGATACAAAACTAGATGTTCATACTGTATTTCTGAAGATGATCAGATCTTAAATTAAAGCATTAGCTTTAGAAAGATTGACAAAAACAAATGTAAAATCTTAAATTTTAAAGTCACAGTTTTGGTCTATACTGTATAGTGTGTATTTACACATTAACCCTGAGCAGGGTGTGCGTGGATGTTACAATTAAGGGAGTGCCGCAGTGTGTTGCACTGTAACATATATTTTTATGACATCAATTTTACAACCTGAAACTGGAACTCTGATCAAGTGTTACACACACACACACACACACACACACACACACACACACACACACACACACACACACACACACACACACACACACACACACACACACACACCTCGGCTCAGCTGAACTCTGCTGAAACAAGCAACACAAATGCCTCGCTGAGCTGGTTTAGTGTCTGCCGTGTGTTTGTGTGTCTGTCTTAGATATTCCAGTCTGACCAGTTTGAGTCAAGGTGTGGATCATTGGTGTGAAAACACTGATTCACTCAACTGAACATGAAAACTTTCAGACTGCCTTTATCAGCATAGTTTAACTGATAATTAATGAGATCAACTGATTGTGAGTCAGCTGACAAAAAACAAATTCAGTTTCTTTACAAAACAACAAACTAAACATAGAAATAATCAGTAATAATCAATACACTTCCACTCACTGCTGGACAGCTCCGGGCTGAGCACGAGGACAGTGACCTTGGCATCATGTGATTGGTTGTTGGAGTCGGTGACAGTCAGCTGTAAGACGTACAAGCCTGGCTGCAGGTTGGAGAGCCGCACCTGGTCAGATAGATCCGTCTTCTGCAAAATCACATTCAAAAACAACTCTTTTTGAAGCTTCATTTTCTGAAGTTCGATGTGTCGCACATTCAAATAATAATAAGAAACTTTATTTATTCACAATAGTTCAACTATTAAGGATCACATGACATGCAGGTGCACACCCACCTGTCCAGGTACAAACTGTCAGCTTTTTACCTCGATCGTGATGCTGGTGTCTCCACTCTGCAGACTCCAGCGGTAGTCGGTGATGTCTGCGCCGTCCAAAGACAGGCTCTCGATGCCATTGAGTGTCACCGTCTGTCCCGGCTGAACGACCACATCACGACCTGCATTGGCAATGGGCGGAGCCTGCCCACCTAGAGACACAGTGATGTCACACAGGTTCATGTCCTGAGTTAATGTTCACTATTATCAGTTTCTGTCGATTGATTCTGGATTTTAGAGACTGAATAAACTGATTTCATATTTATGACTTCAGCATCGACTGTCATGAACGCAGCAAGTTCTCCAGTAACGCAAGTGTTGAAAAGTTGCTGATTCATGTATCTGATGGTAAACTGATACGAGATCATGCAGCTTCACTCACAACAAAATCCTGATCATTTATTAAGACTCTTTAGTATAAACAAATAAGACAATCGTAAAATAAACAAACAGTCTTCTTACAGATCTTTAATTTTTCAAACTGTATGTTTTAGTGATCATAAGGCAGAGAAAAACTCAAACGCATACAAAAAGCTGATATCAGGTCCAGTCCATGACTTTAAACAGATTCAACTTAAAGCTGACAGAACACACCTGAGGCCAGGTGCACTGTGGGTAATGTAGATGGCAGGTGTGTTTACATCCAAATTTTATTGGTTAGACTTTTCATTTCCATCAACTTTAACTTTTTGTAACTTTATTCATATTTTCAACAATGTGTTCTGTTCTCTGTCATGAAGCTGCTCTACAGTATGACATTTATTAGTGATTTCTCCTGTTGATCGTGTGGCCCTGTGCAGGGCCAGAGCCCAGGTTGAGAACCTGTCCTACTGTGAGACTTTATATTTAGACCTGTGGGTCCTCAGGTGGACTCACCTGCTGCCTGCGGCCCCGCCAGGTGCGCCAGGTACACGGACTGTCGGATGTAGGTCAGGTACCCGACCTTGTTCACGAACCTGCACACGAAGCGGTTTCTGTGGATGCAGTTGAAGAGGACGCAGGTGCGGCTGTCCGCCGCCGCTCCAGCGCTGCGCGGCTCCAGCAGCACCAAGTTGCAGCTCGGGTCCTCGCAGCACGCGAGTTGACAGGCCCCAGCGGAAGGTGCGTGCGCAGTGGACAGAAGAACCGCCCCCTCCTTTACCGCGTCTTCCGCGTCCAGCACGAAATTCTCCTGACCGGAGCGGAAAGCGCCTCTGCAGACCGCGTCCTCTGCCGCTCCGCCGCCCGGCCGCGAGAGGAAGAGGAGGAGAAGAAGGAGGTGGGGTGGAGGCATTTTCAGCTCCAGTCAGAATGTGGGAGGAAGAAAACGCGTCGTCGCTCCGCGCGAATCACTTGATTTCGAGTGTTTCACTTTGTTGTTAATTAGAACACTAAAAGTTTTAAAACGACAAAATGTCTTAAAAAAAAAATCTGCTGCTCTCTGCTGCTGCGCTGCTCAGGTGTGTCTCACCTGCTCACAATCAAGAAAAACCCGACGCTCCTCCCACACGCCCCGCTGACTGACGCAGGTCTGACGTCACGTAGGTGTGCCGCACCTGCAACAAGACACAACGCAGTGCGTTCATAATGTGGGACCAGTACATCTGCTTCAACACATAGAAACTAGGGGTGTAAATCAGATCCATCATGACGATTCGATTCGATTTTTTTTTCGATACTTAAAAATGCCCCACGATTCGATTCGATTAATTCGATATTTTTTTTAACTTAACAGGCTAGGCTATTTCAAATTTGAATAAATCAACGGAAGCTGTAATGTCATATACTGTACATGTATTTTATTTCATAGAGAAATATTTAAGAGCCTTTCTTTAGCCTTACATGAAACAGAACTTCACAAAATCAGTGCAAAAAATCCCCAAAAAACAAAAATAAAACATAGGCCTATGCTTCCTTTACTATAAAATATAAATAAAATACTCCACAGTCAGTGTAATAAAATAAAATGTGCACTAGCAGTAAAAAGTAGGCCTATGCTTCCTTTACTATAAAATATAAATGTTTGTGGTCCTTTTCGAACTGCTCGGTAACGTTTGTGGGAAACATGTACTCAGCTGGGCAGGGGGCTGTGCTTTGTGACACCATGCTGTCTTTTCAGGTGCGCCGACAAATTGGATGTGTTGCCACAGTATCTAACTTCAGGTCGACATTCTTTACTTATCGCCACATCCTTCACCAATTGTTTCTCATTTTTGCGGAAGCCGAAATATTTCCACACGAACGATTGAAAACTTTCAGGAGTGTGCAAGTTTGCGTCTTTCTCCGCCATATCAATGTCCGCCTCTCGTATGTTTAAATGACTGACACCCTGCGCCAAAGAGGTGTGTCCGCTGAAAGACGGTAAGGGAAGCGAAGTAGGCGGGAACAAAATAGGTTACCGCCACTCGTAGCACGGAGTGAGAATTACGCCTTAGAGCAGTCTAAAAATACACAGGAGGTAAAATGCATACATGGATCGATACTCATGCGGACGTGTCGATGCATTGGATCGTCAAATGTCGGATCAATGCATCGATACATATCGATTTTTATTTACACCACTAGTAGAAACATGAATACTCTTGATGTGAGGCGTGAATGGGGACATATACCAACAATGTATTATAATGTACTCTACTACTACTACTAATACATGTTGTTTGGTTTGAACTGCCTGTGTGATGTAACAGTCTAACTACTAACATAAATCACATGTTGTACTGAAATTATTTGAGAAATGTATAATGTAGCACAACAAGCTACTGATGTTGTAAATGCACATCCTCAGTATCTTTTACACAGAACTACTATTCAGAGACTGAAAACATGATCGGTTAACAGTTTCTCAACAGTCAGGAGTCTAAATGAACAGTGAATGTTTTTCTTCCTGTAATCATGTCTCCTGTTCATATGTGTATTATAAATAAAGTGCAATATAAATATGGTGTATAATAACTACTGTGTATTAAAAACACAGTGTACGCTTAATATAAATACAACTGTACAGGTGCAGTACACCATCCGACCTGTGAGGCGCTGTTACTACATGGGCGTCAGAACGGAAGTGACGTTCAAACCGTTGCCTTCTAATCGTCCAATCAGAACCACCCCAGGAAGTTTAAAACCAGTTCTGACAGCGGGTTGATTTGAATGTTTTGATTTGTGAACGTCTGAAAACCGTAAAGGTAAGAAAAAAACTTTATTAATTAAATAATGTTGTGACGCGGTATCTGTGTCTACATATTTATACACGTTATGTCATTTTAAACATAAACGAAGCTAACAGGCGGTAAAAACTTCCAACAGCTTCGCAATTTAAAACTTTATCACGTAAACTCGCTTATCGGCAGAAGTGTCCTAAAACACAACCCGGGTGTGACTTCATGTGACCCCGTCTTTAATCCGGGTCCTGCCGTTTAACTCTGAAACGTTTATTACTGGAAGCAGATAGCTTTGCTAACACCAATGCTTCTAACTATCAGAGCCAACCCGTTCACGGGTCACAAGCCGCCGCTAGCCCCGGGTTAACGCTCCACACCTGGATCACGCCGCCGCTGTACCCCACCACCTGCGACTGCATCCACATCCTCAGAGAAACGGGTCTACTTCGCCGTCCTCCACACAGAGGCTCTGGTCATATGATCAACTCCTGACTCGATCCTGCTGACAAACTCCTCATTACGTCATCACAACAAACGGCACCGCCCCCTTCAGTACTCATGACCTACCATGATGCAACGTCACCGAGCTCACTTAACAATAAAAGTGTCATTCTGAAATAATTCATAACTGACAACAACCTGGATTTCCTGTGTATCACTGTAACCTGGCACAAACCGCTGGACTACTTTTCTCTCAACCAGACCACACCCACCGAATAGCATTTTACACAAAGGACATTAAAACATCCACCATCTCCCTCCGTACTGGACACCTAGACTCAACTCTGGCATCATGTTGAACCTTCAGCCCATCTCCAATTTCCCCTTTCTGTCCAAAATACTGTAGCACGTTGTCACCACGCAACTCAAAACCTTCTCAATCCGCTCAAATGACTTGTTCGAATCATTTCAATCCGGTTTCTGTTCTCAACACAGCACTGAAACAGCTTCTGAAAGTCACCAATGACATCCTCCTCACCAAAACCGCAGACAATTACTGCCTCAACGCCCATAACTCCACCTTGTCTCCACCCCCCACAGCACACCATCCAAAACTTTTGTTTTTGTGCAGTCTTAGAAGTATTTAGTATAAAGTATCTTCAATTTCGTTATTACTATCAGATATATTTGAGCCTGTTATTTGTTGGAGTGGTGGTTGCTGTTTCAGACTGACTAGTGTATTCTGATTGATTCATCAGCTCGAGGTGCATCATGGCTGAGGTGGGATCCTGCAAACAGTAAGTGTTCAACAGTCAATCTAATTAATAATTCTTGCAGATTTATTTATTTATTTTTAATCAAATAAACTGAACTAATGTTGGTAGTTCTGTAGCAGAACTAACTGCTCCATCTGTTCCCTGATTGGCTGCAGGTTGGCCAATCAAATCGAGTCATCGTTATCACAGGCACACTTGTGCAGAGAAGCGGGGCTTCAGGTGGAGGTCATGTTCCGTCAGCAAAGTGCGTACAGTAAAGACGGGCTGATGAGAGAAGGAAGTGAGTTCAGCTTTGAGGAGCGGAGAGCTGAAGGATACAAGCAGCTCAAACAGCAGCGTCTGGACGGTACGCTCACTGATACGTGACACGCTCACTGATACGTGACACGCTCACTGATACGTGACACGCTCACTGATACGTGACACGCTCACTGATACGTGACACGCTCACTGACATCAGCTATAAGTTTCTGCTGACTGGTTGGTTGTTTCCTGCAGAGAGGCTGATGCAGCTGCAGGAGGTGAAGCAGCAGCTGAGTCAGGAGCTGGAGGAGAAGATGAGACTGCTGCAGGTACATCAATACTACAAATATTGCTGTTAGTACTGCTAGTACTACTAGTGCCACTGATGCTGCTGATGCTTTCTTTCAGTGTTTTTTATTTTATTCTACTGGTCTGGACTACAACACAGTTGATTGACTGTCAGTCTGCAGGTTAAAGGATGAGTTCAATTGTTCAAATGTGTCTTAAAACAGTCAGGAACCAAATGAACAGTGAACACGTTTTTCTTTCTGTAATCATCCTCCTGTTCATACTGACATTAGAAGATCCCTTCATAATACACTTATAATGGAAGTGATGGACTAAATCCACAGTCCTGCTCCTTGTATTGTCGCTCAGGCCTCTGCAGGAATGATGTCTGGGTCACTTGAGCAGTGAGGAGACAGGACATGAAAATGAAGTTAATCTGACTGCGTCTCTCTCTGCAGGTGCTGCATGGAGGCTTCGCCCCTCAGATCTGTGCCTTGGGTAGACCTCTGACCGCCACCTCCTTCCAGATATTTGATGAGTCTGGTGCTGCAGCTGCACTTTCTTCTGGGTAAGAGACATGCGTAATACAGTCAGGTGTTCAGGTGGAAACTGCTGTCAGTAAAACTTTGTTTGTGATTAAACAGGAAGTCAAACGAGCAGCTGGACGATGTTTTCCTCCAACCTGACGAGAAAGGGCTGAGTCTTAAGATCCAGTACCCACATCCAGGTGAGATGTGTTTATTATTGTTTACTGTGCAGCTTATTTTTAATTGATTCATAGAAAATTCTGTAAATCTCATAAGTTTACAGCTTGTACAGCTGTAACTAGCCACTTTGATCATAAAAACATGAAAATAAAATGTCATTTATCACGCTTTTAAAACTATTTAACTGGTTATTTATTAAACGTGTTTTTAATAAAAATGAATAAATTGAATCTAATGTGTTCTGTCTTTCAGGTGATGTCACGCCATCTGAACACTCTCAGGTTTGTTTACCTGCAAGTTGTTAGTCACAAGATGATGAAACTCATCTGGTTGCAGCAGAATCTGATTTGGTTATTTACACTGAAACTACATTTCCCATAATGCACATAGATGGTGTCTTTCATTAGAACCTTCCTGCAGGATGCTTAGAGATCTGTAGTCTGATTCAAGATTTTTATTTGTCATATGCCCAGTAAGACAAACAGTTACACTGAACAATGAAATTCTTTCTTTGCATCCTCCCTGACAACACAAATACCACACGGACATTAACTTAAACCACACAAACAAACGAATAATAAAGTTAAAGTTTGATGACATCACTGTGACATCATTATTAAGCCACAGATGACATTATCCAGCAATTTGCACTGTTTCTCAGCAGAAAGTGATGCAGTCTGACCTCCAGAATAAAAGCCTCTACAAAAACGCCGAAGGTGAATTCAGCAGCTGACTTCATTATTGACCAATGGTCATTTTGACATATTGACGACTCTTCCTGCTCTCAGATCATCAGAGGGGAGGGGCAGGGGACCTGCAGACGCAGGTGGGGCCAATATTGAAAACCAGGAAGAAGCTGAGTCCCATCCAGGAGACCATTGTGGAGGCTGGTGCAAAGACTGTTGGGCACTTTGGTCCTCTGGAGGAGGGCCAGCAGGATGTGCATCATGCCCCCTCACCTGGTGAGCTGAGGGGCCATTCAGAGGCGCCACCTGGTGGTGCAACTGTGCACTACAACAAAGCTACAGAACATGCTGACAGTTCCACTACATCTTCTGCATGATCTGATGATGTTTGTTTAAATGTTAGACATATTGTTTAATTTTGGCTCCATATTGTTTTGAAACAACACTTCTGATTGAGTCTTTGCATGAAAAGTGCTATACATATTACTACTAAAAACCTTAAGATCCTACTCCAGTTCACTTTTTTTATGGATGCACACACTGTGTTTCTGCACCAGGTGGGGGCGCTGAGGATATCTGTGACTCAGGCATACGACGGCGGCTGCTGGATCTCTCTGATGTCACTTCCTCTCCAGACTTCCACTCAGAACCCTGCCCCCTCCCTGCAGTGGAGGAACACAGTTTTCTGCAGCTCGGTAAAAGTCTTATTGTTAATAATATTCAGTTAATATCAGTTTGATTGTATTTACAGCTACTCAAGTCCCCTTGTGACAGTTTGACTTTTTTTTTTTTTTTTTTTTTTTAAATAGATCTCTCTCCAGGCATTTAAGATTCAAAGTGTTTATTAATGTATCTTGTACCTGTGGGCACCAGATATGTTTGCTGCTGTATTAACAGGTCATGAATGATAATATAGTAAAACACAGCTATAGTAATATAAAAATGTCTACATAGAAGTTAGAAAAATGCTAAACATCAATAAATATTTAAATCTGCTTATGAGTTATAAACCATTCAGTAACTGTTATAGACTAATTATTAATGATGACCAAAAAGTGTTACTGCCTAAAACAGAAAACGCATAAAAATGTCAGAGGTGGTCTTGTAAATGTCTTGTTTTATCCTAACAGAAGTGTAAAACTCACACTGGGGAACAGTTAGAAGAAGAGAAAATTCTGTTGAGTTAGATTTTTATGATTGAGAAAAACTGAGATCGGTTTTGGATTCTGTATCAAATCTTTCAGTTTTTGTCAGACCTGACTCAAAAACTATGTTCCCCAGTGTTGACAGAAAATATGAAACTGACAGAAGTTCTTTTGGCATATTTGCTGAAAAAATATTTAAGATTCAGAATTGTTGCTCTACTCCTCTCTGTTGCGTAACTGTTACTAATGGTGCTAGTGGGGTATTAATGCCACAGCAGGAGAGTCTGTATTGGTGGAGTCTAATATTCATTTCTTTGTTAGCTGCTTAGACTGAAACTCTTAGTTTGTTGTCAGTGATCTGTAATCTGAATCAATTATTGCTATTGATTGTGTCCAACAGGGGCCAAGGTGTATCACATCTACTCCAGAGTTGTGGATGGAGGCAGTTTCTCTGTCTATAAAGGAGCTACAGAGGATGACGACGTGGTCATCAAGGTGAACCATAAAGTCACATCGTCCTGCCACTGATAACCACACACAGCAGTCAATAAAGGACCAGTTCACATGTTTCCAGTATGTCAAAGCATCAGTCAGGTGTCCATATGAACAGTGACTGTAATCATCCCTCCTGTTAATACTGGCTGTTCAAAGATCTGCTTCAAATGTGCTTTCAGTGTCAGTGATGGAGGTTAAAATCCACAGTGTGTCCACACAGTCATTTAAAGTAGATGTGAAGCTTCTCTGAGGCTTCATCAGTGTGAGTTAGTCATATCAAGTGGATATCTGACACATTTACAGTCTGTTTAGCATCAAATTCCCTCTTTGTGTTTCCCTGTTGAGCTGTGGTGGAAGTATAGGAACAAAAAGAGGGACTTTGGCTCTAAAAACACTGTAACGTTCAAACATATCTGCTGGATTTGAAGCTTCACATTAGCTTCACATAAACTTTAAATCCATGTTTGTGGGTTTAGTCTCCATCACTTCCATTGTAAGTGTATTATGAAGGGATCTAATGGTCAGTATGAACAGGAGGATGATTACAGCAAGAAAAACATGTTCACTGTTTGTTTGGTTCCTTACTGTTTTAAGACACACTTGAACCGTGTGTGTGTAGGTGGACAGCTGCACAGTCCTCTGGGATTTCCACCTGTTTCAGCGTCTGAAGCAGAAATCTTCCGCTGACACCGGTCTTCCTCTGATTAGCTGTTTCCTGTTCCTGGACGGCTGTGTCACCATCTACACCACCCCACCAGATCACGTGTTCACCGTGAGTCACTTGTCTCCTGCTGGCATATATGTGTAAATACACTGACGGCATGACAATAACAGAGGATTTATTAATATAATGACCTGAAATAAGTGTGTGTGTGTGTGTGTGTGTGTGTCAGGAGTTGACACGGTTTATTCCCAGCGAGGCATCGGTGGGTCATAAAGCTGTCGGCCTGCTGCAGCTGGTGTCACATATGCACTCTTGCAGGATGCTGCATGCAGCGCTGCAACCACACCTCCTCACCTGCTGCCACAGGTAGGTGAGCGGTGGGTGGGGGGCAGGGGTTCAGCTGAGTCACAAATTAACTACCTTTGGAACTGAGAGGAGTTTTTAACCCTCATAAAATAAACTGTTGAACAAAGATGGAATGTTTTGCAAAGTGTGTGGATGTTGCTCTGTGGACGGGGTACTGAAGCTGTCGGTCACGTGTTACTTTAAACCACAGAGTGCCATACATAGCATACAGACAACCAGCAATGTTTTTCTTAATGTTGTTTCTACTCTTAAAAATAAAATTTCATTAGTTGTTCTTGCGTATTAGATATTAGTCTGTCATGCAGTATGGGGCTGAGGTATTTCCATCATTTGAAACCAATTGCCCTGGTATTGATTTAAAATGCACCTGAAACATTTCAAGAGGGGAAAAAGTTAATTTCAAGCCCCAGTTATCAGGTATGACTTCTGCAAAAGTTTTAAATGGCAGTTTATTTGCTGTGTCAGAGGTTTCCTGAGTCCTGACTGGGTGTTCCCGGTGGACTGGTCATCCTCGGTGGACCTGGACCTCCAGCAGGTCACAGCGGCTCAGCAGCTCCCCTCAGCTCAGATGTACATCCGCCTGGGAATCCTGGAGCCCTCCAGCCCTCCTCAGCTGGTACACACATCCTCTCTACACAGACCCCACCTCCTTCACCGAGGTCAGTAGATACTAACTCCTCCCTGTCTCTTTCTGTCAGGTGGACCTGGTGGGCGTGGCTGAAACTGTCCACCTCCTCCTGACCAATAGCAGGATGGTCCCAGTGAAGGATGACGAAGGCTGGACGGCAGAGCAGTACAGTGGAGACCAACCCTGGTACACTTTCTAAAAATGTGTTTAATTCACGTGTTAAACCTGACTTGTATCACATGCTAAACCTGGTTTAAGTTGAACATGTGTACATTAACTCCTCTCTCTGTAGTGACATGTTTTCCAGGATGTGGAGGAGGTTTTTCCGGTCGTTGCTGAACGCTGATGGTCGCTCATCGCTGTCTGTCCTGTCAGAGTTGACAGAGCTGCTGTCCACGCTGTACCGCTGAGACGTTGTCTGTCTGCTTGTCTCCATGTCTGTTTTCCTGTAACTAAATAAATAAAATGGCTGTTTTAGAGGATTTCTCTGTCGAGACTTCAACACTTTCAGACTCAGCGGGTGTCCAAGTTCACAGGAGGAGATGATGATGATGATGATGATGATACAGAACAACTCTCTTTGCGTCAACTACAGCTTAAAACTTCTTGTTGTAGATCCATTTTTGTTTTTTGCTGTATGTGTGCTGATGTGTCAAGGTTTTCCTTGCATACATTTGTAAATATCAGTACTGTTAAGAACCTTTAAGATAAATACTTGGGTTGTTGGAATTTGGATTTATCACCCTGGAAACAAGTGATATCCTGTTTCATAGCTTATTTTATCCCCTCACAGCTCAGTGAGCTCAGACATGTCCTAATGGTGGTGAATATGTAATAGTAAATTCAGTTTCTTTGTCACAACCTCCCCCTTAATATAAGGTACCAGGTCCTATTGCCTTTGCAAATTGTGACGTCTAGACCCAACTTTGCACCTGAATACAAGATCCTGCAGGATACTCCAGGTGTAAAGCGCACCAATAGACCAAAAGGTGTGAAAACACTTGCTGGAGGGGCCAACTCCTACAGCAAACAATGGGGTGTCCCTTCAAGTATAAATGTTTAGGTTTCCCCATCTTCTTCATCCTGACCACTAGCATGTTGATTGACCCTTTCTTTGCAAAGAAAATAAAAACCTTGTCGGCCAGCAGAAGTCCATTTCATTATTCGCAAGCAGCAGAGAAAATTTCCACAAACTTAATTTGTAACTAACAGTTAACAGGTCATACTGGGCTGTTACAGGACACCTGTGGCCAAACAAAGATATCTTAATGAAAACAGTAAAGCTGCTCTATGTTCATTGTCCTCTGAAGATGATCATAACCAAACTAAGGCAAGTGATTGGACATCATGTGACTGTCTCCCTCACTGCTTTCTGTGTGTTTGTGGTGTTTAGGTACTCTGAAACACACAGAAGCAGGACAGCTGCCATCTCACCTGTTAAGGTCAATGTTCAAACTGAAGTTTAAGGCAGTGGCAAAGTGCAGCACTACTGGATATCAACAATATAAAGTTTAACCAAAGTTTGAAACTCTCCCTAGCAGAGAGCACTCTGCATGGAACAGCAACCAACAGGAAGTGTCCTTTAAAAGGATAATTTCACTCAAAATAAAGGAACGCTGCTCTGTCTGAACTCGTCAGTGTTAGCAGGTGAGTTCAGGGTGTTAAAGCTCAGATCTGAAATGTCATGTGATCACTTGTTACCATAGAAACTAAATGACAAGAAAACAAAGTAAAGTATTAAGCAAATTTAATGATAACCTTATCTGACATTTTCCACATATTAAACCTGGTTGGTTTGATTAATTTGGTTTGGTTTGTAAACTACAGTTAAACTGAAGAGAAGTGAGTCATCATCTTTCTGCCTAAGGGCCGAGCGAGGCAAGTTGCAGCCTGCAGAGAGAGAGAGAGAGAAAATACCTCTTTCTGTTATCATACTAGAGTTTTATGTTTATAAACTGTAAGAACCAATAAGGTTTTTGAATGTACTACATTCAAACAGTTTCAAAAGAAAAATCTCAATTTCAGATGAATGAATGTTAACAGCATCTGAGCACATGAATGACTCATATTTACCTGTTCACTGTTTGTAATCAATGAGAATCTGTCCTTCATATTGACTTTAAAGGGCCTTTTTTCTGTTGATCGTATCACAAAAACATTTAATCAACTGCTAAAATCCACATTTTTATCACATATCAAACTTTTCCTTAATAATCACTGTTCTGTGTTCTTAGTGTTTATTTATTATTATTATGAATTGTTTGTTAACTTGTTGACACTGTTTCTAAGACAAAGATTGACCACAGTGTTCATAAAGTTTAATTGAATTTGAATTTTTAAGAGAAAGAAGAAACAAACTGTCAGTCAAACTAAACTCCGCCTTCATACCTGAAACAAGGTGAGACAGGGATGAGCCAAGTGGGGGAGGGGCATGTATGTATGTGTGTGTGTCGGGAGGGGGGGGTGAGCAGCAGTCAGTGTCAGAGGACGAAAACGGCAGCAGGAACCCGACAGAACAATTGCACGTGGACACAGCTGGACCCTGCTGGATAGGTGAGTGTGTTGATGTTCCTGCAGTCAAGAAGTTCTCTGATTCACTAGGTATGTAAAGAACCCTGTGATAAATGTTCTCTATAGTATCAGGTTGTGGAACTTTTATGAAACGGTGAAGAACCCCTAAATAGTGTGAAATTTAATTGTCCATTCTTTTTAAAATAAGGTTCTACAGAGAACCAGAAAGCATTTTTTAGGATTGTATGCTCAATTATTTTGCTGCTTTATAGAACCTTGTTAAAAAGCTTCATAATCAGGATTAAGTGGTTCTATAGAGAACCATTATGGATGTTACGTATGAAATGTTAGATGTTAGATGTTCTATGAAGAACCAGATTCAAATGATTCAATTAAGAACCTTCATGGACTTTTGAAGATGAATGAATATGCAGTACCATAAATGGGTTCTTGATACTCAAATTAGAAACATTTAGAGACCCAGTTAGATTATCTACAGAACCAGGTTTGAATGGTTAGACACAACAGAGAACCTCCACTGAAATATGAAGATTGCCTAAAAATGTTCGACCTCTCTGCTCCTCATAAGAATTGTTCTGTACCTTTGAAATACCTCTGTACCGAAACCTGGTTCTGGTGATGTTATATTCTCAGTGTGTGGCTGTGTGTTCTTTTGCTGAACATCAGAGACAGTTTGACTTCAGCCTCATTTCCTGCTTTAAAGGCAGCGTCCTGGGTTTTCAGAACCTCTGCTGCCAAACTTCTGGTTCCTTTCTACACAAATAAGTTAGAAGCAGAAGTTATTTTTAAAAATGATTCCAGATTGGAACCGTTTCCTCCTCCGCCTATGATGCAACTTTAAAGCAAAGTCTGAAGAAGACTGCTGTATGTTTTAGTGAAGCAGGTTGATTTGTCTGTAAATATACATTAATGACATAAACATTAACTACACTTTGACTCTCATACTATTCAACATGTGTGTTAATCTGGTTCTCCCTAGAACCAGATTACAGTTGATCATAAATCTAACTAGTTTCAGTGAGGTTTCAGATCGTGGTAGTGTTTGGCTGTCAGGGGTCCTCTGCATCAAAGCACTTCACAGGTTTGGTCTGTAACGTCTCTGCACCGTGTCCTTTCCACAAACACTGATGAGAGTCTGGACATCAAGCGTTCTGCACTGTTCTTCTCTCTGGATGCTAATGCTGTCTATCAGATGCATTCATGTTCCCCTTAGGATGAATCATATTGACTGTCAGGTCAAAGTTTTCACTTATGTTGTGAAATATTTAAAATATAATTTAAAATGTCCACAGGCCCACAGTGATGTCTTCAGTTTGTTTAGTCTAAATCAAAAACAGCCAATACCCTTTTGGGTATTTTTGCTTAAAAAATGACTGAAGCGTCTAACTAATCTTCAAGGTATTTGCTGATTAGTTGTCTGTCAAGTGAATAATCAATTAATCACTACAGTATCTTAACATCTAGATGATGGATCAACAAAACATTTTGTTCAGACATTCATTTTCCTCAGAGGATGAATCCTTCTGACCTCTCCTCTAGCGCCACCATGAGGTTACTGTATGTATGTATCTTACTGACAGTTACTGTTGTTGTCAGGACATCAGCAGCTGACCAGCAGCAGACTATCAGCTGTGTTTCAGTGAATCACTGAGAGTCTGAAGTTTGTTCTAGTTGGACGAGTCACGGTGAAGCTGTCTGGTCATGTAGTGTGTCGGTGTGATTCCTCAGGTATGTCAGTCACACCCTAAACACACACACACACACACACACACACACACACTCACACGCACTTTAGTAGTAAATGGTAGTGTTGTATCAAAAGTTAAAGGAGAAGGTCACAGTTAAAGTCTGTCTAGAACAGTTTTTTAGTCTTTTTAGTGAAAAGTCCTCTTTGTGTTTTCTTGTTGAACATGTGTCACAGAAACAAAACCTTGTTAACTTCAGCTGACCGTTTAGATTCATTTTTACATGATGGAGGTTTGTGGTTACTGTGTTTCAGTTCATGCATGTGACAAATCTGAATATGATCTGACTAAACGTGAAGCAGATTTTATAGATCAGTTTCTGACCACCGATGCAGCTTAATGTAAAAAAGATTTAAATAATATGAGCTCATGTTTAATCATAAGAAAAAACAATTAGTTTAGACGCTGAGATCTCTGGCCTGCCCTTCTCCATTGTAAATTTTGGAGAAATATTGAAATGTGTTTATAACAGAAATGAATCTGCTTATTCTGCTCAGGTGACCCACTGCTGCTGTGTTGTTGCCGTGGTGATGCTCCGCCGCAGGAAGAAGAAGCGCAGGCTGGAGATCTCAGCCCCGCAGAACTTCCAGCACCGCGTCCACACGTCCTTCGATGTCACCTCAGGACAGTACGTGGGTCTGCCGCCACAGTGGCAGAGCGTCATCGACACACTGAGGAGGCCACGCCCCCTGGTGGACCCATCCAGGATCACTGACGTCCAGCTCGGACCCAAGAAGGTCCTGACCCCTCCTCTGCTCTGTTACTGTCATCTGCAGGTTCTGTCCAACACTTTTGTCAGGTAGAACAATTGTGACCATATCTTGGAACACAGTGACATCATGGCGACATCATGGTGACATCACTAAAATAAATACAGGTTAAAGGTCTTATTTTAACAAAGACACCAGTTTGAATTATTTATACTTCATTTCTAAAACATCAGTTTTTTCTGTTGGCCATTTCAAAATACTACAATACCCATGATCCTCAGCTGCTGTTCCTATAAAAGGTCTCAATCACAGTGGTAGTGAATTTATAATGCTTGGTTGTTGCAGTTGTAAACAAAACACGTCACCATAGTGACATGTATTGGCTGCTTCAACCAGGAGAGTTTCAATCAAAACATCAAAGTCAAGTTGTAAAATGATATAAACTACTGAAATGTGATCACTGTTATTAGACTTTTGAGCTGTTTCTAAACATATCTGTATTATTCTTTTAATAATACTGATTACTGAAGCATATAAAGCCTCTAATTATAATATCATCGGATTTACAGTTCCTCTATACTTTAAAAATGAGTTTGTTTGTTTGATCAAACTTCTATGTTCAGTTTATCAAACTTCACCCTGCCACCACCCACTAAAACACTGAATGTTGTAAATCTCTACATTTAATTCAAACTCAACTTCAGAACCTTTAACTAAAATTACATATAATCACGTTTCTAAAACTACAGTTCAGTTTTCATCTGTTTCTCTTTGCTCAACTCCTCTTAATCAACTGATATTAGTTAGTGAATCATGTTTGCAGCATTGCGCCACAATATGAAAACATGTGATCATGTGACTTCCTGTGCAGACCATTGTCCGTGGCAGCTTCATCGGTCATGGTGACTACATCTCTCATGTGATCGCTGAGATGAGCCGGCTGTCTGTCACCAGCTCCAACTCTCTGCGCCGCAGCAGCCCATCGGCACGGAAACGAGCACAGTCGCTGGGCCTACTGGGAGATTTGCCAGAGGACAAGTCATACCAGTACAAGGAGCTCAGTCGGTGTGATGGGAAGAACAACGGGGGCTCCACCTCCACCTACTGGCAGGACAGAATGCGAGAGGTGCGTAGTGAGGGCAGTGGCCCCAAACTGAACGGAGCTCTGCCACGAGCAAAGTCCACCTGCGAGGTGGGGACTCTGTCTGAGGTCACGCCCCCAATGCCTCAGAGGGCAGGTGGACAGTATGCCCACAGCGAAGTGGCGGGGCGTAGATACAGATATGGACAGACAGGTGTGGTGAGCAGACAGAGGCCGATTTCCTGCCACCTTAAACTGCCGACTCTGGAGATCAACAGCAAACCTCACCTGAGACCCAAAACACCTGTGACCGAGCTGCCCGACCTGCTGTCCTCCTCCACACAGACTCCCAGAAGGCCTCACTCGTCCTACGACCTCAAGGTGAGCCCTGTTCTCTAAAGGAACAGTTACACTTTTCTACTCTTTCTACCTGAGGGTCAGGTGTTCAAATTGAACACTTTATATCTGTTTTATCGTAAAATTATAGTTTGTTGAACCTCCTCTGGTGTCCTCCAGGTTTCCCCATTGCAGATGACACTGATTTGGACAGTTGAAATGTATTCATTTAAACAGTTTACACAACTATGAGCATGTATCAGCTTCTTGTCGATCTGTGCTGCTCCTCTTCTATCAATATTTCAGCATTTAAAGAGCCGACAGCTCAAAGAGAGTGATTATCTCATGAAAAACTTGAAAAACATAATAATCATAATATTGTTGTTGTTCTTCTTATCCTTCAGGTCACCTCTTCCCTTTCTCTGCTGTCACCCCCTAACAGCACCTGCAGCCCTCTCACAGGTCATGGGTTACCTGAGCGCTCACTCTGTCCCTCCTCCAGGATCAACATCGAACATTCTCCAAAAACTCAGGTGCTCCTGAATCAGCCCCGCCCCTCCCTCACGCGCTCCATAGGACACGCCCCCTCCCATATCTGCCCCTCCCCCACCCAACAGCCGACCACTTGCGTGACACCACCTGATGGCAGCCCTCCGAAGGTGAGTCACGATCAGTTCAAGCAGGCACTGCAGATGGTAGTGGACCCGGGGGACCCACGGGTGACACTTGAGAATTTTGTGAAAATCGGCGAAGGCTCAACGGGCGTGGTGTGCATCGCCAGAGAGAAGGTCAGCGGGCGGCAGGTGGCTGTGAAGATGATGGACGTGAGGAAACAACAGCGCAGAGAGCTGCTCTTCAATGAGGTAAAGGTGACGTGGAGGGGGGCAGGGCTTCAGCAGCAGATCAACATTCTTAACTTCAGGTTTGAATTGTATGAATTGATGAGGACAGGAGCTCTGTAACAAATCAGAAGACGACTGAGGGGGAACAAAGCTCTGACTGAAGTTTGGCTTGTAGATGGTTAATGTTAAATTCACAACTAGAAATGATCAGTGATTAATCAATGAGATCATCAAAACAATCAATATTTAAAATCAATCAATAATTTTAATGATTGATATCATGCCTCCTGTCCTCAAACACAACTCATGAGATACTGAACATCAGATACCTGCTGCAGTGACATCAGCAGGTTCACGTGTCACCTGTCATGTGATGTCAGCAGCTGTGTGATGTCACCTGTCCTGTGTTACCTGTCCTCATGTCAGGTGGTGATCATGAGGGACTACCAGCACCAGAACGTGGTGCAGATGTACCGCAGCGCTCTGGTGGAGGAGGAGCTCTGGGTCATCATGGAGTACCTGCAGGGCGGCGCTCTTACCAACATCGTCAGTGAAATCAGGTAAGCAGGAAGTTGTCTCACACACACACACACACACACACACAGGTGTTCATTATAGAGTCATGTGTGGTTTAATACTGTGTGTGTGTGTGTTAGGATGAATGAAGAACAGATAGCAACGGTGTGTGAAGGTGTCCTGCAGGCGTTGTCGTATCTTCACTCTCAGGGCGTCATCCACAGAGACATCAAGAGTGACTCCATCCTGCTGACACTGGATGGGAGGGTAATATACACCCACACACACACACACACACACACACACACACACACACACACACACACACACACACACACACACACATTCATGTTCACATTTCAACAATTGTCAGGAGCCCAAATCTCTCACATATATTTTGTATAATTAATTAGTGGATCATGAAAATAAATAACACATAACAACAAACATCTGACTGATGGCTCTTCTTCTCTCCTGCTATAGATCAAACTGTCAGACTTTGGTTTCTGCGCTCAGATCAGTAAAGACGTCCCGAAGAGGAAATCTCTAGTTGGGACGCCGTACTGGATGGCTCCGGAGGTGATCTCCAAAACAGCATATGGGACAGAGGTAACACTCACAGCTATAGCAGTCTTCAGCCTTCAGTAACTGATGTAAATCCAGCTCAGGTGTGTTACTTGCGTGGAGTGACTGTTTCTTGTCTCCTTCAGGTGGACATCTGGTCTCTGGGCATCATGGTGGTGGAAATGGTGGACGGAGAGCCGCCGTATTTCAGCGACACGCCGATCACCGCCATGAAGAAGCTGAGAGACGAACTAGCACCAAGCGTGAAGAACATCCACAGGGTTTGTCTTTCTATAGTTGTGAGGACACTGACATAATGTGTACCCCTCCAAACCCAAACCATCACAACTAATGTAAATATACGGTATATATATATACTGTATATATATATACCGTATATATATATATATATATATATATATGTGTGTGTATGTGTAGATGTAGATATAGACTGGGTCTGATGATGTCATACTTGAAGCTGATGATGAAACGTAAACGCTGCAATGGCTGCTGGATCATACGTCAGTGTTGCTGTCATATTGGTTCAGGCAACTTTCATCAACTGGACTTGTAAGCTGTCTGCATCGTGTCAGAGATTGTACACATAGGCTCTTATTTGTTTACCGTACCATTTGCCATTTGCCCGTACCAATATGTTTACGTATGACAAGAACAAGCTGAAGCAGCCAATATATGTCTATGGTGTTGTGGTTGATGATGTTGTGCTCTGTCATCAGGTGTCTCCGGTGCTGCAGGACTTCCTGGGATGCATGTTGACCCGTGACACGGAGCAGCGCGGCAGCGCCGCCAACCTCCTGGAGCACCCATTCTTGCTGCAGGCCGACTCACCCCGCTGCCTGGTGCCACTAGTGGAGCAACACCGCAAACGCATGTCGCTCTGCTGAATGCCCAAGACCACCTGAACACACCTGAGACCACCTGAACACTCCTGATGACTGATTTTGAGGCGTGTTCACCTGAAGCCACTGATGTCACAGATGACAGGAAGTAATCAGAGAACGTTCACCTGCATGCACATACTGTAAATAAAGCACTACCTATGTCTTATTTTGACAGATTGTTCACCACTTCCTGTCAGGTCACATGTCATGTGTTAAGCTGCTCTTTGACCTGCTGCTCTGTGTTTGTTCATAGACATTGTGGAGGCTTTTATTACATTTCATTTTAATATATATATGAATAAATACAAGTTTTTATTAAGACAGTAAAAACCAACATGGAGAATAGAACCAAGTTGTTTTAAATCTGTTTCATGATAAGTTCTCCTGTTAAAAAAGGGTTCAGACTAGTATTAAGAACAACTGTATTGAAAACAATGAACGTAATTATAAATGGTCATGAGAACTGTCAGAGAGGAAAGACATATAAAATATGTCACATGAATTTAATGTTTGCGACAGTGCAGAGAGGTGAAGAGTGTCTGTGACACCATCCGACAATAATGTTGTTCTTAATAGTGTTGCTGCAGCTGGCAGATGTTTTCATCTGCAGATTTTATCACTTAATTAAAAAATGTCTAAACTGATGTCTTCAAACGTCTCGTTTATCCGTTTAACAGTTCAAAACTAAAAAGACAGAAAACAGAAAAGCAGACGATCTGAGGAACTCAAACTAGTTGTGGAGTTTTTAATTAACAAACTACATAAATAATGAATTGATTATTGTCGCAGTTCTAATTTTACCCTTCAACACCATGTCTTTTCTGTGCACCATGTGAATAGCTGAATCTCCTCTTGACTCCTGTTAAATCTCATAAATCCACTTTGCATTTTGTTGTTGTGAAATGGACTTTTGTTTTTGTTGGACTTTTCTTTGTTGATTCTTTTGTAAACAAAAAATGTATTTTTGCATGTTTTCACACAGAATGTGTGACTTTGCACACGTGTCACATTTCTATTTGTTAATAAAACTGAAGGTTTTTTAAAATGTCACTGATGACTCATGTTAATTATTATTCTGGCTGCACTGTTTTAAAATCTGTAACTCCCAATCAAGCAGAAAAAAACAAAAATGAGCTGCAACTCATTTTCATTAAAACACCTACTTTCCAGAGAAAAAGCAGAAAACTGTCCACGGCATGTCTGACGCCACTTCTATGATTTTACATGTGTAATGTCATCACTGTCACTGATTGAAAAATGAATGATCACAATACTTGTGTACTGTTACTGCAGTACTTTAACTACATCAAGATCACTATACTTATGTACTTTTACTGAAGAAGGATATTTCATGCAGGACCTTTACATAATTAGTATTACAACTTTTACTGAAGTGAACGATTTGAATACTATCATCTCTGTCTGTACTTACTCAGGGGTTTGTGTACATCAGTGTTAAACGTTGACTTTAAATTGCTCTAAATAAATGATGTTGATGCTCTTGTGTCTCTGCAGCTGCTGTCAGTGTCACCGTTTCTGTTTCTGTTTATCAGACATGCAGAAGGACAAAGAGCTAATGGAGTCGTCTGCTCTCAGAGATAATATGAAGATAATCAGCAGCTATTTTAATTAGTGTTAACAGAGTCTGAACATGCAACTAAACCACTGAATCAAATCTTCAGTTCTGATGTTCAGTGACAGAAATGAAGGCCTTGTTTCAAATAACACATTGAATTCAACTAAAAAACTGTTAGAAAACACAAATACTTAAGCGTCAATTAAATTAAAAAAAAAAAAAAATATATATATATTTTTACATGTTGCTCTCATATATATATATATATATATCTATATGAGAGCAACATGTAAAACTCATAAATAAATAAAATTATATCATTTGTTGTCTCCATATGATCAGAGTGAAGTTTGTTAAAACCTAGGAAATATTTCAAGGAAATATTAAATTTTAGAAAAATAGGTTTTTTTAGCAATAATATGCTTACCATTAATGGATGTCTCGGTAACACTTTATTTTACAGCTCCCTTAATTTTATACTAATTTCCTGGAAATTTGCTGAATTCGCATTTTGTGAACTGTATTTGAATTTTGGGAACTGAACATGAATAAAGCCAATTGCAAAATATACTTTTCAGATTCAGTTTTTCAATGCAAGAATTCAAATTAATGAATACAATTTCAAACAGTGTGATTCAAATTCAGTTTTTCCAATGCAATTATTCAAGTCTAGCTATTCAAATTCAATTATAAAATCCTCAAATTCAGGTTCTGATGGCACATATTTCTGCCAATACAATTTTACAGTAGGTGGTCCAGTTTAGAAGATATTATGGAAGAACAAACTGAAAATTGAGTATTTTCTGACTGTTAAAGAATTGTTACTAATTCATTAAGAATCTTTGAAAATGAATTACTATGAACCCAAAATAATGAATCAGCACTGACCAACTAAACCAAAATGAACCATTTATGAAATTAAAGGAAAATAAATCTTTCAGTAAAGCTTTGAAAATAAGACACTCTACTGTGAAGTACAAAATAAAAGGAACACCTATAGTAGTAAAGAATAAAACAAGGGGATTTATAAATCACACAGAGTCCACATAAGATATCACCTCAGTGGTTGAGTTCTCTGTTTGGAGGCTGAGAGGTGATGAGTTCAGATAAAGGGACAAAAACACTTCAGTCAGTCAGACGACACTCTTCATATCAGCATCTGAAACATTCAAACCATGGATGGAAGACCGAAGGGGACAAAAAAAATCTGAACTCAGAAATTAAGTTTGGAATGAGAGACAACCACCCCTAAAATAATGTCTTTGTAAGTAATTCTCTTTTTAAATTAAAGGAATGAATGAAACAAATAAGACAAAGATGTAAGATAAACAGTTTAAATATGGTTTCCTTTCTTTCTTTTGCTTGTTTTAAGGAAATATCTTTAGACTAAATATCTGGTTTGGATGAAGATATTTGACAATGGAATATTCAGTAGTGACAAATAAAAGCAGATCAGTGGGATGTGAAGTAAAATATTAAAGCTTGGTGTAATGATACTACTACCACCAATGCTGTGCACTTAAATATAAATTATTATACTTGCATTTGAGAGTAATCCCAATAAATGGACCATTAAAAAGAAATCAGGAACCATTAATTATTGTTTAAGTTTTTCTGCACCAACAAGAAGTGAATGTGAAACTGTGACCTCAGAACTAGTACCAAATGGGAGTGAAGTCACTGTTTTATGTAAATAATGTTTAGCTTTAAATGGTTCTCAAACAGCTGCAGGTGAATGATGATACTGTGGAGAAAACTGAGTACAAGCACGAGTAGAGTCTAAGTGGAGAGGTGTCAGGACTCTCTATCAGCAGGCAGATAAGCAGTGAAACTCTGCTTTTCCTAAAATGGAATCTAACAGCTAAAGGTCCTGAATCTGCCCTGATGATGAGCACACATCCCAGGACTAATTTAGCATTGTCTTTTTTTTTCTTTTCAGTAGTTATCTCCTAATTTGGCCTGCTGGGACTCTTTATAATCGTCTGCCTGCTGTGGAGAGTCTGCAGTTCTACATCAGCAGGTAAAAGACTTCTCTCTTCTGACTGCCGACGACCTCGTCTCTCAACCATGGGTGACTCTCTGATGGCTGAGTTTGGGAAGGCTGCACCTTACCTGAGGAAGTCGGATAAGGAGCGTCTGGAAGCTCAGACCAGACCTTTTGATATCAAAACTGAATGTTTTGTAGTTGATGATAAGGTGGAGTATATGAAGGGACAAGTCCAGAAGAAAGATGGAGGGATGGTGACTGTGAAGAAGGAGGATGGAACGACTGTAACTGTGAAGGAGACAGACATCCATCCACAGAACCCACCCAAATTTGATAAAATCGAAGACATGGCGATGTTCACATTCCTTCATGAGCCAGCTGTGCTGTTTAACCTCAAAGAGCGTTATGCTGCCTGGATGATCTACACCTACTCTGGGCTTTTCTGTGTCACTGTCAACCCCTACAAATGGCTTCCTGTGTATGACTCTGAGGTAGTGGCAGCCTACAGAGGAAAGAAGAGAACCGAAGCTCCCCCTCACATCTTCTCCATCTCTGATAATGCCTATCAGTATATGCTGACTGACAGGGAGAACCAGTCTGTCCTCATCACTGGAGAATCCGGTGCTGGGAAGACTGTGAACACCAAGAGAGTAATCCAGTATTTTGCCAGCATTGCTGCTGTTGGTGGAGGCAAAAGAGACACCAGCAAGGGAACTCTGGAGGATCAAATCATCCAGGCGAACCCAGCACTGGAGGCCTTTGGAAATGCCAAAACGCTGAGAAACGACAATTCATCCCGTTTTGGAAAATTCATCCGAATTCACTTTGGAAACAGTGGTAAGCTGTCATCCGCTGACATTGAGACGTACCTGCTGGAGAAGTCTCGTGTCACCTTTCAGCTCAAAGCTGAGAGGAACTATCATATCTTCTACCAGATCCTGTCCAATCAGAAGCCAGAACTGCTGGACATGCTGTTAATCACCAACAACCCGTATGACTACTCCTATATCTCACAAGGAGAGGTAACAGTTGCCTCCATCAATGACTCAGAGGAGCTGATGGCCACCGACAGTGCCTTCGATGTGCTCGGCTTTACTCTGGAGGAGAAGATGGGTGTCTACAAACTGACCGGTGCCATCATGCACCACGGCAACATGAAGTTCAAGCAGAAGCAGCGTGAGGAGCAAGCCGAGCCTGATGGGACAGAAGCTGCTGATAAATTAGCTTACCTGATGGGGCTGAACTCTGCTGACCTCATCAAGGGGCTGTGCCATCCCCGAGTCAAGGTAGGAAATGAGTACGTTACCAAAGGCCAGAGTGTGGACCAAGTCTACTACTCTATCGGGGCTCTGAGTAAGTCTGTGTATGAAAAGATGTTTAACTGGATGGTGGTAAGAATCAATCAGTCCCTTGACACCAAACAGCACCGGCAGTATTTCATAGGAGTTCTGGATATTGCCGGATTTGAAATCTTTGATTTCAACACCTTTGAACAGCTGTGCATTAACTACACCAACGAGAAACTCCAACAGTTCTTTAACCATCACATGTTTGTTCTGGAGCAAGAAGAGTACAAGAAAGAGGGCATTGACTGGGAGTTCATCGATTTTGGGATGGACTTGCAAGCTTGCATTGATCTCATTGAGAAACCACTGGGGATTATGTCAATTCTGGAAGAAGAATGCATGTTTCCCAAAGCCAGTGATCAGACCTTCAAGTCCAAGCTTTATGATAATCACCTGGGCAAGAACAAAATGTTTGAAAAGCCGAGGGCAGCAAAGGGAAAAGCAGAGGCTCATTTTGCCCTGGTTCACTATGCTGGCACTGTGGACTACAATATTGGTGGCTGGTTGGTCAAAAACAAAGACCCTCTAAATGAAACTGTGGTTGGTCTTTACCAGAAATCCTCTCTTAAGCTCCTCAGTCTGCTTTTCTCAAGCTATTCAGGAGGTGATGGCAGTGACAAGGGAAGCTCCAAAGGAGCAAAGAAGAAGGGCTCATCATTTCAGACAGTGTCTGCACTTCACAGAGAAAACCTGACCAAGCTGATGAACAACCTGAAGACTACACATCCCCACTTTGTCCGCTGTCTGATTCCTAATGAGAGGAAAACTCCAGGAGTCATGGACAATTGTCTGGTGATGCACCAGCTACGCTGTAACGGTGTCCTAGAAGGCATCCGAATCTGCAGGAAGGGTTTTCCAAATAGGGTGCTCTATGGAGACTTCAAACAGCGGTACAGAATCCTGAATGCCTCTGCCATCCCTGAAGGTCAGTTTATTGACTGTAAGAAGAGTGCTGAGAAGTTGCTGGGATCTCTGGACATTGACCACACACAGTACAAGTTTGGCCACACCAAGGTCTTCTTCAAAGCAGGCCTGCTGGGAACACTGGAGGAGATGCGAGATGAGCAACTCTCCCGAATCATCACCAGGATACAAGCTAAAGCCCGGGCACTCCTCATGAGGGCACAGTTCGCTAAGCTTGTGGAACGCAGAGATGCCCTGATGGTCATCCAGTGGAACCTTCGCTCCTTCCTGGGAGTAAAGAACTGGCCTTGGATGAAGCTCTTCTTCAAGATCAAACCCCTGCTGAAGAGCGCTGAGTCTGAAAAGGAGATGGCCAACATAAAAGATGAGTTCAACAAGCTGAAGGAAGCTCTGGAGAAATCTGAAGCGAGACGAAAAGAACTAGAGGAGAAATTAGTGACTGTTCTCCAAGAGAAGAATGATATGGCTTTGCAAATTCAGTCTGAACAGGACACATTAACAGACGCTGAAGAACGCTGTGAACAGCTCATAAAGAGCAAGATTCAACTGGAGGCCAAGCTGAAAGAGATGACAGAAAGACTGGAAGATGAAGAGGAGTTGAATGCAGACCTCACTGCTAAGAAACGAAAGCTTGAAGATGAGTGTTCTGAGGTAAAGAAAGATATAGATGATCTTGAGCTGACTTTAGCGAAAGTTGAGAAAGAGAAACATGCCACAGAGAATAAAGTGAAAAACCTCACAGAGGAGATGGCTTCACAGGATGAGAACATTATGAAGCTGACCAAAGAGAAGAAGGCACTGCAGGAGGCTCACCAGCAGACACTGGATGACCTTCAGAGTGAAGAAGACAAAGCCAACAGTTTGACCAAAGCCAAAGCTAAGCTGGAGCAGCAGGTGGACGACCTGGAAGGCTCGTTGGAGCAAGAGAAAAAAGTCTGTATGGACCTGGAGCGCTCAAAGAGAAAGCTTGAGGGAGACCTGAAACTGACCCAGGAGAGTTTGATGGATTTAGAGAATGACAAGCAGCAGCTAGAAGAAAAACTCAAGAAAAAAGACTTTGAGGTCACCCAAATAAATTCAAGACTGGAAGATGAGCAGGTTGCTTCAGTTCAGCTCCAAAAGAAGCTGAAAGAAAACCAGGCAAGAATTGAGGAGCTTGAGGAGGAGCTGGATGCTGAGCGTGCAGTCCGAGCTAAAGTTGAGAAGCAGCGCTCGGATCTTTCCCGCGAACTAGAAGACATCAGTGAACGCCTGGAGGAAGCTGGTGGAGCTACGTCAGCTCAGGTGGAGTTGAATAAGAAGAGAGATGCTGAATTTCAGAAGCTGCGCAGGGAGCTGGAGGAATCCACCCTTCAACATGAGGCCACTGCTGCCTCCCTGAGGAAGAAACATGCCGACAGCGTCGCTGAACTGGGCGAACAGATTGACAACCTACAGCGTGTGAAGCAGAAACTGGAGAAGGAAAAGAATGAGCTGAAGCTGGAGCTGGATGACTTATCATCTAATATGGAGAGTGTGGTAAAGAACAAGTCAAACACAGAAAAGATATGCCGAACAATGGAAGATAACATGAACGAGTACAAGAGTAAATATGAGGAAGCTCAACGGGCCATCAATGATCTGAGTACCCAGAGGGCCAAATTGCTCACTGAGAATGGTGAATTCAGCCGGCAGCTGGAGGAGAAGGAGTGTTTGATATCACAGCTGACCAGAGGGAAGAACTCATACAACCAGCAGGTTGAAGATCTACGCAGACAACTGGAAGAGGAAGTCAAGGCAAAGAATGCCCTTGCCCACGCTGTGCAGTCTGCTCGTCACGACTGTGATCTGCTCCGAGAGCAGTTTGAAGAGGAGCAGGAAGCCAAGGCTGAGCTGCAGAGAGCTCTGTCCAAATCCAACACTGAGGTCTCAGCATGGAGGGCCAAATATGAAACAGATGGAATCCAGAGAACAGAGGAGCTGGAAGAAGCAAAGAAGAAGCTGGTTCAAAGACTGCAGGAGGCAGAGGAGGCCATCGAGGCAGTGAATGCAAAATGTTCATCCCTCGAGAAGACCAAACACCGCCTTCAGAATGAGATCGAAGACCTGATGCTGGACCTGGAGAGATCCAATGCAGCCTCCGCAGCACTGGACAAAAAGCAAAGAGCATTTGATAAAGTCATGGCAGAGTGGAAGCAGAAGTTTGAGGAGTCACAATGTGAGCTGGAGGCCTCCCAGAAAGAAGCTCGATGTTTGAGCACTGAACTTTTTAAACTGAGGAATGCATATGAGGAATGTCTGGATCAACTGGAGACGATGAAGAGAGAGAACAAGAACCTACAAGAGGAGATCTCAGACCTCACCGACCAGCTTGGGGAGGGCGGCAGGAGCACTCATGAACTGGAGAAGATTCGGAAGCAGCTTGAACAAGAAAAGTCCGAGCTGCAGTCGGCACTAGAGGAGGCTGAAGGTTCCCTGGAGCATGAAGAGAGCAAAATCCTCAGAGCTCAGCTGGAGTTCAACCAAGTAAAGGCTGAAATGGAGCGGAAGCTGGCGGAGAGGGATGAGGAAATGGAGCAGGCCAAGAGAAACTACCAACGGATGCTTGAGTCACTTCAGTCCTCTCTGGAGTCTGAGACCAGGAGCCGCAATGAGGCCCTAAGAGTGAAGAAGAAGATGGAAGGTGACCTTAATGAAATGGAGATTCAGCTCAGCCAAGCTAACAGGCAGGCAGCCGATGCCCAGAAACAGCTCAAGACCCTCCAGGCATTTCTGAAGGACACTCAACTACAGCTGGATGATACTCAGCATGGCAATGATGACCTGAGAGAAAACATCGCTCTCCTGGAGCGCCGAAACAACCTGATCCAGGCGGAGCTGGAGGAAGTGAGGGCTGCCCTCGAGCAGACAGAAAGAAGTCGAAAGCTGGCTGAACAGGAGCTGACTGATGCAACAGAACGCATGCAGCTCTTGCACTCCCAGAATACCAGCCTGATTAACCAAAAGAAAAAGCATGAAGCAGACCTCCTCCACCTGCAGAATGAGATGGAGGAGGCCATTCAGGAGAACCGCAACGCTGAGGAGAAAGCAAAGAAGGCCATCACAGATGCAGCCATGATGGCCGAGGAGCTGAAGAAAGAGCAGGACACCAGTGCTCATCTGGAGCGCATGAAGAAGAACATGGAGCAGACTATCAAGGACCTGCAGCACCGTCTAGACGAGGCTGAGCAGATTGCCATGAAGGGTGGCAAGAAGCAGCTCCAGAAACTGGAGGCTCGCATCAAAGAGTTGGAGAACGAGCTGGAGGTGGAGCAGAAGAGAGGAACTGAGTCCATCAAAGGAGTTCGCAAGTATGAACGCCGCATCAAGGAGCTTACCTACCAGACTGAGGAAGACCACAAGAACCTTGCTCGTCTCCAGGACCTGGTGGACAAGCTGCAGCTGAAGGTCAAGTCCTACAAGCATTCAGCTGAGGAGGCTGAGGAGGCTGCAAACACCAACATGGCCAAACTCCGCAAGCTGCAGCATGAGCTTGACGAGGCGGAGGAGAGGGCTGACATCGCCGAGTCGCAGGTGAACAAGCTGAGGGCAAAGACTAGAGATGGATCATCCAAGAAGGGCCTGGATGAGTGAGGAGATACCAGAGCGTCAACATCACAGGTGCGTTTATTAATCAGTCCAACAAGAGGCACCGCAGAGCACAACAGCACACAATGTTTGCCTAAATATATTTTTATTTAAATTTTAAGGGGTCATTGCAGAAATGTTGTGTACAGTAATAATAATATTAATAACTTTTTACCCAGCAGCAAAGATATATTTTGGAGTATTCATCCAATGTGTTATTTTGTTTACATAATGATGATTGATAGCTACATACAGCATGGCTTTGTGGCTGTAATGTTCGACTGAAATATCTCAACAACTATTGTGTGGATTACTGTGAAATGTGGTTCAAACATTTATGTTCTAGTCAGGATGAATTGTAAAAACTTTGATCCCCTGACGTTCAGTCTCAGTCTGGTTTATTGATGCAGTTTTATGACAAAGCAAACTGTACATTTGTAGATGTTTTCTGTTTCTCCTTATCATTAAGTTGATAGTTTGTGAATCTGTTTTGATTAACAGGTGTTCCTGGTGATTGAAGGGATGCTTTTTACCAACGGCATCGTTGAACCTGCATGCAGCAACAGTTATTTCAACACCATTAGTAATCATTTTAGTGCTAATTATTAATCAATATGGGGACAACAAAAAGGAAAAGGAACTTCTGAGATTTGGGATGTCTGAAACTAAATTATGGAGTTTATCATTAGAGGTTCACTGTGAAACTTCTGACCACTAGAGGCACTGCAGAGGACACCAATCTGCCATAAGTGGGCGTTGGCAAGGATAATTCTGGTGATTTCTTTTTTTTTTTTTTGTGTCAAATCTCATGTTTGGCTCCAATCAACCAGTGTTGTGTGTATATCCAGTGCATAGATTGTATGGATACTACAAGTTATGTGCTTTGGTAGAAATCTCTACAGGAGCCCAAAAAACAATTGTTATAATTATTTTATTCTTTAGTGATGTTTGCAAGTCATGTAATACTTCAGACTGATCCTGGAAAACCTTGGAACCAACAGTTGTTACTCTGTATTGCAGACAACATCAGTGTTTTTACTGCAGTTTAAATGATATTCAGATATTTTAAATTGAATCCTTCACAAAGATTATATCTGCCAAAACCAACATTATTCAGATTTCTCCTTCAGTCCTTCAGTTTCCTGTTTGGAGGGAATATCAAAACCAGAATATCATAAAATCACATGATCAATGTAAAATTAGGACATCGTGAACACCTGGAGGAGCTCCACACAGAAATCATTATTTAAAAAAATATTAAACAATGTCATTAATTTGTAGAGCAATAAAATAACTTCTGATGGAGATGTTTTGTCTGTTCTTCTTCATTTATAATACTAATAATAATGTATATACAGTATAGACATAAACATTATAATAATATAAAGTAAATAAAATGAATAAATAAAATGGCCCCTTAGTTCCAGTGAAAGGAGCTTTAAATGCTGCAGGACACCAAAACATTTCCTCTTCATCCTCTTCCAACGTGACTGTGCACCAGTGCACAAAGCAAGGTCCATAAAGACATGATGACAGAGTCTGGTGTGGATGAACTTGACCGGCCTGCACAGATTCCTGACCTGAACCCGATAAAACACCTTTGGGATGAATTAGAGCGGAGACTGAGAGCCAGGCCTTCTCTACCAACATCAGTGTGTGACCTCACCAATGTGCTTTTGGAGGAATGGTCTAAAATTCCTATAAACACACTCCGCAACCTTGTGGACAGCCTTCCCAGAAGAGTTGAAGCTGTAATAGCTGCAAAAGGTGGACCGACATCATATTGAACCCAATGAGTTAGGAATGGGATGGCACTGAAGTTCATATGTGAGTCAAGGCAGGTGGCCAAATACTTTTGGTAATATAGCATGTCAACAAGGCAGAGTGCTTTACATTAAACAAAATACATTAAGAAGAGATGCACATGACATTAGAAAACACATTCAAGCAGAATTTAAAAGAGTTAAATAAAGTAGAAAATGAAAATGAAAGTGCTGAAACGTCCCTAAATAAAAGTTAAATGGTAAAGCCTTCAGTCTTGATTCAAAGGTTTACTTTAATTTGATTAAATAGTGTTCACATCACTAATCTTATTTCAGCAAATCAAATCTTTGGATAAAGCGTTAATGTCTTTCTACTTATTTGATAGCATCCTGCTACATGACACAAATTCTGGACAACAGCCAGAATTAGCTTTGGTACTTAAGTTATATGTGAGTCAAGGTAGGTGGCCAAATACTTTTGGCAATATAGTGTATATTTTTTACATAAAAAACACAAAGTCTGCAAGTGATCCAAACAACTTCCCACATAAATTAATACATTTACATTTTTAACACTCAGCATGTCTTTATCAGACAGTAACGGAAGCTTCCCGGTGTGAAGGTGTGAACATGATCGGTGAAACTCCTTCATGAAAATACATTTACGCATATTTACCGACATACACATTACACCGTCATGCTGAACCAAGATGCTTCGAATATGTTCCGGTGCTTCCGGTCCGTGTAGACTCGGCGTGACGTCAGTTTATGGGTGTGACTGGTCAGTACATTAACGAGATGAGTCCAGTTGCGGATCCAGATGAGGATAATGGAGGGACCGGGGGACTGACTGGATCTCTGCCTGCCTGGATACGCTCCGCCCCGGCTCTGACTGTCTACACACACCGCCTCCTGCAGCTGGACTATCATGCGGGACCCGCGGAACTGGACCCCCGGGTTCGGCCACGCGGACCGGGGCAAGCCGGCCACCTACACTGGGGACAAGAAGGCGAAGCTTGTGGCCAAGGCCAACAAGAAGTGGGTGAGACTGGCCACTGTGGCGGCGTACGTCCTGTCCGTGTCTCTGGCGGCCGTCATCCTGGCTGTTTACTACAGCCTCATCTGGAGACCCACTGCCGGCCCCGGGACCACCGGGGAACCGGGAGCCACGACCTCCGGGACTATTGTTTCTACTAATATTACAGCTGTTCACAGGAACAATCATAATCCGTCTAAGTGTGATTATTGTAATAATGAAACTATAATAATGCAAACCAAAGTTAGCAATAACGATTCAATTAATACTGAAATCTATAAAGACAAAATGAATCCTGAAAAGTCCAGTAATACTAGAATCAATAAACCTCTTGACAGAACCGGGTCTCCGGAAGTTCAGTCTATCGGACCGGTAGACTCACCTCAACCCAGGCAGGTTATCACCTCTTCGGTTCTGACCACCGCCGAACCGCCCGCTGTCATCTTGCCGACCCACCGGACCGCGGCGGGCAGGAACACAGAGCATGATGTCGGTTGGGCGGAGGTGGACTCCTCCGGGTCCGGGATGGAGGAGCTCAGTGACGGAATATTACCGGGATACTAGTGACTCTTCTCTAAACAAGCGTTGTTGTTCTTCTCTGATGAAAAAACATATTTATTTTATTTAGTCTGCTCACAGAATGTCATTATTATAACTTCTCATAATACATAACCTGTCTGTCTTTATTGACCTCGTGAGTGCAGTATTTGTGTTCAAGTTTTTTGAGTATTGTCAAACCCCTGCAACATTTTGACTATAAAACATGTATTTCTTTAAATAAATTGGATTACTTTTGTATTTTATTTATTTTGTAATAAACATAATCTCAGCTTCACTTTTAGAGAAACAAACACTGATGTCATAAACATAAAATTCTGATCAAGGAACATTTTGAAAATAATAATATTTATGAAGGGCTTCATGCTGTTTGGTAAATTAATTCATTGTTTACAGGTTTTATCCCTTAAAATGACCCAATCCAGGCAAAAATCACTTTCTGTCTGTGAATCTGAACGTCTGACAAGAAACCGATAAAAACTTCCTGTTTGATGAACACAGGAAGAAAGCAGTTTGGTCTCATTACTGGAGCTGTTATCACACTGTTAACTACAGACAATGTTTACATCACATTGCTGCTGATCATTTAACAAATCATCCAAACTCCAGATAGGATGTAAAAATCTGAGGTCGCGACATCAGGACAGATAAGCCTTGTGTGGGGATCATTGGATGAAGACTGACGTGACTCAAGACAGGTTAAAGTTGCTGCAGCAACTAAAACACACATTTATTAACCACATTTCAAGACAGATCAGCTGACTGCTGCTGGATCCTCAGTACAAACAACCAGAGCCTGACTTTCATTGTTATTCTGAATAATGGTAATGTTAGACTGAACAATTTATTTTTATTTTAAGTTCAGACGAGGACTGTCTGACATCCTGCAGTTAGCATTAGCATTAGTGCCTCAGTGATACCCAGGGAAAAGTGCACTCCTACGATGCCAACCTCCTCACCCCATCACCAAGTCCGAGCACTGCACATTAAACTGTGACAACACTCCGAGGTCATCTGAAGAGATATAGTGTCCTAACAGTCACCAGTGCTTTTATTATTCAGTAATCCATCAAAAGTTAATCTGAACGCTGACTTTAATCTGTACATGTGAGGAGTTGTAAACAAAAGGTTCAGGAGCCCTTCCCTTAGTTATATCATGAAATGTGAAGGAAGTTTGGTATGAATAAAGATCTTCTTCATCTTCTCAAACACAGACAGATTTTTTGAATTGTCAGTCTCCATGTGATTTAATCAGATCTCTGACTGAAATGTACTTTGGTGATGGGAAGTTTAAGGTCGCTCCATCAGCTTAACCAGGTTTCTGGTTGATTACAGCTCGGCTCGTTTTAATCCCGTCAGGAAGAGGATTGGATCATCTATCATCTCCTAAAAAAATTTTTTATTTTTAGCCCGACAGTCCCTGCGAAGGTGTATTGGTGTCCACATGTAAAACGGACTGTGCAGTTGTTTCTTTGAATCCCTCCACTGCCAATCAAATTAGTGATTTTTCTGAAGTGAGTTAGTATAATTCAGTCCACAGTCATTTAAAGTAGATGTGAAGCTTCTCTGAGGCTTCATCAGTGTGAGTTAGTCATATCAAGTGGATATCTGACACATTTACAGTCTGTTTAGCATCAAGCATGTTTTGTAGCAGTGTTGGTCATCAAACACATCAGTTTAACATGCTACAGTTCATGTGGACAAACACTGAACTGCAGGCTGAAAACTGCAATATAATCCAATATCAGTGGTGGAAGTATTGAGATATTTTTTTATATTAAAAAAAGTTACTCAGTTTGTTGCATTTAATATTTGTAAAGCTGAAAACGGTTTAAAATTTTGTTTTGAGTTATTACTCCAGAGTAACACGGTTCAAAGTGCAAACACATTTAATTTAAATCCATACTATAACTCGGCCAAATTATATTTTTACCAAAATCAGTCAAATTCAAAAAAGTGATTTTATGAAAAAACATAATTTGTGCACAAGATTAATAAGGTAAAAATGACTCAGCAGATTTCCATGAAGACAACACAACAAAAAGGTAATAACTGGCAAAAAGACCATACATTTCTTCACAAACAAACTCACTAGGTTTATTATGAGCTGAAGAAAGGCGTCTTTATTTCAACAGATCAACAAAGCTCAGGAGCAAAAAAAAAAAGAAAAAACACCCAAACATGTGAAGAAGATTCTGAACAAACAGCCGAGGCCAAAACAAACTCACCAACAGCTGAACAGAAAGACACAAACAACTGGATGCATCTATAAGACGAGGTAACATAATTTAAAGTGACATCTTACCTTCATAAAAGAACATACTGACAGCTACACAAGCTCCTAAACTTGTGTTTGTGGGCGTTTCCAGGATCATTCGAAAGTCTACTACTATAAGAGGGTTCATAAACTAATTTGAGCTGTACTAAATCAGGTTTGGTACAGTAAAAACCCACTTGTGGGGGGCAGTGCACTAATTTCAGTTATTTAACTTTTTGGCTGGTCCAGAGCTGTGATTTTGAACTGGCTCTGGTCAGTTCTGGTCGGGCTTGGCAGGTTCTGAATTTGTTTTACTTGATTTTGAGTTGACCTCCTTCGGTATGTCGGAGTTTCATTAAATTGGTTTAGTTTGATTTTGAATTGTTCCAGGTGACATTAAAGATACACACCAAACTCACGTGTAAACTTACAATAAATAAACAAGAAGGTGGAGGTTAAAGACACATTTGGCCTCATGACTCGGACACTTTGTCTCCAAATAAATGAAAACAAACTTTGTATGAATTCAAACATAAAGAAAGATCATAAAAAAAATATTGTCTTAATCCTGGATGAAAGCGAGCAAGGCAAAATGTACTGCCACATGACATCTTGTCACATTTGAGGCATTTTTATGAGACTGTTTTTGTAAAAACTACAACAGAAATTCAACCATCACTGACGTACTTTACAGAGAACAAGTTTTCAGATAAACACACTGAACTCTGCAGGTGCTGAGGCTCATTATGTACTTGATCAGAGTTCGATCTGAACTAATTTCTGTTGATTCCAAACTAGATGTTTGAGTTTGTTGAGAGCTGGTTTTATCTGGTTCAGAACTGATTTGCAATACACCAGTCTGAATTGGTTTGAGTTGGTCCAGAACCAGCTATGGTTGGTTCTGTATGAATCTGGCTTCCAACTAGTTAAGATTCACTTTTAACTGGTTGTGGTTCTGTTAACTTTGTTACTGTTAGTTATTAGTATATTCTTAACTGTGTTCTCTCATATTAAGTTACAGCCTTAATGACACAAGCTCAACTGCATGAAAACATCTTTATATGACTCATAAGGCATTAGAGGAAGTCTAAGTGTAACATAAGAATAAAAACAGCATAGTCCAGTTCAACAGGTTGGTGCAGAGCTGGTTCCAAAAGATGGACCATTTCTAGTGTTTTGTTGGTGGACCGTAACAGCGGAGCCAGACCTATCAACGCAAAAATCTGTCCCTGGCCAACTGACAGAGTGATGAAGTTACACCATTGGCTGGACGTGAAGTGCACCAGGCTGTGAAGACAATTTGACATAGTGGTCAAACAACCCAAAAAGCCTTTTTTTCCCTGCACGCAATCACAGGAACAAATAGCAGCTGTAAAACAGCAGATATGTTTTTTGAGTGTCACAATCCCCCAAATTTGATCCATTCAGCCTGAGGCCCTTAGAGTATGCATGCATCCATGGCATTTATGGCTTCATGAGCCACTGAACAACTCTCATGGGAATGAACGGGGCCCCACCTCCAATGCTGTATTCAGTTCTCCAACACTTTCATGGCCATGGTTGACCAACGATGTAACTTCACTCGTCGCCCAATTCCTGTATCCATCGTTTCAAATTAAATGACCTCTTGCGTTTCATACATGGTTCAGTCACATGCTAGGTTTCTTCACTCAGTCTTGTTTTATAATCTGTGAAACAGAGTTTGTTACTTGTGCCTGTCCATCCCCCATTATGCATCACTGCGAAGAAGATGGGAAGGAAAAAGACTGAGACACCACCATTACAGTAAAGGCACCAATCACAGAGCATTTTGGACAGTGAGCATTCTGTCATCATGACACGGTGAAGATAAAACCGAGAAGAAGAGTATAAATCAGTGTGCTGTCAAACTTGCAAAACAAAGAATCAGAAAGCAGGCCTCAGTCTTACTCCAGCAACTGTGCTCAATAACTACAACATTAAAAACGTGTTTTGTCTTCAGAGACTTTTTAGTATTCTGAGAAATAAGTTGAGATCAAAGCTACAAACATCGACTCAAAGCTCGAGGCACTGCAGCCCTCTGAAACGCTGACAGACACTTCGACAGGCAGTTCACTCCAAAAATATAACAATAAAAAACCAACAACTGAACCAGTGTCTATTCACAGGTAAAACTGTTGTATGTTGTTTGGAGCAAATAGACATAGAAGCAATGCTGTAGACTTTTAAACCGCTTTTTGAACCACTTCCATTCACCACTCCAATTATAGTGTAGTGTGGACGTCTTTAAATGATCTGGGGCTACAGCAAGAGTTTGGTTGTTTTCCTGCAGCACCATTTTCAACAGCATTCTGATGACACACCAAAGATGCCTTCCTTTTGGAGTTATCTGCCAGTCTCATTGTGCATTCACACTGCGAGCAGCTCAGTTGCAAACCAGCCAGGTGGAGAGGCATCCTGGGAGTTTTCTCAATAGGCAATGCTGACCTGAAGGCCGGACGCGTCCCGAGAAAACAAATGTCCAGTGATGTTAAATCTAGTTCATCTGATCGTAGGTCAGATTTTCTCCTTGTGTTAACTTGACTTTGGTTCATTCTAGCGCTGAAATTATTTATTGTTTAACAGATTACAAATACGTAACATAATATTCATTGTTAATTCGGGAACTGGTTCTTGATCTGCTCATTTCTTTTGGTTTTTGGACAGTTTGGCAACAGTTTAACGACTCACTTCAGACTCCTGCAAATAAAGATGGATAACTGTTAATGATTTCCCAAATGACCTGAAATGTAAAAAACAGCAAAATCCCAGTTTCTTTATAGATATTCTAATAATTTACATGTTAGTTAACTATTACTACTACCATTACTAAACTTGATTGTTTCATTAACAGAAGTTGAGTCCAAGGTGACAGGAAAGAAATGTCTCATCAAATCTTGATTGAAAACTATGAACCTGATGCTCGTATTTCAGAGTATTAACTTGATGTCATCTGATCATAGCAAAAAGCTGCTGGTTACACAGTTTCCATCAGAGTCATAACAGAGCAGCCATCATCAGCCTGGCTGCTTGCAGTGTGAACGCCTATTTAGGTTATGCATAAACTTTAAAAGTGCAGATCAAAAAGTTGTCTTTTTGGTGTTCAAGTGCATACATTTGTTCTCACATTTATGGCTTTTTTTTAGTAACAAACTAAAATATGCAGAGGACGGTCTGGATCGTTCCTATAGTCTCTTGGTGTGCTTGGAGTTATAGTGGCTCCTCATGTCTTTGCGGAGGCGAAACTTCTCTCCACAGACGCCACAGATGTACAAATGCACATCCATGTGTTTCTCCAGCTGTTCTCCCCCAGGGAAGATCTGGAAGCACACCTGACATATGGTTTCCCCAGCTGACAGGTGGGAGATCATATGTCGGACGTGGTCATGTTTGAGGAAGGTTCCCTGGTCGCAGACTGGGCAGACGTAGCGTGCCATGCCTTTGTGCATGTCAGTGTGCAACCGCAGTTGGCGTTCCCGCAGGAACTGCTTCCCGCAGGTCTGGCAGGTGAACTGCTTCTCCTTGGTGTGGACGGTGTAATGCTCCCGCAGGTGGCAACGCTGGTAGAAGCCTTTGCCGCAGATGCTGCAGAAGTGCTTGCGGCGGTGATCTGGTTCGCTGCCTTCCTCCAGTAGCACTGGGCGGAACAGCTCAGGGTCGTGGCAGGCCAAAGCGTGCTCCAACGCAAGGCTCTCATTCTGGAACAGCAGACCACAGTGGGGGCAGGCCAAGTCGGCTGCCTCCAACAGGCCCTCCTCCATCCCCTGCGGCTCCTCCAGCAGCGACACCTCGTCCTCTCCGTGTGAGTCCGACTCACCACCGTGGGATTCACCGCAGCGCTCTGCATGCTCCTGGAGTTGCCGGCCTTTGATTAGCACTTGACCACACCTCCCACAGGCACATATATGGCCCATGTGATTGGACAAGTAGTGTGCAGACTTGTCCTCCTCCACCAACAAAGCACCACACAGTTCACAAGGAGAACAGTCGGTGTCTGGCTTCTCGTCTTTGACCTTCCGGAGCTTTGCTGGGATTGCTGAATCATCGCTGCTGGACATGTGACCCTCAAAAGGCTCACTGCTGTTCTCCAAACCTGAGACGCCAGGCTCCGGCTCGTGGTCCAATCCCATCTTCTCCCTCAGCAAGTCTTTTTGTGTGGCATCACTAAATCGTGTGCTACACTCTCTGCTGGTATGCTCACCAATCCGGACCACCTCTATCTCAGGGAAAACGCTTTCTTCTGGTTCCATCTTGATGGAAATGCTTCTGGTCGATCCGGGCTCGCCGTCTGTTCCTGCTGCCAATGACCTGACGGTTAGGTTAGAGTTCGCCTTGGCCTCAGGCCAGTCTTCCTCGCCTTTACAGATGATCCTGTGTTCCTCTATGCTCTCAGAGGCAGAGCTCTCGGCCTTACTGGAGTCATTGTCACCTTCGATGTTACTTCTCGGTGGGTGATAGGCCTTCCGGTTAGTGCAGGTCAGGATGTGTTCAATCAAAAGCTTCTCGCAGCTAAAGACAAAGCCGCAGTCGTCGCAGGTGTATGTGCGACCAAATCGAGGACGGTCTTTGAGAGTCGAACTCCTTCCTCCAGATCTCTTTCTCAAGTCGCACGGCTGGTCAAGTACTCCATCCACAGTGGGTGGTGCCACGATCAGAGGGGTGTTCACTACGTCCTCTGCCACCACCGGCCTGTTGGTGGTTGCAGGAACAGCTGGACGCCCGGCAGTGCTGCTGACAGCTTTTGGTAAACGCTCCACTTCTGGTGCAGCAGGCCTCTGCTGCTCATACATGCGCACTCCAAACATCATTTTCCCGCTGGCAGGACCAGTGGAGGAGCTGGATGAGGAGGATGAGGAGGCTGAAGAGGACGGTGTGAGATTGGAGCTCCTGATGTCCCTGAGGTCTTCCAGTGAGTCTGGGATATAGTACATCTGCAGATATGCCATGGAGGCCTTGAGCTCATCAAACTCGTAGCTCCCTACAACAATGCGTCCAAGGTACATAAGCTGCAGGATGAGGTCAAAGCACTCAGCGCTGATCTGCATGTTGCTGAGGTCCAGCCGCCCCGCCCCCTGCTGGTCCCGGATGAACATCATCCTGAAGTATGAACTGCATGCCGCAAGGACAGCCTTGTGTGCCCTGAAGTAGATGTCACCGATGGCGATGAGGCAGTCGCACAGAAAGCCCCACTCCCTCTGGTTGTTGAGCTGCTGGAGGACATGATCGCTGTGGCTTGGCCTCGCCATAACCCTGTAGACAACAGAGGAAAACATGAACAGAGAAATGAAACGGCTGCATTCCTTCTCCTGTGAGGTTTCTTTGTGTTTAACGTTTATTGTGTGTATTTCATACATTTTGGCTGGCTGTGCTGAGCAGGGCGAGACCGGCTCTCAGTCCTGCCATGACTCACCAAGATCAGGCCTGAATAATTAAGAGATCTGACTCCAGTCATTTAGCTGCTGCTTTATAAAATGTTATCAGAAATACAGAATAGAAATTTTGAGTCATCTTTTTAAAGAAAACTATGAAAGCACCATAGTTCCAGCTTCTTAAACGTGAATATTTTATCCTCTATGACCGTACACCGTATGATCGAAACAAGATTTTTTCGGTTGCAACTTGGACTTAGTGAAACACTGATTTGACATTTTGCACATACTTATGTACTATTACTGCAGTACTTTAACTACACCAATATCACAATACTGTTACTACAGTAGGGTTTTACATGTAGGACTTTTAATGGAGTAAATTTTACATTACTGTGTTTTACTGGAGTAAATTATCTGTTGTAGTTGTTTTAACATAAGGCTGTCAGTCGGGTTACTGTTGCTGTCAGCTGTCCGCACGCCCCCGCACACCCGCAGCGGACATGCGGCAGGATATTTAGAAATTCACCGGCTGTTAGTCCCGCATAGAGCTCGCAAAGAGCCGTGAGTGTGAACAGAGAGGAGCAGGGACAGGCCGGGCACACTGACGAGCTAAAATGGAGATTACAGCTCCGTGGTGGTTAGCTGCGTGAAGTTAACAGCTGCTAGTGTCTAACCAACCGGACGTTACTACGAGTACACTTCCAAAATAAAAACTGGACGTCGCACACGGGAGGAAACAGACGAAAAGATGGTTTATGTGGAGTGATTCCACAACACGCAAGAGAGAAACATTTAGCTTCTTTCATTTTAAATAGACCACAATATGAAATTGATTTGAAAGTGGAGCTTATAAAACGCGTTAACCTGTTGTTTTTCTTACCATATTTTATTTTGAAAACCGGCACCAAAATTATGCGTTGCACGTTCTGTACACTTGACGGCTGTACAACGATATCGCTCCCGCAAACAGCCCCGCCGCCCCCGCACTGCCACCCGCATTTAGCTCGCATGGAGTACAGCAGGCCGCGGGGTTTTTTTCTGACTCTCACCAGGTCCGGACGCCGGTCACAAATCCGCCGACTCACCGTAATACCGGAGGCCCGCGGAGGAGCTGCTGCTGGCGGCGGAGAGCGCTTAGGTTCCGGCGAGCAGAAGACACGCAGGAGAAGCCCCTTCTTCTTCTTCTTCTTCGTCTTGTTCTTCTTCTGTTGCTGCAGGATAAAACAACTTCCGCACAAACTGCCGCTCCGTCAAACCGGAAATAACAATAACAAAAAATAAAAGATTTCCGGTAGGATGGTACCCTTCAAAATAAAGCAAATCTCAAACAACCTGCCACTTGATTTTAAAACCTTAATTCAAATTCTGCTTAAACTACATCTTCCTTAAATGTCGTCTGTGAAAGGATGGAGGCATAAAGTTCGCAAAGACGTCTCACTTTGTTGCTGATTTCAGGAACCACAAATGGAAAGTAAACAGTGCGCAGAGATGCATCAATATCTCACTCTGTTTCCTTTTCGTTTACCATTTCACACAAACAAGAAAAAAAAAAACAATTAAAAAAATCATTGCTGTGGTGTTAGCGAAAAGACTTTAAATCATTCAAAATATGTTGAAAATTATTTTTTGCTTAAAGGACCTTCAAACACAAATATTTTCTAAATACAAAACATCAATATAAAACTGTTACACATAAACAATAATGCATTTATAAAATAAAATGAAACAATGACGCATTAAAAGTAGTAAACTCTCATAGTAAACTTTAATATGTATATAAGCTGTTATAAATAACGTTTAAAGGCAACAGATGGAGTGTATTGTTATAAACAATATCAGCTGAATCCAAATGAAACAGCTGTCAGGATTTCTGACAGTACAATAACATTTTACATTACTTTCTCTTCATAACAAGAATCTGAGCAGATGCTTAATAAACTAAGAATCACTTCGTGTCATTATTATTATGATTCTTATTTTACATATTTTTAATAATTTCAAGATGTAGTGTTAAATATATTTGATGTTTTTTCGTTTATTGTTGTTGAGTTTATATCTCTCTCGTTATTTATTTAATATGGATTAAAACGTATCAACAAGTCAGTTATTGATCACTGATCACATGCTGCTAGGTATCAGGAGGCTCACGTGACCAGCTCCGCTGATTTGTGCTCTCGCGAGACGTGACGCGGATTTTTGCGAGATCATAGGTGCAGCAACAAATCGGCTCCAGAATCTGAAGACAATCTGCAGATTTCTGCGGTAAGAGTCCGACTGATGGCGCGCGTGCACGTTACGCTCACACACACACACATACACACACAGGTGGAGGGGATGGGGGTACGTATGCGCCTGTGTGAGTATAGGTGAATGAAGACGTGCGTACTGCTGAATGAGAATGAAACAGAGGATGGATGAGGCTGCGGGCACGACACAACGTGCACGCGCAGGTCTGTGGTGATGTTGTTAGGTGGCAGGGATGTCCGGTTTCCGGTTTGTTTGGATCAGAGATCGTTTATTATCATCTAAAGACCCCCCAACCCCATGTGTGCGTATGAGTGCATGCGTGTGCATGTATACGTGTGCGCGCGTGCGTGTGTGCATGCGTGTGTCTGTCTGTATGTATATATATATATATATATATATATATATACATATGTGTGTGTGTGTGTCTATGTGCGTGCATGTGTCTGTGTATGTAGGTGACCTTCACAGAGGTCAGAGATCAGGTTGTGTCCTCATATCACACACATGTACATTCAACTTGGAAACGGTGTTAACTGTTGTGATACCATTTCCAGGTTAAACAACATCTACCTTGAACCAGTGTGAACCGGTGTGAACCGGTGTGAGCCGATGTGAGCCGGTGTGAACCGGTGTGAGCCGGTGTGAGCCGGTGTGAACCGGTGTGAGCCGGTGTGAGCCAGTGTGAGCCGGTGTGTGCCAGTGTGAATTGGTGTGAGCCAGTGTGAATTGGTGTGAGCCAGTCTGAGCCGTGTGAATTGGTTTAAGCCGGTGTGAGTCTTGTGAACCAATTGGAATTGGTGTGAGCAGTGGGAACTGGTGTGAACTGGTGATTAAGTTTGATGACGACACAGTGATTGGCCAGATCACTGACAACGGTGAAGCGACCTGCGGGGAGGTCAACAACCTGACGCAGTGGTACCAGGAGAACAACCTTTCTCTCTCAGTGTCGACAAGACCAAAGAGCTGATCATGGAATACATGAAAGAGAGAGTGCATTCTGACCCTGCTGCCATCAACGCTAGTGATGGGTCCGGCAACACTGATCGGTGCGCGTATCGCTTTGCTAAAGTCACATGACCGATACAGAAACTATTTAGAAGTGACACTGACGCGCCAAACTGTGTTTATAAGGAAAAATGTTTGATTTTTTGCGGTTCACATTCAGCAACAACTAGAAAGGTTTCCCCCGTGTGGGACCTTTTTGATGTCATATCAAAAATAAGGTATTTGTTTTAATTTCCTTGTTGTTTCATCCTGTTTCCTGTTTCCACTTGTTCTATCTGAATTCAAAATCATTTCAAAGTGACTCTTAGTTTACTATTCATATTATTTTCTGCAGGTTAAATGCTGGAGAGGTTACATCAAAAAAACATAACAGACTCAACTTCAAAAACTTATTTTTTTAAATAAAAATTTGTAAAAAAGAAAACATCCTAGTCCACAAGCTTCCACTTTTTTCTCGTTCACTTAGATTTTCACATTATGATACATGTTCACATTATTTGACTGTATCTAAAAATATCAAAGATATTTTAAATTTAAATGAAGATATGAAATAATACAATAAAAATTACAATGACTTAAATTATATTATTGGATATCATCAAATCAGTGTCAGTTCAGTCTGTCAACTAGGTTGCCTGTAGAGACTTTTAAGATCCAGCAGGTGTCAGTATTCAGTGATACAGTATCGACACAGTTTCGCAATGTTTTGAAATGCTTCATGAGGCCTCATCGACCCATCACTAATCAACAGGTCTGCTGTGGAGAGAGTCACCAAGCACCTTACCTTGTGACAGGCACAGAAATACCTCTTTCACCACAGGCGGCTGAAGAAGTTCGGCATGAAGATTCTACAGAGAATCCTCACTCAGGATCAGCACTGAATATGTTGGTGTCCTAGACTGTATATAAACTTGGCCAAAATTGATGATAAGATGAATGCAGCATGTTATCAAAAATACTTGAGGAAAATTTGCACTCATCAGCCCGGAAGCTGAGCATGGGACGTACTTGATCCAAAACACAAAGCCAAGTCGACCTGTGATAGGCTATGGCAGAATAAAGTGAAGGTCCTGGAGGGGCCATCTCAGTCTCATCGAGCTGCTCTGGGGAGATCTCGAGCATGCAGTTCATACAAGACAGCCCAAGAATTTACATGAACTGGAGGCCTTTTGCCAAGAGAAAACAAAGAGCCTCAAGCCACAACTACAACAAAACATTTCAAGCTGTCAATGATGTTATAGAGGCAATACAGGGTATTAAAAACTAAGGGTCATTTAGGTAGTTTCCATTGTCATTATGATTTAAAAAGAGTAAACACAGTTTGATAATAAATGGCTTCACCCAAACACTAACCATCTCTGAAAAATGACCAAGAATCATAAATTCTGCCAGGGTATGTAAACTTATGAGCACACCTGTATATTATAGGTAAACATGCACACAACACTTGACATACATGCACTCAATGTTAATTGTGTTTTTTTCTTCTCTTTTTATCTGTTGCTCTATTGCTTTTTACTGTTTGAGTTATTTCTTCCTTACGTCATTGTCAAGGAGCTGATTGATTTTTACTCTCTTACACTTGTGAAATGATAGAAAAGAAACATGAACTTGAACCGAGTATCATCTGTAGTCTGACATCATTTCTCCTGATGGACCTGATCATGTTTGCAGGATCTCACTGAAGTAGTTCTTTTTGTTTTTTCTCTGATTCTTCCACTCGCTTTATGTTTAACATACTCGACTCCGTTGAATGTTCAGCTGACCTGATGTGAACTAACTCAATGTTAAACATGAATTGGCATAATTAATGCCAAATGACTTTAAATGTTCTTTCAAAAAACTTTGTAGGAAACTACGAGGCAGTAAAATATCATCAGCATGTTGTTTTTACTGCGCACAGTGAGGAAGACAAGCAAGCAACAAGCTAACAGTATGTTTTGGTGCCTATTGTTGATTTGTCCGTGATAATCCACTGCTCCTGTCTCTGTGTGTGTGTGTGTTTCAGAGTGTGTCATGGAGGTTTCGGCTCACAGCCTCTTCCTGCTGCAGCAGCTCAACGTTCAGAGAGAGTTCGGCTTCCTGTGTGACTGCACCGTTGCCATTGGCAACGTGTACTTTAAAGCCCATCGAGCCGTGCTGGCCGCCTTCTCCAACTACTTCAAGATGATCTTCATCCACCAGTCTAGGTCAGGGTGGACAAAATAACATGAACACCTGGACAACTGCAAAGGGTTTTATAGACTAGTTTCAAAATAAAACATCACTGGATGTTTTTTTTATTTATATTTACTTTATACTTCCAATCTGCATTCATCAGCTGAAGAATCACTTTTTATTCCATCTTGCTGAGTTATTTACTTAATCTTACTTTACTTACTTTAATCCTAAAGGTTTTTTTCCTTAAAAGACACATCTTCTGCACATTTCCAGCTCTAAATTTACATTCTGTGGCTCTATAGGAATATGTTTGTATGATTTACAGTTAAAAACTCCTTATTTATCTTATACTGGCCCTTTAAGGTTGATATATATTTCTGCATTGAATGTACACTACGCCATTGTTAGCATTTATACTTCTGCACTGGTGTGTCTGTATTACTCTGCAATTACACCACCAAATGCTAGAGAACGTAGCGACACTGTAGCTACGACTCCTCAGTTCAGCCTCTGTCTGAAACAGGCTGTTTTAGCTCCTGTCTCTTTAAGGCCCGTCTCCTGTTCTGATTGGTCAGCGTCAGGAAGCTTCATCTGGCTCTGGAGGCTATATAAACAAAACTATAGTAGCAGTATTTCACTTCTGTTTCTCCTGCTTTACTCCAAATGTTAACTTCTCACATCCATCTGTACATGTTGGAGCTGAATCACATCTGAAATATGAGAGTGAACAACGTGACAACACAAGGAAACACCTTAGCAACCACCATAGCAAACAAAACATCAGCTTGTTGGAGGTTGAAGTCCTGACTTTTGACTTTCAGGAAGCTTTTCTGCACCTCGAGTTTTGGACCTTTGACCACATCAACATCCAACAATAGAACAGGATGTAAATAACAGAAAAACACAAAAAGTATAGAATATGAAGTTTTTAAAACAAATGATGTGTCCTATCCTCCTCTGTCCGTCTGTGTTTCTCTCCGTCTGTCTCTGTCCGTCAATTCATCTGTCTCTCTATCTGTCTATCTCTGTCTGTCAGTGAGTGTATAAAAATTCAGCCCACAGACATCCAGCCGGACGTCTTCAGCTACCTGCTGCACATCATGTACACCGGCATGTGTCCCAAACAGCCAGTGGATCAGAGCCGACTGCAGGAAGGCATCAAGTTCCTTCACGCCTACCAGCTGTGCCGAAAACCCGGCGAGGGCGCCACTGATGGCACCACAGACATGGTCCGCATGTCCAACCTATACGGCATCCAGATCTCCTCCCAGCTGGCCAACAAGGATGCGCCTGGAGTCCCTAAGACCACCACGGTGTCCCGTGGGGCCCTGGAGGATGGGTGCCGGGGGGGACGACCTCACTCGCAGCTGTCTCTTGCCATCGGCTTGGAAGGTGTCCCTTCGGACCACCAGGCATCGGCGCTACGCAATGTCTGCTCCGTGGCATCAGGAGACGACTCAGACTTCTCAACTCGCATCAAGCAGGAGCGGGTGGAAGACGAGGAGGTGGAGGACGGCGAGGGGGACGAGGGTCAGGGGGTGGTGTCTCCAGCTCAGGGCAGCAGTCCCAGTCAGAGTCTGCTGTTCAAAGAGCGAGTGCTGGTCCTGCTGTGTCCCCGCTGCGGGGAGCGCTGCTCCTCCCCTGAGGGCCTGCGGGAACACCTGTTCAGCCACGCCCTTGACCCCGCCCGCCTCATGGGGGGGCTGACACAGGGCGGTGACCTGGACGCCGGTGGGGAGGAGGGGCCTCCAGGTGGACAGGAGCAGCTGGACGCAGGATGTCTGGAGGAGGCGCTGCGGCAGAGCCAAGCACTTGCCAACCAGCTGGCTGCCGAGCTAAGGAGGAGCAGGGGGGGGGGAGGGGGTAGCAGCCCCACCCCCGCCATTCTTCATTCACGCAAGCGTAAGATCGCCTGCGCCGTCTGCAGCCTGCGCTTCTCCCACAAGAGCCAGCTGCAGGAGCACATGTACACCCACACTGGCAAACCATCCCGCTACCGCTACAACCGCATTTGCAGTCAGCTCTTCCAGGCCTCTGCCCACTTCTGCGAGAGCGCTGCAGAGCCTGGGGGAGGGGGCGGGGCCTCAACAGGCGCCACAGTGCTGTCGGAGGAGGCCAACAGGGACACACAGGACAACGGTAGCTCCTGCTACTCTCTGGACTCTGAGATCTCCCATGAGAGTGTGGACGGTGGACCAGTGGAGTGACATCATCAAATGAGAGTTTGTTGTCGTGTTTCTGTCCACAGCTGCTGTATCTGTGCAGGTGTGTGTGGTTGTAGTGAGTCGGACAGTTCACGTCCTGCTGATCATCTTCAATCTGTCAGACTCAGTTAAGTTCTGTTTGTTTCTATGGAACTCGACCTGCAGAATTGTGAGAATCCTGATCTTCCACATCTGAAACACCTGAAACAAGATCCACTGAAATGTTCCCGTAATGAGCAGCTGCCGTCTGTGTGATGTGGGAGTCAAACTGTGAGAATCTGACCTGCTGATCATGAAGTGAGTGTTGAGGAAGCAGTGGTGCCTTGGTGTGATCATGTGATTAAATGGTGATTTATGTGCTTGAGCTACATCTCCTGTTAAAGACAATCTGAGATGAAGACGTCGTCTTCTCTGTCTGATCTGATCTCCAGTTCCTTTAAAGGATCATACCACTGTTTTCAAATCCACCATCAGTTTTAAATTGATTTCCTTTCTCTTTAAATATCATCTTTCATACACAGAATGCAGCTTACTGTGCTTCAACAACCAAACAAAAATTAAAATAAAGAGCAGACATTAAATAATAGAAAGGATGGGAATAAAATAATAGGCACAACATTTCAGAGAATACACATACACACAGATCTAAAACTCAGATTGGTCCTCACAAAGATAAACACCGTGACACACACACACATGCATATGTGTATGTGTGTGACTGAGACTAATTAGCCAATCACAATCAGCTTTGTCAGTTTCTGCCAAAATCAGCCATGAAACAACCTCGGGGAGCTCAAAATGCTATAAATCACATTGGAAAATCTTTTTTGGTATAAATGATCCAAGACGTCACTGACGAGACTGATATGACACGTGTATGTATGATTTAAAATAAAGAGGCTGTGTCTGTTTACATATCAGCATCATCTCTGTGTTTAACATAGAGCTTCAGAGCTCAGATAATATGTCAATAAGACTGTTAGACTTAGAAAAACTGTTCTGTCGCAATAGAAGAAACAGAAATTAAATTTTGATGTATAAATTGTGATTATAGAGTGGGAGTGACCAGGATGGATAGGATCAGGAATGAGTACATCAGAGGGACAGCACATGTTAGAGGGTTTGGAGATAAAGTCAGAGAGGCCAGACTGAGATGGTTCAGACATGTCCAGAGGAGAGATATGAATATATTGGTAGAAGGATGCTGAGTTTGAACTGCCAGGCAGGAGGTCTAGAGGAAGACCAAAGAGGAGATATATGGATGTAGTGAAAGAGGACATGAAGGTAGTTGGTGTGAGAGAAGAGGATACAGAAGACAGGGTTAGATGGAGACAACTGATTCACTGTGGAGACACCTGAAGGGTGTTGAGGAGAAATCGCTGAAGTCAAAGGTCAATGGTGAGGTCAGGAGGGAAGAAAGTGTTCAGAAGCCTCTGATGTCTTATGCTGTATTATTTATTGATTCTTGATCAAGGAGAAATAGAGACACAATCAGAATACACCTGAAGTGCTTGAAATCGGTCTCGCATTCTGACAAACTCGTGATGGTGGAAATACTTTAAACCCAAAAGATCACACCCAAACCTTACACGCCCCAGATTTAGTCAAAGATAATGTCTTTGACCCTCAGAGGTGTTATTGCCAGCCTATTCCAGTCTGGGGACGCAGATGTCCGCTTACGCAGATTGGAACAGCAACAGCAAGCTATCTATTATGACTAGGAAGGCAGCAACAGTCCTTCCTTCGACCCTTGACACACATATTGTTGAGATATAGCGGCGCCAGAAGAAAGACAAACAATTAATACTGCCGAGAAGGATAGAAAATTCCATAACAAAGGGAAAAGAAGAAAGAAGAAGAAGAGGGGAAAATAAAATTTGAAGGACTGGAGCTATTCTAAACATCCAGTATGAAGCATTATAAAATCTAAAACTGTCACGAAAAATGTCAAAGCTACCAAAAAATGTCTTTAGACCATCAGAGTTTTAATCATGTTTCTATGACAAAGTGACCCCAAACAGAGGTGGGCCCTAAAACTTGACAACAGGAGGTGCACACGGAAATGTAAGAAAGAAAAAAAAGTATGACAAATAACAATAGGATGCTACAGTGCATAGCAGGCATGCTAATAACAACAACAATCACGGAGGGAATCAGCTGCTGTTCTGTAGCTAAAACACTGGTTTCCAACCTGGAGTTCAGCTCCATTTGGTGCCAAGGAATTTTTAAATGTCCCATTTTGATTGGCTGAGTTACTCAAACACGCAAAAATATGATTCAATTTAGACCAATATATCACCAAGGCAATGAAAGGTTGAATTTACCCAGCAGCCATGGGGAGAAAAGCACCGAGGAGCAGATGAAGACATGTCTGCTCCTCTGTATCTGAGCAGACACAGTAACAATACTGTATTTGTCTCTTTCCTTATTGAAGTGCAAGAGGTGAATTTCTACAACATAATTAAAAGTATTTTTGACAATAAGTAACCATTCATTTCTGTAAAGGAAAAGGGTTATTTTAATAGAATTTTTAAGTGTTTGATACTTTACTTTAAAAATGGATTTATTATTTATTATTATCACAAAAAAATTATTAAAATACATAACTATGTGTTTTATTGTGTGTATTATATTGTATGAGGGAAAAAACGCGGTATGGTCCTTTTAAATTAAGGTTAAAGTTAAAAGTCAGCTGGTTCCTTTTTGTGGTCTCATGACCAGAGTTCACCAATAATGATTATATTCTTTATTGATTATTGGTGATGAATATTTGAGTCATGATGTCTCTTTTCTGTGTTTCACTGTAAAACAAATGTTTTGTGCTCTGATGTTTTCTACATAGACATCTGTTTTTCTTTCATGGAACAGTATATTTTGTAAATAAATAAATGTCTTTTTCCACCAATCACAAGGAGCCTACTGTTTAACCTGAACACGTTTAACTGTTTTGGGTGAAAGCTTTTATATTTGCATTTGAAAAAAATGTATACTTTCAGTTTCAAATAAATATAATAATAACGGTAAGAATAAACTAGTAGTAATAATAATAATGAATAAATGTCAAAATCAGACAATATTGATGATTCTATTAACTCTAAAACATGTTAAAACCCAAAACATTCTTCTACATTCATACATTTTTATTTATTTATTTCTTATAAATAAATGAAACTTTATTTATGTAGCACAATTCATGCATAAATATAAAAAAAGCAATACAATAAGATAATAATAACATAATGAAGTTTAAACGGGACAAAATAAAAATAAAAAATAAAGAAATGTGAAAAATATTTTATTCTGGTTATGAACCAGAAAGAAAATGATGATGTCTGTCCAGCAGGTGTCAGCAGGGAGCTGAGCAGAAGCATTCTGGGAAAACTGAGTATTCACACTGACAGTAGCCCTTTATCACATCAGTGGTTCAACAGGACAGAATATGAATACTAATGTAGTTCTTCCCACAAGAAACACCTGACGTGTTATCACGTGTTCACATATTATAGGAGCAATACTACCAAGTACTGTGTCTCTTTACTGATCTTACATTACTTATGCTTCATCATTTTAGATAGTGTGACGTTACATTATCAGGGAATGAAGGGACTTCTTTTTGAAGGTGATTTCCATCAGTTAGATGTATTCTAGTTTTAGCTTTCTCCTTATGTCGTGCCTTTGTATCTGTCAACCTGTTTATGTCGCAGACAGACAAGTAGCACACTTCATTACATTAAAGAAATGATGAGATGCATCTCTGCATTCTACCACATCCAGAGGATGTTCGTGCTAAGCTGGAAGCCGTATGCTCACATGCCTCCTACAGACAACGAGAAGCTGAATTAAAAGTTAAAGAGGCCCAAATAGTTATCAGCGCTGGAGCACAAGAGGGACATTGCAGCAGCTTTAGCAGAAACTCAATTCCTCGAGGAAGCAGCCGAGTCTTGAGGGTGGGTTTATGATAGTCATTCTGTGTGTGTGTGTGTGTGTGTTGTTGTGTGAAGAAGCTGTTTGTCAGCCTGCTGGTGTGAGACTTTATTGACCTGAGGCATCTCCCAGAGGGCATCAGTCCTCCGCCTTGCATCCTGCATACCACACTCCCAGGCAGTACGTCAGGACACTCTCCACAGAGGAGTGATAGAAGGCCAGCAGCAGCGTTGCGTCCAGGTGGTTCTGCCTGAGGACACACAGGAAGTGTAGCTGCTGCTGAGCCTTCTTCACTAAGGCCCTGATGTTAACGGTCCAGGAGTGGTCAGCGAAGATGTGTGTGCCCACAAACACTCAAAACATACTCAGATTAAACTCCAAACAATAGTAGAAAAAAGTCATATTATGAAAAATAATAATAAAAAATATGATTTTAGTTTTTCCACATACCCACATTAGTACCCACATTTCCTGTCCAACACTGATGTGTGACTATTATATTTATAGGTAAATAGGTAAGTCATAATATGATAAGACAAAACAGACAACACATTTATGTTTGTAATATTTTAACTTTTTCGTTAGACTACAGCTTTAATGTCACTTAAATTAATAAATCAAATCAAATTTTATTTATATAGCCCAAAATCACAAAATACATTTGTCTCAGAGGGCTTTACAATCTGTACAGGGAGTGACACCCTCTGTCCTTAGACCCTCGATTAGTGAGGAAAAACTTGCCCACCAAAAAACTTCTACAAATATGAAAACGAGCAGGAGGATGTGAGAAAAATACTCGAATTAAAGCGGATCAAAAACAAATCTAAAAATCATGGGTTATTAAAGGTGGAATTTCCTAAAAATAAAAACACTAAATAAAGGCAAACTGTCTGTGATGCTGCTCTCACCTGTGGAGGTATCAGAGGATCTGATTGGTCGATCAGACTGAGCGCAGCCTGCTGTTGCTTAGGGACAGATCGATGTATTTTTAGCCTCCATCGCTATAGAAACAAAAGATACTGAGGTTCTTCTTCCCACTTTTAAAAATAGACAACGACACGTGACAGCATGTTTGTCAGAGAGCAGAGAGTCTGCTGAAGCAGCTTCAATCAATAACTGATCACTCATCAATGTGTCAGTCATCTATCACTGCAGGGTAGTTGCGATTTAACCTTAAATTAGCAGTCCAAAGTTTGATAAAGCCTCTCATTCTCAGATGAGAAGAAATCAGCAACAAGAATGTAAATCCAGTACGCACATACTTTACTGCAGTAATAGTACCAGTACAACAATGTAAAAATACTCCATTACAAGTCCTGCAGGTAATAATACATCGTTTTTTATAACGCTTTTCAAAATTCCAAAGTATGTAAAATCATACTACAGTATCAGTACATAAGTATAGTGATGTTGATGTAGTTAAAGTACTGCAGTAACAGTACATAAGTATAGTGATCTAGATGTAGTTAAAGTACTGCACTAACAGTACATAAGTATAGTGATCTTGATGTAGTTAAAGTACTGCAGTAACAGTACATAAGTACTGTGATCTTGATGTAGTTAAAGTACTGCAGTAACAGTACATAAGTATAGTGATCTTGATGTAGTTAAAGTACTGCAGTAACAGTACATAAGTATAGTGATCTTGATGTAGTTAAAGTACTGCAGTAACAGTACATAAGTACTGTGATCTTGATGTAGTTAAAGTACTGCAGTATCAGTAGTGACTGATATATTATTATATATGACATCATTATATTATTAATACTGAAGCATCAGTGTTAGAGCAGCATGTTACTGTTGTAGCTGCTGGAGGTGGAGCTAGTTTCAACTACTTTATATACAGTTAGATAGTTTAGTCCAGTGGTTCCCAACCTAGGGGTCGGGGCCCTCCAAAGGGTCACCAGATAAATCTGAGGGGTCGTGAGATGATTAATGGGAGAGGAAAGAAGAAGAAACAAAGTTCTGATACACAAATCTGTTTTCAGCTTTTGGACTTTTTCTCTAATCTTTGATTTTTGCTGAAATATTGGATCATTTGAACATTTATTGAAATGAAACCATGTGAGAAGTTTCATCTTAAACAATGTGTTGTATTTTTCTGAAATATAGTAGAGTGGAAGTATAAAGTAGCATAAGTATAGTATAAGTACCTCAAAATTGAACTTTAGTACGTTACTGGAGTAAATGTACTTAGTTACTTTATGCCACTGGTCAAAAATACTCAGAGGAATAGAACTCTGTCAGGTCCTCAGATAATGAACTGAATCACACACACACACACAAAAACTCATTATGTGACCCCTCCCCTTATTGAAGAAGCCATTTCTGTCAAATGAAATGTCAGTCTGGGTGGTTGCCATGGAAACTGGGCGGTACAGTGGAGGAGAGGCAGCAGCTCGGTGTGTTTTCCACTTGTCTCTCACAGAAACACATCTGATCATCAAACAGGAACAAGAATCACATCAGGTGAGTTTTTAACTTTGATTTCACTAATATCTGCCGATGACATCACAGTGCTAACGGTGACATCATTACCTCATGATCTGTCAGGAGGATGCATCACTCCAGCAGCAGATCCCAGAACAAAACACTTTTTATGAAAATTATGAAAAGGAGAATCACTGACTTTTCAAACTTTTATTATTATAAACTTTATTTTTAAATGCACAAATCATCTGATCAGACATGATGAAGATCTCGTCCATCTGGAAGATGACTGATGTTCTTTGTTTGGCTGTTATCTGTATTTCTGTTGATTTCTTACATATTATCAGATGCTGCAGATTTGCATATTGTTTATTCATGTGTGATGTACCTGATGAATAAATGAAGAAAGTAAAGTGATGTTAGAAGAGCACCATGGTTATATTATTAGCTGGGTTGTGTCAAATGTTTTGGGAGTAAACTGAAATATTTTAGTTTTATTATTATATGTTTTATTATGTTCACGTGTTGCTGTTCAGTTGTTTGGTGGATAATAAATGATTGATATTGATATTCTAAACTAAATAATAAAATATAATAGAGACTAAGGATTGAACGATATTTATGTGGCAAATATACATTGTATTATTATGTTAATATACTATAATTCAGTGTGCATTAGTGTGAGTCACATAGATAGTTAGGTGAATGTTCCTAAAAGCTGTACAGTAAGGTATATTGAATATATATATGATTTATGAATCATTTAGTAGTAGTAAATACTATACAGTCAGTTGAAATATTATCCACAAATGAATTTGAACTATATATGTGATGAATCATGTAATAAATAGAAATTGAGGCATCGTTGTAAAGTGAAATATGTAATTTGATTGTTTCCATGATCTTATTGTTGCTGATTTTATCACATGTAGCAGTTTGGTGTAAAACATATTTAATCAGCTTTGTTTAAAGGGGAGTTTTTTGATTCTTTACATATTTCTACTGATACTGACATCAAAAATACTGACATCAAAAATTTGAGTTCAATTACTCTTTAATGACTTCCAAAGTCATCCAAAAAGCCACATGTAGATTTCATGATATACGTGTTTCTAAAATCCTGCCTACAGTTCTGCTTTTATTAAATAGATTTCTGAAGCATCATTTTAATCATCAGGTTTTACTGTCAGAGCGTTTCAGTCTGGTGAAACATATTTTAGCATCACTGAGTAGTTTTCCATCTGATAAACAGTGTTGTTGCTGCTGAGCTTTAATTATGCTGCTCCATCTGTCACAAATCAACAGTATTTAATCTGCTGCTTTGTTCCTGTTTGGCAGGTTCCCTAGTGTTTAATCTCAGCAGCAGATGGTTCATCAGCAATTGATTGTGGACAGAAGAGCTGAAACACCTTGAGGAAATGTAAAAAAACATTTAGCTTTGCCGTATACACAAACCATGGCGACAGAGGACAGAGGAGAAGATGTCCGGCAAGTAGACAAAGTTGGTTTGAAGAGGAAGTTGACGGGTCCTCCAAGGCTGCTGCTGGGAAAAACCAGGACCAAGAGTCCGGGGGAGGACCAGCCTGAGGCCCGGAACAAACCAAACAGGACGGACGCCGGTAGAGATGAATCCTCACTGAAACACTCAGAGCGTGACGAGCCAACAGAAGCTTCCAGCATGGAGAAAGAGGCTTCATCTGAAGTGAAGGTAGAGAGCTGTGAGGTCACAGATCAGGGTGATGACATCACAAACAGGAGGTTGAAACGACGCAGGTGGTGGAGACGATTCTTCCTGGCTGTCAGTTGTTTCAGGAGGCAAACAAAGGACAAGAAAAGTTCAGCGAAGCAGCAAAATCACAAGTCTGCTCCACCAGAGGGGGTGCTGCAGCAGGCCGATGCTGCGTTACTGAACAACATGAACACAGAAGAAAACACCGACACTAAAGGGAAGAAGACGACGTTCAAAAGCTTCCTGACGTCATCCAACATTCGACGAAACCCTGAGCAGACGCGAGAAGAGAAACCTTCACTGACCTTCAGGAAACAACTGCAAATGTTTCTGATCAGACGAGGGAGGACCCGATTGTCTCTTGAAAACATCGAGGACATGAGGATGAGCGAGGAGGCTCCCTGTTTATCTGTCACTCAGGTAGTGGAACCTGCTGACCTCCAGAATGGTGTGACTGATTATAGTCCTGAGGCTGTAATGGTAATTGCTGAGATGAACGTCCAGTTGTCTGAGGAGACAACCAGTTTGGATGAGTCACCAACAGAAGATGTCATGGAGCAGGAGGCGAGGGATGCTGCGAAGGAATCAGAGATCATCCAAACTGACAGCGAGGTTGTCACAGTCGTAGCTAACACAAACAAGGTTACTGTTGACATGGTTTTCTCGTCGACCACTGAAGTCACGTCAGATACCGATGACCATCTTTCATCTGAAGAGGTGTCTGAGGTTCCTGCTGAAACCAATGAGCAGCCAACAACCAATGGACCTGCCACCCTCCTGAACAGTAGCATCCGGATCCAGCTGATTCCTCCAGATAACATAACAGTGGAGGAGGAGGAAGAGTGTTGGGAGGGGAGTTTCTCCTCAGAGAACCAGAACCACCTCCTCCTAGGCTTCCACCACAGCGAGCGGCAGCTGCTTCAGATGGCTCGCTCTGTGGTCCGAGCCGCCGTGAATGCTGCTATGGATCAGCTGAGCAGAGAACAGCCAAGTGTCTCAGACTGCGTCCACAGAGAGCCACAGGGCTGCTGGGACCATGCCTGAAGGAACCGTAACCTCAGCAGCCGATATGACAGTAAAAAGAAGATGTGATTTAAAAAAAACTAGCTTAAAACAACAGAGGAAGGTTTGAAAGGTGAGAGTAACTTTTTGTCCTGAGCTCAGCCTTACAGGCAGCTCAAGCTCCGCCCATCTAACGGACATCACACAGGTGACATCAATATTTTTATATTAACAGTGTTGTCTTTTAAGCGATGAACTCATAACTTTCTTTATGATAACAGCGGCAGATTCGTCTCAGATTCGCAGTAATCACACAGAAGTAAAGCAGCTTCTCATTTCCAGCTGATGACTGCAGAGTTTGTCGGCTAAAACTGTGGCTGTGGCTAGCAGATAAGCTAGGATAAGCTAATGCTTAAGCTAAACTGGGTGACTTTTGAATGTTCTTAAAACAAGAACCCTGCTTTCATGACAGGGATCATCATGCTGCCCTGTGTGTGCTGGTTGCTAACAAATTAGCGCTGTTAACACTTATCATCATGATCAAATTTCAGATGTGTTTACAGATTGTTCTGCTAAAAACAGCACAGAAAAAATGAAATAAAAAGAATGCAGCTTTATGATCACGAGTCGGTTGGTTATTTGAACCTGAGAGTCACAGCTCAGGGCAAATTGAGACATGAAAGAGGTTTTATTCATTTGTATTCATTTGTATTGGCTTTGAATCATTTATAAACTGTAACTTATTTATATGTAGAACTGATTCCATGTCAGACTTGTATTAGTCATTAGTTATAATTGGCTGTTTTCTTCAGTTGTTGAAGCTTCTTATGTCCTTTTGGTTTGTTCTTGTGATGTGACCTGGTGTGTCACTGCCAGTCCTGTCAGTCACCGTTTATCTTTCTCATTCAAATTAGCATGATGATATTATTAGTTTAAAAGAAAAAACATGAGAATACTTCCATTTACTCACATGCAAATGCTCAAATATGTGATATTTACCTGTTTAAAACATTTGACAGTAATGAGAGTAATAAAGCTCATGTTGGTGTTTGTTCTTTATTTTCTTTGTGTTGACTATAGAAAGCAGCAGCAGAAGAAAATAATGTTGAAATTAATATTAATTAAATATTTCTTATCTTCAGAAAAACTAAAGTAATGAAATCCTGAAAATAAATGTTACAGAACATTCAGACTTACTTATATCAGGTATCAATCAAGCTGAACATCTCACTCGCTCGTCAGTCAAGACGATCAGATTGACATGTTTAAACATCTGAACTTTATGAACATCTATAACATATCAATAATATAATATATGGATAATATGTTCAGTGTCATTATCAAAGAGATGATCTTATTGGTGAAATATTAACATTTTATTTCATTCAAGTCTTGTTATCTTTACTGTGTTGATAAACATACTGTTTATGAACATATAAATGAAATATAAATAAATTCTGTTAGGATGAAAAATAAAGAGAAATAAACTTTATTGATCCTCAGGGTTCATGTGACAGACTGAAGAGGCAGCAACCAGAGACAGAAGTGTTGGCATAAAATAAAATAATAAAGAATTTTTAAACCAACAGAGCTGCTGATGAGTTCAAAGGTCGAGAAATGTTTGTTGTTCAACCTGCTGAAGTAAAAATATGGAGGGGAAACATTTTAAATGTAATGTTTTGCTTTTTTTTTATTCAACTTGTTAAGACGCCTGTTGATGTTATTCTAATACTGATTGTCATCATGTCATGAGAATAAAGAATAAAGAAAAAGTGATAAATCTGGAGCTTCTGCAGCTTATTATCAGAGACTTTACAATAAATGAAAACAAACCAACAACGTGTGATGATGTGATTATTTCTTTATACCCTGCAGTGTTTCACTGCTGACTGTCTTCAGGAGGAACCTCTGAGCGCTCTGCACCGTGTTCTGAAACAAACAGAACCATAAAGAACATTTACTTTTATTATCGGAACCTCAAATTGAACAGGGACAGAGAACAGATCCTCAGACTTTATTAAACTGTGGTTGAAGCTTTTAAGAACAAACCTTCAAACCTTCAGAGTTCATCTACATTTATAATTTCTGTTGCATCTGTATAAATAAAGAACCCTGTTAGAACGTTGTGTTCTGATTAGATCAGCTGCAGAAATGAGACTGAAACACTGAGAACAGACAGCATGGTCTGCAGAGAGCAGTGACGTTGTTCTTTAATCAAACTTAATGAGTCTTTAATTAAAGCCTGAAGACAACAAAACAAACAGAAAAGACACAATAAAATACTGATTCAGATTTGCTGATTACAACAGGTTCATTTTTACTTTAAACATATATTTAAACAAAAGTCATTTTGTTTTTGTAAAACATGTGTACCTCCATGAGCATGGCCACTGTCATCGGCCCCACCCCTCCTGGGACAGGTGTGATGTATCCTGCTCTCTGATTGGCTGAGGCGTAGTGGACGTCCCCGACAACCCGCTTCCCGCTCACCTTCGTCTCATCTGTCAGAGAGAACAACACAGAGGATGTCACACGCGGATATAAAAACAGAAATACATTTTATATGCTGCTACATGTATGTGTAGTACAGGAATGGAATAATAAAGCATTTTAATGATTAGGAACATTAAGATGAATTTATTATGTGAACTATATTCATAATAATAATAATAATAATAATAATAATAACAATAATATATTTGTTCTGTTTTGTTCATTTGTTTCGATATCAGTGTGTAGTATCAGTGTGTAGTATCAGTGTAGTATCTGTGTGTAGTATCAGTGTAGTATCTGTGTGTAGTATCTGTGTGTAGTATCAGTGTAGTATCAGTGTAGTATCAGTGTGTAGTATCTGTGTGTAGTATCAGTGTAGTATCTGTGTGTAGTATCTGTGTGTAGTATCTGTGTGTAGTATCAGTGTAGTATCAGTGTAGTATCAGTGTAGTATCATTGTAGTATCAGTGTAGTATCAGTGTGTAGTATCAGTGTAGTATCTGTGTAGTATCTGTGTGTAGTATCAGTGTAGTATCTGTGTGTAGTATCAGTGTAGTATCTGTGTGTAGTATCAGTGTAGTATCAGTGTGTAGTATCAGTGTAGTATCAGTGTGTAGTATCAGTGTAGTATCTGTGTGTAGTATCAGTGTAGTATCTGTGTGTAGTATCAGTGTAGTATCAGTGTAGTATCAGTGTGTAGTATCAGTGTAGTATCAGTGTAATATCTGTGTGTAGTATCAGTGTAGCATCAGTGTGAAAAGCTAATTTGCCAGCCTCTGATCTTATTTGGGGTGTTTCTAGTGTCATAAAACCTTGTGACCTTGTGCTATATGTGCAGTGTCTAAAATGTAAAAGAGAAGTGAGGTATGATGGTAATTTGCCTTGTAGTGCTCTGTAAATGAAAAGGAGGCAATGTACCAGTGTGTACCTGTGATGTGGTTGATTCCACAATCGATGACCACAGCTCCTTCTTTCACCCACTCTCCTCTGACCATCTCTGCTCGCCCCGCCCCCACCACCAGAATATCAGCCCTGCCCACCTGCATACAACGCATCATCACACACAGGAAACGCATCATCACACAGGAAACGCATCATCACACACAGGAAACGCATCATCACACACAGGAAACGCATCATCACACAGGAAACGCATCATCACACACAGGAAACGCACCATCACACACAGGAAACACATCATCACACACAGGAAACGCATCATCACACAGGAAACGCATCATCACACAGGAAACGCATCATCACACAGGAAACGCATCATCACACACAGGAAACGCATCATCACACAGGAAACGCATCATCACACAGGAAACGCATCATCACACAGGAAACGCATCATCACATAGGAAACGCATCATCACACAGGAAACGCATCATCACACAGGAAACGCATCATCACACAGGAAATGTTTTAGTGACACAAACTTCAGTATTTTACAGTGACTTTGGTTTCACTTTACAAAATCAACACGCAGACACTTAAAGATTAACATAATAATAGTGTGATATCACCTGCTCAGGTAGATCAGGTGTCTTTGAGTGACAGGTAGTTACAGTAGCGTGGTTCCACAGCAGCAGGTCATGCATTGGAGCTCCGACGATTTTACTGCGACCAATCACGACCGCATGTTTCCCCACCACAGACACACCTGCTCAGGAACAGGAAGTCACAGAGCGACTTGTTTACATTATTTGGCGCATTTTAAGTGCCTGAGCATGTTACTGAGCATGTGCAGTAATGATTTATCTGTGATGAAGGTGAAGCAGTGACCACATTAGAAGCTACAATCATCTCAAATTATAACATAAAGTATTGTATAAAATTAAAAGTAGATGTGCTGTTTTAAGTGAGACATAACACAACAACTTTTTCTTGAATTGTTCCCCAAAATGTTTTCAACACTGAGCAAGAAATAAAGAATGTGAGCGTGATCAGCTTCCTGTTGTGCACATTTCCCTCCAGAATTAGTCCTGCCTGCTAGTCTGAATGTAACTCCTGCGATTTATGAGGGACAACTGTAATGCCAATTTGTTTTTTCTTGTTTTATGCCTTATATGTTATCATTTTTCCTTTTACTTTCTGCCTCTATATATAATTGTTGAGAGATTGTCTCCTTGTCTTGTCCCTTTATGGACTGAAAATCTTTTGGACAGTGTTCCATTCACTTTTACTCTAGACATTGGATTTGCATACATTCAAGTGAATGAGAAGCCAACAGGAAGTCAGCTGGCTTGGCCAGATGAGATCTCTAGTGAGCATGCTCAATGAGCGGTAAAAACATGCACACTATTTTTGGCTTCATGCACCACAAAAGCAGTAACCACTATGTGTGTGTGTGTGTGTGTGTGTGTGTGTGTATTTGTTTATTGTAGGGACTCCTCTTTTGGAGACAATAATCATATTATTAATCATCATATATAATAAAAGGGTTTTTTTGTGGTGGGCATAGATACATTTTTTAATCTAGATTAATCTCACTGAAATCATGAAATTAATCTAGATTAAAATGGCTCGTTCAGAATGTGAAATACCTAAATACTGACCGACAGTAAGTCTTTGAGAACGTGTTTCTTAATCCAGAGAATGCATTAGAACAGGAGCCTAAATGCATCACTGACTGCTTATAGCAAAGTGATGCTTTGTGTTCAGGTGGTATTTGAGACTGGAAGAACTCCTACAGTAAACCAGTTCATTGCATAAGGTGAACACAACCTTAGTGTTGTTGATGCCACCATTGGGAAGCTTCTTAAACATGAATTTTCCCTGAAGCAAGTCTTGCTGCTTCATGCTGCATCATGATAGACTATCACGTTTGGTAGTTCAGTAATTCACAGGCGCGTAGAGGTTCGAAAACTAGTTCTCGCCCCCTACAATGCAAATATGTATACATCCGCGCTAAAATATCACGGTGAAAGTCATCAGTTTGCTTATTATAGGACCCAGCTCCAAACCCAATTTTGATAATAGATTAACGGCGGTATTTTTTATATCAGTCGATAAGAGTCTCACATTATCGCAGCACGTTAACGCCGTTAACGGCCCACCACTAGTTATTTTACATACAGCTAAATGTTTGGTTTAATATTTGTGTGATTTTATACTCAGTTTTGGCTAATGGTGAGGACTATGTTGTGGATGATGAGTGATGAGTTGTCTTGACACTGTCATATGGCACTTGTTGGTGTAAGGGAGGGGTCGCCCCTGTGAAAAATATGGTTCTGCCCAGACTTGTCAGAATAAATTACATTTCTTTCATCATGGAACTGCTTTCTGTGACAGTCTGTTTAAACGTCCGCACACCCCAGAACATAAATCACTAATTTGATGAACGGAAGATAATTTGGTTTAAAGTTAAGGTTAATGTAATGTCCTGTCTGTCTGTCTGTCTGTCTGTGTGTGTCTGTGTGTGTTTGTGTGTGTGTGTGTGTGTGTGTGTTTGTGTGTGTGTGTGTGTTTGTGACCTGTCTGTCTGATGAGCTCCATGCAGCCGTTGGGGGTGCAGGGGATAAAACAGTCATTCAGATCTCCTCGAGACAACTTCCCTGCATTAATACAACTCAGACTGCACACACACACACACACACAGAGAGAGAGAGAGAGAGAGAGAGAGAGAGAGAAAACCCCACAAACATGAAACCACAGAACAAAAAGATTGAGGACATGAAAACACAGAGAGAACTCTCCGTGGAGACTCACCCATCCACGTCTTTCTCCGGAGAGACGGTGTTGGTGACAAGTTCGGTGTCGATGTAATTGACAGAGTCCAGAGGAAGCTGGACGATCAGACCATGGATGGACAGGTTTTCATTGACAGACATGATGTTCTGCAGCACCTGCAGGGCAATAGGACACAGCAAACTGAAATTAAAAAGAAGATATGAAGTAAGGTAGCTTTCTGGTCAGTGTTGATATTCATCACCGACCTCGTCCTGTGTTGCTGTGTTCGGCAGCCTCACGTGTTTCGCATCGATTCCAATCTGCAGATGAGAAACTCAGCATGTTATCCAAAGCTCCAGTGATCAATATTTTATATTAAATGCACAGTGTGTATTATTTCACTTAGGGTCTCTCAATCAAAAAAATGATGATGTTGTGAAATAGCGTGGGATTATGGGAGTTGGGAGTCTTCACTAATAAACAACCTGCATGTTGAACGAGAAAGTGAAAGCGAAAATCAGAAACGTCACAGCTTGAGGAGAACATGAACACAGTGCGTATATACAGTAGGTGAGACAGGCGTCCTGTTTGCTTTTCTAGCAATGTGCACTGCGTCCAGTCTGCACGCAAAGGTCGCAACGATGCAGACACAGAAATCATGAATGGGCCTTTAGATGCCACTGAGCATGTGCAGGAATGTTGTTCTGTTTACAGTGTCGCCAGATTGCTGTGCTTCATATCACAACCTTTGCACCAGACTGTGGAGTACATTTTACATTTCTCAAAGAACTCAAAGTATGTTCACGTCATTTTTAGAGCTGCAACTGTTACTTAATTAATGGATTAGTAGATTAGTTGATTGTTTGTTTGGATCCAAACATTAAGAAAAATATAGAAATTAAGCAGAGTTTAAAAGCAAATTTAACCCACTCTTAAGCACTCTTAACCCTGATCAGCATGACTGACGTGTCTCACCTCGGCTGCAGCCTTCAGTTTGGTGCTGATGTACAGGTTGGAGTCGTCCCTGTCTCCCACCTGAAACACAGTTCCTCAGCTGATTCTCTGTGACATCATCATCAAACGAATAAAAACAAGAATATCCATAAATGAATCCTGCCGTCCCACATCTTCACAGCTGTAACGAGGCAGCTCTGGTTTAATCACATCAGGATTTAACAACATATTTAACTCAGAATCAACCGTTGACAGATTGTTAAATAAAATCTGTCCAGATGATTTTTAAACATTAAAGGTCCCCTGCAGACATGTGTTAAGATGTAAATAAAATACTTTATTTTGAATAATCTTCCAAAAAAAAATCCTCAAAATGACATATCCTTCCTTTCCCTCATTAAAAAAATCAAGAATTTATGAATATGCAAATATGTTTCATTTCTAAATGTTCCTGCTGGACACCACTGTCTCAGTGTTTGTGCACTGGAGGCTTCAAGTTTCCACATCACACTTATGTCAGTTGAATATTGGACCAAGATCCTGTGTGAGAGAAACTTCCAGAGCAACACGTTTCTGAGTGGAGGGACTTGGGGAGGGAGTGGAGTATTCATGTCTAAATAAACTGCAGTCAAATATAAAATGTTTAAGGGGCTAAAACTCTCATATCTGTGGGTCAGTGGGTGTCACAGAGTCTCCATCTCTAAGCTGCAGCTCTTCTTTATGAACTCTGCAGGTTCAGGCTCAGGTTTGTTATCAGTATTCATGAGAGCAGGAGCAGCTGCAGTAAACACAGCCAGCTCGCGGTGGTTTGTTTCTGTTCTCAGTCGGCTCAAGCTGAACGTATTTATGTCTCAGATGTTCAGCTGCATCTTCTCTGACTTTCATTTGAATATGAGCTGAAGTTTTTCCTCAAACAACTGAATAATTATATTATAATGATGTAATAATTATCGTAATGGTGACCTGTTAATTGTGACATTTCACACAAAGGGACTCAGTCAGTCAATCAAGACTGAAACTTGCAGAGTGATCAATGTGTGTCAGTACTTTTGTTATAAAACATAAATATTATATCATTAATATGAGTTCAGACTCACCTGTAAGACCACGAGACTGGGTCTGAACCCGGAGAACTGACTCCTCATCTTCTCCACCTCCTTCTTCAGCTTCTCCCTCACCAACCTGTACCCACACACACACACACACACACCCACACACACACACACACACACACACACACACCCACACACACACACACACACACACACACACACACACACACACACAGGGTCATTTTTCAAAGGTCAAAGGTTATCCTGGAGCTTGTTCCACATGTTTAATCCTGGTTTTTTCCTGGACTCACTTGGACGTCTTGTTGCCGGAGATTACAGTTGCCATGGAGCGCCAACTTCCTTGGCAACCAGAGGCCCTGAGGCAGAGTGAGAGGGCGGCCAAGGATAACATGACTGAGAGAAAAAGAGTTCAAAATATTTCACCAGATAAATCTGAGGGGTCGTGAGATGATTAATGGGAGAAAAAAGAAGAAGAAACAAAGTTCTGATACACAAATCTGTTTTCAGCATTTGGACTTTTTCTCTAATCTTTGATTTCTGCTGAAATATTGGATCATTTGAACATTTATTGAAATGAAACCACGTGAGAAGTTTAGAGGTAAAAATCACTATTTGGTGGAGCTGTTAACAACTCATAGACATCTGAAATGTGACCCGACTACACACTGCTTTTAGTAAGACGCCAGTGAGAACAGTACTTGATATACAAACTTCTTCAGTCACTCAGCAGCATGCAGACACTTTAACTGAATGGTTTCAATGAAGCTGAGTCGTAAAATCAAACTATGAGAAGCAGGAGATAAACTTCTCAACAGTGACACAGTTTGGTCACATTAATCATTAAAAACTACAGATGCAGTTTATCTCTCTGCAGATTTGATTCACACAACAGATTCACAAGTTTTTAAAAACTCCAAAATCCTCTGACTTAAAAACTTTCAGTCTGACTCAAACTGCAGCTGCACACAGACAGAAACCTCCCTCGACACAATAACAAACAGTGGTGTAAAAAGTTTCCCATGATTCACCTCTGCAGCTGCAGATACGTGTGGAGACGTGTTTAATAATCAGAGAGATTTAATGTGGAGAGATCGCAGCAGCAGCAGCAGCTTACCTGAGAGACGAACAGGAAACTACTGACACATCTGCAGAAGTGTGTGTGTGTGTGTGTGTGTCTGTGTGTGTTTATTCACCCATTCCTGTGGGTTTCTTTATGTGTATTTCTCGGACTGTATGGAAGTTTAATCATGACAGATACTCAGTCCACACAATCAAAATCTACTAATATATTGATTGGTCTTTTCAGTTGGTCAACTCACTCCTGGTTGGACTCCCAGCATGCAAACTGTTTTCTTAAGTAAAACAATTCATACTGCACAGTAATATTATTGTAAAGGTAAAAGTCCAGCATTCAAATTTCTACTTCTACTAAAGTGAAAGAGAGGTGTTAGCTTCAATGATGGCAAAGCAATTTAGGAGCTCCAAATGGTGCATTCAAGAAATACCTGAAAACTCACCTCCTTCATGAAGACCTCAACACTTTAACCCTTTAATTTTGTTGATTGTTGCACTTCTGCTTTTTGTTTATGGTATTTCATATGCCAGTTGTTTCTCAATTTATATATTTAAAAGGAATAAAACCTTTTGTCTACTGCTCTTCCTTATCACACCTATACCTGTTCAAGTCAGCTACCTGAGAGTTGCTTGATTGTAAGATGCTTTGGATACAAGTGTTTGCGGTAATCCTCCAGTTTTATTTATGTGATTAAATTCTGTAGTCTGTAAAATAGAAAATAACTAAAAGAGACATTTCTTGAAGTAAAGAAAAAAATGAAGACGTTTGAAAATGATTTTTTAAAACAATATTTAAACACATAGTTAAAAAAAGAAAATTAAAATGCAATACAATAAAAAGCAGTCAGTGTTTTTGACACTAATGTACTTCCGTATATGTGTGCCTGTGGGTTTGGACTGTATCAGTTTGTGTGTGTGTGTGTGTGTGTGTGTGTGTGTGTGTGTGTGTGTGTGGTGTCATGTTATCAGTGCGTTGTGTGCATCCGGATCTTTCTGAACCAAACCAGTAAAGGAAACAAGTCTGCTGCTCAGGAGGGAGGTCAAAGGTCGATCTGCAGTAAACTGGGGCAGAGGAGTCCCACTCTGCTCTCAGCCAATAAGTTTCTGTGCTGTCTGGAAGGAAAGGAAGGCGGAAGAAGAAGAAGGAGGGGGAGTAGGAGGAGGAGGAGAAGTAGGAGGAGGAGGAGGAGGAGGAGGAGTGACTTTTTTTCTTCTCGCATTTCATGATTTTTTTCCACTTCATCACTTCATAAGATGTGTTGTTGCAGGGAGGCTTTCAGACACTATCCATATACCAGCTCTAAGAAACAGATGCATGAGTGCATTTAACTTTCAGGGCCTAAAAGTCCAAAGTAGACTTGTGTTGTCATAGATAGATTCTTTATTGTCCAGATACTCACATAAATACATATGATACTCACATGATACATGTGAGAAGAGTGAAACTGCATTTTGCAAAAACCTCAATGTGCCAAATAAAAACAATGCTTTGTATCATATTTATGAATCGCCTCACTGGTGTACAAATAAACAAATAGAAGGCTGGAAAAAGGAGAGGAGACCACACATCAGGTTTACTATCTGGAGCCAGTGGAGTAAATATGACAGCTGTTAGTCCAGCTGAGCTGTCAGGCCTGGAGACAGTCTGACCTCTGGTGGTCATAACATGAATGACAGTTGATAACACACATTTCTCTTTTCATGCATTCAGCACAGCAACATAACACACATCCATCTGTTCTTAAACTCAGCCACCACCAAACATCAGGCTTCATGTTATGTACTCGTGTCTGAACCACCAGTGGTTCGGCGTCAGGTTTGTCATGTGACCTCGTGAATCCAGCAGATAAATGTAGTGTATTGTCATAATAATTATCTCTGTTTGTGTGTTTTATAGTAAATTAACACTTTGTCATATCCAGTTAATTATATATTAAAGGTTACACTTTGTCAGAAGAGACAGAAACCAGGCTGGAGCTGGTGTAGCTTTCTAAATTCACACCTCAGAAGTAAATTACAGCCTGATTTAATGCACCCTGATATAGAGGTGATCTGGATTCAGATTCAGCTGGCTGATCATGAACCTGTTTTAGTGGGTTGTTGTTAAAAGACCACCAAATACCAAGAGAATATATGTAGATCGAATCTGTGAAATAATAAAAACACTGTCTATGAAAAACTAAGAAGACTCAATGTGGCGCGATCCAGCAGATAAATCATCATACCGATTACTGATCATATCAATGCAAATAACCCGAAGCTCTGCTCACCTCCTACCTCAACACCACCAGGTTGTAGTGATGTACCTAAACTCAAATAGGAGATTATTTTTCATACGGCATGTTCGATCGTGACAATTACATCAGTGACACTGAGACTGATGGGCATAAGGATTATGCACAATGGTTGGATGGAGAGATCAAGTCTTTAATTCCTCTTGTGCTTGATTATTAAAAATTGTATAAATATGTTTCTACAATGATAGACGAGAACAAAGTAGAAATTTATTCAACAGAGACTCAGGGAGGCTGATTTAATGGGACCAAACTCACAATCTCCTGTGACCAACACTGAATCTGAGGGGTGTCTAATCACAGAAGACACTGATAACTATAATCAATATTATATTGTTGAAACTGAGGTATTCATCACGTCACATTCGTCACAGTTTATGAAACTCCTAAAATCTCCTAAAAATCTTACCAACTTGATATAATCAATCATTCACCGCTGCTTTTAGTAGGTTTTGGTACATTTTGTAATATAAAAAACATTTTAGGCTTGCTTTATATCAAATCTAAAGAAAAAACATCCACGAGAATGAAGCTCAAGATGTTGCTCACAGCTAACTCACTGAATCCATGGCAACATTATACGTCGTGCCCCCCCAACACTGACTTTGACCTGCTCTATTATCCATAAACACACACAGACAAGAAGTCAGTTATCACTATCTGACATCACATACACACACACACACACACACACACACACACACACACACACACACACACACACACACACACACACACACACGCGTACACACACAGCAGAATGAAGTTGTACAGCGTTCTTCTTCTTCATTCCTGTCATTCCTGATCAGAGTTTCTCTCTGTTCAACCTGTTTCACTCTGTTTTGTCTCTTTCTGTGTTCGTCTGATGCTGCAGATGAAGGAAACCAGACAAGAGCTGCCGAATCTACAGAATATAAATAAATGCTTTGATATTTCTGGTGGCTTCAGCTGGTGGGAAATTAGATTTTTATTTGCTGTCAGAACTGCTCCAAACTATTTATTTATTTTTATTTTATTTTATTTAAGTGGTAAAAAAACAAAGACCTGAAACATGTTGAACACCTTTGATGAGATGAGATGAGATGAGGAAAATCATACATAATTTATTTCTTATTCAATATCTGTGATGCTGATAAAGTTTTATTTCATGTATGTATATATAGTACATCTGTTTCCATGGCAACAGCTAACATTAATCCAGTCAAATAAGAAAATAATAAGTAACGACAGACAGAGAGAGTTGAGACTCATCTGTGTGATGCTGCTGATCAGACACAGGAATGCAGCCAAACAAGCTGTTTCACTTCCTGTTCACCTGAACTCACATGACCACAGGTAGCCCCTGGAGAAACTCTGCTGAAATGATATCATGTTAATCAGTGGTTCCAACCTCTGGCCATTTGCTTTCTTAATGACTTATTTAGCTCATTCCCATGATGCCAGTTTCCTGCCGTTTTTTCTTCTTTTGTCGTTGTCTCACCCGTAGAAAGAATTTAGATTAATCTGATTGTTCTGAACTTTCTGAAGTGTAAAACATCACAGGTCACCTGGAGTACAGAGGTCAGAGGTCAGCCAGACTCACGCTGTCACTGTCAGTCACTAAATATGAGTGTGACATCTCAACATCCACTAGCTGCTGTAATTTCCTTTAAAGTTGCTGTCTGTATCATTCATATTGTCAGTTATGTGTCGTCGGTTGTGTGTTGGGAGTGAAAATGTGACGCGGCGAACAAACAGGTGTAGCAGGCGAGTCCACGTGAAGCAGCTCAGGTGTGTCATCACCTGGCCCGGCAGGTATCACCGCCCCCGCAGGAACCGCGGTGTGCCGGCCGGTCGGACCGGTCCGCGTTTCACGGTTATAAAGTTCCGGACGCGGATCACAGCGTCACACGGAGCTGCGGCGGCGCTGGAGGTCTACGCAGATCCTCTTTGATCCTCTTTGATCCTCTTTGATCCAGTGGTTCTAGACAGTTCAACAGTGGTGAGCAACGTTTGTGAAATGTTTAGGACCACTTGATCCAAGTGAAGGAACTTTTCTCCGTCTGGCTTCAATCAGCACCTCAAAAACAGGTCATCTGCTACTATTTATGTTCATTTGTGAACATAAAGAAAAGATGTGACCACATCACAAATGCTGGGTTAAGGTCAGGGTCTGGGTTAAGGTTAAGGTTAAGGTTAAGGTTCCTAAGTTCCTGTAAAGGTTACAGTAGTGCTACAAACAAAACAAACTTATTGTTGTTATTATTGTTATTATTTAGCTCTAGAAATAGCAAACGTTGACTTTGACTTTGAGTTTTTCTGGTAAACATCATCTATAATTTCTGTTAGGTGTTTATTTTGTCTGTTCGGATGTTGATCTTTCCATCACTGACACTTTTTGTTGATTTGTTTGTTTGTTTGTTGTCTTTACTTCTGGACTGTTATTTGTGCTTGTGATTTCCTCTGTAAGCTCATACGATGAAAGTGATATGTGGATGTTTTGCTGTCTATGCTCAACTATCAATAAACTGCTGATCATTAGACATGATTCAAAGATTGATTGTTTATATTTACTGCAGTAAAGAGATAAAGAGTGTTTACTCTACTGTAATGTTGAATGCTTATTTATTTTATAGGGATAAGTAAACATCAGAGCATTTACAGCATTTCATAAAAAGTTTCTATTGGAGAACTAAGAAATGCTGAAAATACATTAAAATAAGTGATTGTGACAGTGTTAACGTGTTTTAAATAATTGATATGAATCTCTTTCCTTTTAAAGTTGATGTTTCTGTTTCTTCTGTTGGTGGGTTTAAAGTCTTAATTTGACTTTTCTGTCATCCCATCATCACTCGGATGAAACATCACATTTCTCTGAGTGAAAAATATGTCCTGTTTAAACCCGTTCCAGTTTATTTTAATCAAATTTGATCCTTTTTTGCAAGTCTGGCAGTTTTAACTTATTGTTAGTACATCACTGTTACACTGTTGATTTTCTAACGTGGTATCACCACACTCTTGAATATTTCTGCCATCCTTGAGACTTTTTAGCAGCAGGATGACATCATAGTTGTAAAAGAGGGAAACAACACGACAACATGCCTCTATGTAAAGTCACTGAATCCAAAAAAAACATCAAGAAGAATATACAAGACCACAGTAAATATAAAGCATCAATTAAATATATATATATATATATATTTAATATGTTGGAACGACCAAACAGTGCAAATGGACCAAAACTGCTTCCAAAGTTTCTTCTGTTTTCTCACAGTCAGAACAGTCTAACATATATGCATGTGATGCTGATCTGCAGGTTATTAGATGGTCAGTTAGCATCATCTAGTGGACAGGTAGTATAATTGCATCATCTCTGACTCTTACAGGTTAGACCCGTTTTCACGTTACACTGATGATGTCTTAGACTCAGAGTCTGAACTCATAAGTAAATGGACTACATTTACATCTACATTAGATGTTAACATTCACCCATTCACACACATTCATGCACACACACACAGTGATTAATTTCACCTTCACTCAGTAAACAGACTGTAAATGTGTCAGATATCCACTTGATGTGACTAACTCACACTGATGAAGCCTCAGAGAAGCTTCACATCTACTTTAAATGACTGTGTGGACACACTGTGGATTTTAACCTCCATCACTGACACTGAAAGCACATTTGAAGCAGATCTTTGAACAGGAGCAATGATTACAGTCACTGTTCATGTGGACACCTGACTGATGCTTTAACACACTGGAAACATGTGAACTGGTCCTTTAAATCTTATTCTCACCCAAGCAAAGAGCAGATACTCTGCAGGCTTCATACCTACATGCCTGTGGTTAGAGTGAACCACAGCAGTGACAAGCCTGATGTCCAGTCACCATTAATATGTATCTAGCCCCACTAGTCTCACTAATATTCACTAATTAGTCACATGTCTGAACACAGCAGTGATGTAACTGTGTGTTAGAGCAGCGGGTCTCATCTCAGCCTTCACTGTCCCATCCTGCAGTCTGAAGGTTCATGCTTCAGTGACATCAGTCTCCTCCCACAGCCACACACACACACACACACACACACACACACACACATATACACACACACACACACACATATACACACACACACACACACATATACACACACTTTTTTACCCTGCATTGAAAGCAGAGATTTCATTCTGAGGCTGCATCGCTGAAATCTGACATCAGATGAATGAAAGTCACTGAGAAGTCAGAGAGTTCATCAAATAATCAGAGTGTTGATTTAAAGCAGTTTATTAAAAGAGATGTACTCACAGTACTGGAACACAGCTCGAGGACGCAGACCGGACTACAGGAGATACACAGTGAGTATTGCAGTTTATAATCTGAATTATCCCTGAAACTCAGGCTGCAGTCAAACCATCTTGAAAACACAATCTCAGCTTGTAAGCTTCTCATTTAAACCTTTATTATGAAAGTTAAGGGCACTGCAAACAAACTACAAGAAAATTTTTAAAAAAGGAAAAATTTCCATTTTAACAAGCGGTTGCTTTAGTATTCAGTTTTTCATAGCATGTGGAGGCTTTCAGTCATTTAAACATGTAGAAGATGACGATGAGCTCATGTTGAACTCGTCTGTGTGCTGAAATGTTTTGAGATGCATGTTGGCCATCCTGGTTTTGACACCCTGTGTTGCTTATCTTTTTGGTCCAATGGGTTGTTTCTTTCATTGTGATGATGTGAAGATGGTTTGAAGCATCTCTGCTGACACTTTTAAAGGTTTATTACAGTACAGGCTTCCTGGTCTTCCCTGGATACGTTCGTGCCAACATGAAATACACTCTGATTTGCTTCTCCAGTCCAGCGTATTTAAAGGTTTATTTCAAAGATCCTAAGGCCACCCTGACCAGTCATAGATAAGAAAGGAAACAGATGTCCCCCTTTTATTGTCCAGGTCCATCAACCTTTTGGCCTGCCAATCATTTCCTGACTAGACCTTCCTCTCTGACCAGAGTTTACGTTTTCCATGCGTCAGATGCTACATAAGTCCTCCACATTAACCTGCAGATACATGGTTTGATCATATGACTCCAAAACAACACCATCACACTTCACTGTTAAACAACAATATTTTTGTTGTTGTGAAGGTCTGTTAGATTTAATGAAGCATCACAACTTTACTATTTTTTCTGTCCAATATGAAGCTTCTCAAATTAAAAGATTTGAAGCTTTTTTTTTAAATATTTGACAGTTTATCAGACAAAATAAAACATACGCAGACAACAGGTTTCTTCCACCTTTTTCCCTGTTAAAAGGTTTTTTGGTGGGCAAGTTTTTCCTCACTAATCGAGGGTCTAAGGACAGAGGGTGTCACTCCCTGTACAGATTGTAAAGCCCTCTGAGACAAATGTATTTTGTGATTTTGGGCTATATAAATAAAATTTGATTTGATTTGATTTGATTTGAACACCTTCGACTCTTATTCCATGGTGAGCATGTTTCACCATCCTCCCTACTCCTATCTAGCATCTCCCTCACATGCTTCCTACTAGTGTCACCACCCCTGTAGGGTTTTGTTTTTTATTCTAATGAAGCTAACTTTTTCTATCATCAAAGTGAGTTTTCCTGTGTTGGTCTGCAGGTGGTGGAGGGGGAGACTCCTCTTCCTCTGGGTGCAATGAGTTGCAGGAAGCGTCTTCACTCTTCTGGTGAAGAGGATGAGGAGGAGGCGAGATGCTGTACATTGCGGCCGAACCCTGAAGGCTCTGGTGGTTCGCTGTCAGTCGGGGAACTGAACTGCTACAGCAAGCCAGAGGAGGAGCTGCAGAGACTGTGTCAGCGCTGCCACATCATGGTGTCACAGCTGAACAGACAGGCTGCCGCTCTGGCCGACACCGCAGCTCTGAAGGTCAGAACAACACTTCACTGTAGAAATGCTCCAAAAAACATGTCAACCAATGAGAAATCAGTTCTCAGCTCAGGTTACAGCTTGTGGTGACAGCAGGGTGTCATTCAAACACTGTGAACACGATGTAGTGATTTGACAGTGAAGTGAGAAAATGATTGCAGATTTCCTCTAATGACTGTCTCTAAAACCTGTTTGGTACAGGTGCTTCAGAAACAAACAGAGATTGTTTCATTTTGTTTCACAAAAGTCATTTTACATCCAAGTAAGAATATCTGAAAGCGCTGAGTCAAAGCTGGATTTGGATCCAAACCAATAATGAACCGATCTACTAACAAGTATTGTGTGTATCAAAGCCTGATTAATCTTATTCCTCTGTTCTGTAGACCTCTGTTGTTGTACAGAAACTCTTAAACTGGCATGTTTGGTCATGTTAATTAGTTTAGAAACAGCTTCAAAGATCATATTTTCAGTCTATGGAGAGTAGTTGTGTGTAAACTGAGCATGTGCGGTAACGTGTTTCTGTTTACAGCTTCACTAGCTTGTTCAGGCAGCTGTGGCTCAGAAGGCAAAGCGTCCAGAAACGTCACCCTTGATGGTTGTGCATCATACAGCACTGTGTGATTGTGGGTGTGAATGAGCAGCAAGAACATTGTAAAGCACTTTGGATAAAAGTGTTAAAAGCAGCCATTTAGATCAAGTGCCTGAGTGAAACAGAATCCTTCACTGTGTTTCATAATCATTGCTGTTTTCTAAAGTGATGAGGCATCAGAACAGAGATGTTTGTTTGATGTTGAGCTCCTCTGTCCTTTTATATTGAAGCATGAATATCAGAGCAGCTCATTTGCTGGGCGAGTGAGCTTTAGTCTGTATGGAGGTGACTCGCTCTCAATGACATCTCTGCAACATCAGACAGTGTTTGCAGGAGGTTGCTGATTTGAGGTCCCGACGCACTGAGATATATAAAGAATATATAGAGAACATTTCAAAACTCAAATTATAAAGTGTTTCACAAATGAATCCAGCAGTGTAAGAAGAAAGAAAAAAAGGTTAAATAGAAATAAAAACAAATAATCTCTATTCTCAAAGCAACCTACATGTTGTGATAAATTTCTACCAGCTTCTTCTCATGCAGGAAGTTTAAGTTCTATATTTGTCATATTCTTTGATGGCAATAGTGGGAAATTGTGCATTTCAAGTTCTGTGCCATCAATGTCCAGCTGGCTTCATGGGTCAGAGCAATACTTGATTGGTTTGACACTCCTGTAGCAGCTCCTCTTCTTAAGTTGAGGAAATCGAGGAGCACAGCAAATATGTGATTCACCTGTCCAAGACTCATTAATCTCTCATGAAGTGAAGAGATGGCAGTAACCACGAGCACATTAAAATGTGGTTTCCATTTTTTGTAGTGCATCTTGAACTACAGGCTCTTCTGGAGCCAAAGTGTTTTTTTTGTGGTTCGCAAATGTTTTTGTTTGAGTTCAGCCTCCACGTTCATCTCTTCATACATTTCCTTTGCAGTTATCTGTGCATCAGAAAATCCAGTGTTTCTGTAACTTTTGAGGGAATCTCTGTTTTTTTTTAGCAAGTCGACAGCTACATCAAGCTGACTGCATCAGTTTACTGACATACTGGATGGTGCTGAGAACATATAGCTGTACAAATGCAAAAGAGATAGGATCCAATCTCCTCAGCCAAAGACTGGGCTTTAACTCTCACCACAGGGTCTGCAGTTGTTTCCCTCACCTCTGGAAGAACCTCCTTGACTTGCCCACCCTGATATCTTACTGCTTTTTTTTATCCTGCTTTCCTATCTAGTCTCAGCCCATAATTTCAGAGTGATTTTCACATATTTCAGGAGGACATCCCACCTATGGGTGGAGGCTGAGAAGAGCTTGAATAACTTTGTTAAATACCCAAAGTAGCCAAGGGCATCTGGTGAGCTTTTTGCAGCATCACTTACTACCAGATTTAAAGTGTGGGCTCCACAAGGGACAAAAACCTCTTGAGTTCAGCTGAAGCAACTTTGCCTGAACACCTTTATTTCTTCCCTTCATGTTGTTATATGACTGGCCTCTGCTGTCCTCAAATGGGATGTTAAGTTCCTCAAGCCTTTTCTCAGGATTAGAGATGACAAATGTTTCAGCCAAATGTTCTTGGAAATGAAGGTGTTCAGTGCGACGCAACGGTTTCAAACCTGAACTACATCCTGCATCATTTACATTTAAGTTACACAAAGCATGAACATAGCATACATACAGAAAATTAGCCAACAGTGAAGCTAAAGGATCCTACAGCTGACCGCCCCCCACGCTGTCACCACGCATCACCTTCAGCATGGCCGCTGAGCCGCTCAGGAGAGGATGTCAGTCCTCGCTATCTTAACGAGCATTGGAGGGTCAGATTTGTACAGGAGCCTGGAGGCATGAAGTCACATGATCACAGTGAGTCCCTGTGAGGAGAGGAGAAGGAGGAAGAGGAGGAGGAGGAGGAGGTGGAAGAGGAAGCCGAGGAGGACGAGGAAGAGGAAGAAGACGAGAAAGAGGAAGAGGAGGAGGACAAAGTCTGTCTGTCTGTCTAGATCAACATAACCATGTTGAATTTACTATCATGGAAAACTATCAAATATTCACATGTGAAGCTGTAAAAAAAGAAAAAAGAAAAGAAACATTACAAAAAAGGTCATTTCGGAGTCAGTCAGTGAAAGCTCAGTTTAACTGAAATTAGAGTATTATCAGTAGAAACTGTAGTGAATGTTAGCAGATAAACAGCAGGTGGCGCTAATTCTCCAGTCAAAAATGTCCTTTTTAAAACAGAGATGAAAGAAACACAAAGACACAAATATACCAAACACACCATTATGACACCATCTTATAAATTATAACACTTTAATCCAGCTAATTTAATGTCATTTAATCCCAACATCTCAGAATCGTGAATGCAACATATGAAATCTTCACATATCTGATCCCAACATTTCTGCTAACAGCAAAGAAATGTATTTTTATTATTTATTTATTCATTTATTTATTGATTTATTTATTTATTCATTTATTTATTTATTTAGATTTCTGGAAACATAAGTCAACTTTCAGAAAGTCTGAGCTGTGTTTAAAAAGTTTATTTGCTCCTCTGGGCTGTGAAAGTCATTTATTTATTTCATAGTGAGTCAACATAACAGAAATATAGTTTGTTTCCCAGATTTCATATATTTTGAAAATATTATTATTATTGATAGAAAAACAGACACAAGTTTCAGAATCAGACCTGAAATTGAAATTCTTGTTTTTAAGGTTGAAATATTTAATAATCATATATCTGAATAAAACTGACGTGTTTCACATGTGACAGACATTTATTATGTTCAGAAATGATTGATTTAACTTAACAATTAATTAATTAACAAGTTAACAGAAAATAAACACATTTCTGTGCTACATTTGTTTACATGTTTCCACTTAAACCAGACCTGGTTGTTTCCTGTGATCTCGGGTTTCAGTCCTGACAGTGGTAACACAATGAAAACCTCGGATCCTTCAGCAGCTGCTACGACGCCTCGCTGTCAGAGAGATTTATAAGACTGAAGCAAAAAGAGAGAAACAGGCTGCTGATCTGCAGTCAGATGCTTAGAATGAGAGCAGCTTCAGCATCAAACTGACCATCAGGAACATTAACCTGCAAGACTCGTCTCAGGTAACCTCCTGTTACTGCTCCTGTATTGTTCTGCAAAAATGTGAAATTAATTCTTCTTGCATTTGAGTTTGGAGTCTTTTGCTGTTTGAGAAACAAAGCAGCTGTGATCTGCAGCTCTAAAACTAACAGAGTATTTTACTTTTTATGAAGATGAGGACTTTCACTTTGATTCATTTATTCACAGTGGTGATGAGAGTAGCTCAGAGTCCATGTTGGTCTAATGTTTTGTTTCTCCTCTTTATGAATGATTATTGGTGTTGTAACATATTAGATCTGTTCCTGCCACTAACAGCACTGGATAAAGTGCAGCCTGCACCTTTTTCTTCTTGGGTTTGCCGTCTGTTTGGTCATAAAGCGTCTCTGTGAAGTTATGTGACACTTGTGGCTGAGGTCTGACCTCCATTGAGGAGTGGTGACTCATGTTGACAGGAGGTCACGTCCTGCTCCAGACAGAAGTGTAAATCTGAGGATGTTTCTACAGACGCTGACAGGTTTTATGTTCTCGTGCTGTCATGGACGAGCTGTTTCTAAGCACAGCAGCTGGTGGATGATGGATGATGGACTCAAAGTGTGAATGAGCATCTGCTGGTTGGACAGCATGTTCTCATGATGACTTCCAGAAACCTTTTTGCTGCTTTAGGCAACATTTTTCTTCCTTTCTGTTTGTGTATCTGTAAATTTCTCCTGTGAATCATAACTAATCTCAACTCTGCGTTCACCAAACGTCTCCCAACAAATCACACTGAAGTTACTGGTTTAGTCAGTTGGTTAATTAAGGGCAGCAACTATTATTTTCATTACTGATGAATAGTTCTGTCTATAAAATATCAGACAACTACTCATCATCATTTCCCAGTCAAAGATCACAACTTTAAATGTCTTGTTTTCTTGTTTTGCATCTTGTTGCATTTCTAGTTTATCTCACACAGTTTAAGACTTTCATTTTCATTTTCACAGTATTTGCATGAGGTACTTGTCCATAGTCAGTTTATTACCTGTCGGCAATCTAGCTGTGGACAGAGACAAGGACATAAAAATCTGTTGAAGTTCATATTAAATGTTATCAGCGCTTTATTTGCTTTTCCTTTGGCTCTACATTTTCAACTGTATAACGTCTGTATTCCTACGCACTCCGCACACAGTGTACATCATGCGTAGGAATACGAAGGTTCTGCAGGTGAGAATATAGTACCACTACACCAGCACGTCTCGTTTTAACCCCCACCCTGTCTGCAGGACCCATCCTACGCCACATTCCTCTTCGATGAGCTGCAGCGGCTCCAGCTGCCTCATCACGGCCGCCATGCTGCTGTGGATGCCCGCTGCGAGGTCTGCGGTGCCGCCTTCCACTACCTGAGACGCCTGGCGCTACGTCGTGCTTTGGGCATCAGTAGAGACATGACGCCGCGGCCCGCCGGCCCCGCAGCTCCCGCAGCTTCTGAGAGCGTCTGGGTGTCGGACGAGCTGCCGGTGAAGCAGCAGCGATGGTCGTATGAGGAGAAACAGGGGGGCGGGGCTCCGCGGGGGTGGGGCGGAGTACAGAGTACTTACCTGGGCGGGGGTGGGGCTAAAGGGCTGGCAACAGTCACGCCGCTCCCTCTGAACGCAGAGCACCACCTGGAGGGAGTGTGGAGGGTTTCCTGCTGCAGACCTGAACACCAGAGTACGGTAAGCACAGAGGGACAAACTGATTTTTATCATTAAAGTCTGCTGACTGACTGTCCACACAGTCATTTAAAGTTGATGTGAAGCTTTCATATCATAGCAGTCATCAAACCACCAAACCAAACAGCCTCGTGATTCCCATCATGTGAAGAGAAACTCAACGTTTGCTTCTGATCTCGCCGAACGCTGCAGCTCTCCAGCTGTGTGTGAGTTGTGCTTTGTTACTGTCGCTCTCCACAGCGCCACATGTATCCTAAACACTAAACTCTCAGCAATCTTTAGAGAATAATTTCTGTTCATTAAAGACTCAGACAGGTTATAAACAAACCAACATGTTATCCAGATTATCTACACTGCTTTGTGTGTGTGTGTGTGTACATGCATGCACATATGTATACTGTATGTAGCTGTCAGTCGTATGTTTTAATGATGAATATGTCTGGAAATCTTTAATCTGTCTTTAGAGAAGCTGTGGCTGCTGCAGAGAACAGAAACAGGACCAGGTGGCACTAAGCTGATTATTCTGTCAGCAGCCAAGAGTGAGACGCCATGACCGGCCGTGTGGCCAGAACCTCATGATCTGATTAAATAAAAATCTGATCTGATAAACAAAAACACACTTAAATACATAAAAACAAACGAAAGCAAAGCTATCCAAGACAAAATGCACCAAACAAATCAAGCTAATCTAAACTAAAGGCTTTTCATACCTTTCAGACTTTTCCGTTTGATCCAAACCAAATGGATCCATTAAATCAACGTCAGATGCTCATCCACATACAAACCAATCAATGTCTATTATAGGGAGATGCAGCCCTACAGGACGTATGTAAAGTTCTTTAGTGAAAAGGGCCTATATCCCAAAACAATAACTATAACCACACAATATGAACCAAAGCAGACTGAACCAAATGAACCAAACCATACTGTCAAGTCAGATTTAACAAACCATTGTGGTAAAACCAAACTAACCCTAACATGCATCAATAAAACTAGTCTGAAGCAAACAAACCTGCAGTCTGCTGCTGTTAAAACGTTTCTCGACTCCTCCTTCTGATTCGTGTTCTCGCTTCTGGCCGTCAGCTTGTCCTGCCGGGGGCTCTCTGTGTAATCCTGTTATTTGGCGAGCGTGTCCCAGTCAAACAGCTGAATAATGGACTCCCCGTTTACCACTCCCTGTTACCATGGTAATCCATCATAACGGGACTGAGATGAATGAAGGAAAGAAACAAAGAGCTGTTAGTACTGACAGAACAAGGACAGCAAAAACCTCCAAAACCCAAATGATCAAAGAACATTTACTGGTGATAAACTAAAAGTCCTTTTCATGCTAATTTTAATGGAAACTGGGTGTTAACATCATTTTAATTGTACTTGAATGTAAATGTGGTTTTAAACGTCTGGAAATAAAAACTGGAAAACAAATAAAAGGATTTAAATAAAATGTTTTTGTCAGAAGTAAAGCAGGAAACCACATTAGCAGTGTTTGAATTGTATTGATAATTCACACCATGAAGCATGGACGGTCTGTTTCTAGTCTATAATTGTCCCTTTGCTGTTTCAAATGTGTGACGCTGTCGTATACAAAGGACGTACTTTCCATACACATACTTTTAGTCTATATGCTGCTTAAAATCCAGTTATAAGGAGATTAGTTTTGATCCTGCCGTTCATTCTTTGTTCAAACCCACAGAAAGTTTAATCTACTGTAAATTGTGGAGATTACAAAGTTTCCAGAGAAACCAGAATGTAATTTTCTTTTCAGTTGTGTCATTATGGTTTTAGTATGAATCTATATGACCAACCAGCTTTCAAGAAAAATATATTTACATGCCAGAAATGAAAGATGGTGTCATTAACTGTACTACATAAGTTGGCTGTGTAGTTGACATCAGATATATAACACAGAGCTGCAACAAGATGATGCTTTATTTCAGTTTTATAATTTTTAATATTTTCAAATATAAAAACAATATACTGACTCTATTATTAACTTATTTATTTTAATTTTAAAGACATTCATTTATTTTTCACACTTTTTTTTTAATTCTCGCTCTTAGCTTTTCAGCAGAACAGTGCTGAACAGAACCGGTTGTTCATGTTGCTCAGCAGGATTAATCATTTGGCATTTGGATGCTAATGATCAGGCTAATGACCGGAGCTAAAGGCTTAATGACGTCCTCATCCAGCACTGCTTCCTCCTGCAGCAGCTCATACAAACCACCATCAGCTGCCATGTTTTCCTCTGGACTGCTGCAGCTTCAGTCGGTGCCAGGAACAGGAGAAATCCTGTTCAATCTTTAGAGAATCCAGATTCAATCTGCTGGTCGGAACATACAAATAAACCTGAATTAATAAACTGTTTTTACTTTTAAAAACCCATTTCTAAACATCCTGTTTCTGTAGATGTTCTTTGGTTTTCAAAGAGACTTCTGTGTTTCTGAACCACCAGCTCTCCCTTCAGATCAATTTCATCACAACAATCAGAACAAATTGTCTACTTAAATTGTTATTTTCCAGATGTTTTTGAGTGTTTGAATGCCTCCTGGGTGTCTCTTCTGACAGGTTTTCCCTTCAAGAGGAGATGATGTGACCATGAAGACTTTGACTCAGGACGTCAAACCTGCAGCTCACAGCGTCGCCACCCAAACCAGCCTAACTCCATCTGCTGCAGCCGCCTTCTTCATCAGGTCAGTGACCACAACAGATTTATCCTGTTTAATAAGAAATTTATTTTATTTTTGAAATATATTTGACTGAAACTGTAGTTCCTGTAATTCACACAACTCAAACAACTCATCATTTCAAGGTAAACTGAAGGATAAAGACAAAATTAAAGGTATTTAAATGCACATGAGGAAATATTATCTAAAAAGATCAAGAGCTTTCAACTACATCTCATGGTCTTCTTCAATAACACCCAACCACTGTCTTTCTAGTTAAAGTTTTCAAACATCTGCCAAGGTGAATTATTATTATTAATAAGTCTGGTTTTAGCATTGTTTTACTTCCTGCTGTGATGCTTCCAGATTTTTAAGAGTAAAGGTTAAATACATGAAGCTCAGTTTAAAGAACTTCAGATGCTCGTCTCCTACAGAACATGTTCCTGATGTTGGCAAAAAGATATTTTGTGAAGTAAAACAGAATTTCATAAATTCCTCCTCTGGCTTCAATAAAATTACTGTCTTAGTTTCCGGAGTCGGTTGTGAGAAAATCCTTCAGCAGTCAAACCCTGACTTCTCTCCCTGTGCAGAATCTGGCAGATTTACTATTTTTATCCCGTTTGAATCGCTGGAGCTGTCAGACAAGCAGAGAGCGGTGAATCTTCAGGTTTCAGTCTAACATGGGTCTATTGGCACAAACTACACTGATAAGTAGTTAAACTACAACTTAACTGCTTTCAAAAAAAGTAAAACTACTTGCAGAAAGTAGTTCAACTCCAGCCAACCGTCACTCAGGCAGTCTGGCTGAGTAGACCAGCAGGTGAACATAGTGCAGCATTTAGTGCATCAATTAATCTGCTGATTATTTCATTGTGCAGGGTGATGTTTTCAAATGTCCCAAAATGTCCCAAAAGATTCTCAGTTTATGATCTCAGTATATAGATATACATACAGTATAAGGTCAAGCAGCAGATCTTTCCATTTGAGAAGCTGGAACCTGAAAATGTGAAGGATTTGTTTCACTTTTCTTTTCCTTAAAAATGACTGCATTGATTAATTGATGATCAAAATAGTAACTCAGCTGGAATTAATATATTAAAAATGACAAAAATATCACCATTAATGTATCTATATGCTGCAGAGAAAACAAGAAAATGTTGAATGTGGATAGATGCCAGAAACAGGATCTGTGTTTCTGCCAACAAGCAGGAGGAAAGCGACAGTTGGAGATTCAACAGGGGATGACCGCATTAGCATCGCAATATGAAAATGCTTCCAGAGGAGTGTGGGTTATTACAATATGTTAGAGAGCTTTTTGTCACTCCATCTGTTTGTCAATTTGCATGTTTCCACATCCAGAAAAATCCCACAATCCCCTCTGGTAAATTACAATAATAACAGTTGAGCTGCAGATTTTGCACCATTATGAGACTCTGTATATAATATTTAATAAAAATGAATGTTCATTATTCTCCGCTCGGTACAAAGTGTTTTATAGGCTGATAATCCATTCATATATGGATGTTTGTTCTGGATTGAAGACTTCTGGGTATAAAGACGAAACCAGGGAAGCTTGCACCTGCCAGAGGGTAGCAGGAATGAGTCCTAAAACCTGGAAATGAGTTAGCATTTTTGCTAACTTTTGACAGTGCTAACAAAAATCAACTCAGTTAAAAAATTTAAAACATGATTTCACTGAACAACATTTCAGCACATTTGTATTAACAAAGAAAATAAGCAAGAAGAAATTACAGCTGGAGTTCACGACAAGTAGGATAAAATATGAATTGATAGATGAAATAGTTTATAAGAACATGTTTGAGCTCATCTGATGTTGCTGTGGGCTGTGTGGGTATCAGACATCAAACCTGTCTGCAGCGTGTAACGTTATGTTACCGCTCATACGTGTTTCTGAACAGCCCAACCTGTCCTGATAAAACATGGCACATGTAGTGATGCTGCGATGAGACTAATATTAGGGAAACGAAACGGTTGAAGGTTCAAAGGGTTGAATTGTTATTTTCCACACACCATTTTAACCCTATGATCTTTAATAAGAAAGATGTATGAACCTCCTTTAGTTCTGTTCAGCCCAGACATGGAGCCCTGATTGGGGGGTTGATGGCTTCAACAAGAACTCCTGTTGGATCCTGATAAAACATCCATTCACCCTGCAGGCTGCTGCACAGACAGAGAAACTGGACATCAGGCCATATGAAAGCAGGGTAGGATGGGAGTGGGTCGGAGGTTTGGATAAATTCACCAGGACCCTGGCTGGAAGATGCTGGACAGCGGTTGCAATTATCAGTGGCAAACCTCACAGTGGTATCTAATATGATATGCATTAGCTGTGTTAGCTGCATGCTGTTCATGCTACAGTGAGCACAAAGGACAGAGAGTCTTTGAAAAGAAGAGCCGAGCATTTAAAGGCACTATTCTGATGGAGAAAGGAAAATCTCTCTGTGATGAGATAATAATGAAAATATGAATGTTGGATGTCATCTTACATGAAGCTCATACCTCATTCAGCTCCATCAACAGAAACATGAAGAAGGAAAGACAAGCCGTCAAAAGTGGAACATTTCTGGATGTCAGCAGATAAAGCAGGTGGATGCAGGTCCGGTTAGAGTTCAGGGACATTTATTAATCAAATTGAGCAGATGTGAGAACCAGAAATGTGTGTAGCATCCATGAGCATTCCTTCCAGTATCTTTTCTGTTTCACCAGCTGAATATTAAGCCCAGCTTCCTGCTGAGGAGGGTCGAGTTCCCAAAGTGGATTTCTGGCTTTTGGCCCAAGTCATTGTATCGACTCGCTCAACAGTCTCTCTGCTGAATCCCAGAGACCAAACAGAGGTGCAGCACGGATTAACTCCAGACTGAATGTGTTCCAGAGCTGCATTCATGCACCAAAATACGACCTTAACAGTAACTAGAGGCCTACTAGCTAATAGAAACTACCAGACCCTCGACATACAAACTGTCCAATGGCCTTTATTCTGCTGACTTTTAATAGTTTTCATTTATATTGATCTTTTGCTGTAAACATGTGTCTGTTTGTAAAAGTGAAAAATGCTGATTCCCTGAAGTGAACATATTCAGATGACTTGTTTTAAAACACAAACATATCTAGTTAGCATGGTGCTAGTGTTACGTCTCTTCTATATCACCAGGTTTTCCTAATTTATATAAAACAAGCTGGATATTGTTAAAACACAGAATCAGAAACGATAAGAAGATCTTTTAATTATTACTTTAAGGAAATGTCTAAACAGACAGAAATATGTGAAACAAATTAGATTTTTAGATTCAGACTGTGGAGGAGCCAGAAACACCTGCATGGTTGTGATTGGACGGATGATGTGTGAAGCACAGCCTCAAAACATGCAGGGTTATAGAAGCCTGCACTGACACACACACACACACACACACACACACATAGAAGCTACACACACACACACACACACACAGACACACACATAGAAGCTAAACACACACACAAACACACACATACACACAGAGAAGCTCCACACACACACACACACACACACACACAGAAAAGCTCCACACACACACACACACACACACATAGAAGCTACACACACACACATAGAAGCTCCACACACACACACACACACGCAGAGAAGCTAAACACACACACACACACACACACACACACAGAGAAGCTCCACACACACACACACACACACACACACATAGAAGCTAAACACACACACACACACACACACACACATAGAAGCTACACACACACACACACACAGCAGTCACATGCACACATCTGACATGCTACATGAATACGTAACAAGACTTCTTAATACACACACACTGGTGGACTTCAAAGACACAGCGTTCTGCGTGTGTGTGAATGTGTGTATGTAAGCAGGTATTCCTCATGTTGTGGGGACAAAAAGCTCCTTAATGTAAATGACTGATTTCAGGGTTGGTTTAAGGACTTGGTTAAGGTTAAGTTGAGGTAAGTGTAGGGATGTGTTAAGGTTAGGATGAGGGTTAATGTTACACATGCTGGTTATGGTTGGGGTAAGGATCAGTGTAAGTCAATGGAATGTCCCCTGAAAAGAAGGAAACCCTACGCATGTGTGTGTGTGTAAGTGACCGGCAGCGGTTTTCACGGCTGCTGTGCACCGACACAACGTTGAGGCGGGGCTATGAGGGAGGTGGGGGGGGGGGGGCTGGAGCATCTCCGGTGTTTCCCGGCAACAACAGCAGCGAGAGGCAGGAATCCACCCGCTCAGTCACCCGTTTATTTCTACCTTTATCCTCCCTCCTCTGCTGCTGCACTCTCCTTCTCTTCACCCCCTCTCTTTCCTGGAGTTGGAGGAGGAAGAAGGACGGAGGGGTGGAGGGGAGAAGCATTGCGATACTGCAGGAGTCCGAACAGACTGAGGAGCTACAGGAGAGAGGAAGAGGTGGGGAAGAAAAATATGAGAGAGAAAGAGACAGAAGAGGGGGAATAGATCAAGACAGAAAAGAAAGGTGCAGAGTAGCAAGGAGGTGGGAAAAAGATTGTGGTTCAGCAATGAGAAAATGTAAAAAAGAGAGAAGAAGAAAAAGGAAAGCTGAGGGAGGAAACAGGAGCTATAAGATTGGACGGACACATCTGAATTTTAGGTTTAAAGGTGGAAATTTGGTGCAGTGTTTGGCTCGGGGATGGAGGGATGGAAAGATGGATGTTTCTGGGTTGAGAGACTGAACTAAACATTGAATCTCTGCAGGATTTTCCAATTTATTTTGTTTTTGTGGATCATGTTTCTACATACACAAAACTTCCAGCTGTTTGGACCCTGATGTACCAGACTTCATGTCAGAGATGAAACTGAGATGAGAGATAAAGACTTTACACACGTCTGATTGACAAACTGAGTGAAACCTGTTGGAATATTCTCAACAAATTACTTGAGTTTGATGGAAACAACGTCACAGATGTCACAGATGGACCGAAGGATGATTTACAGATACTTTGGGGATAAATTAGCGTTGCTGGAGGAGCTACAAGCAAAATTCTAGCATATTCCCAAGTTCCCTGATTTAACACCCAGTCATGTGATGACAGTTGATAAAAGATGTTACCGATGGATGAACAGACAGTTTACAGATTTTTAAGGATATTCTTTAGCAAAGGTATAAGATTTGATTGAACCAAAAAAGCACTTCACAGATGATAACAGAGGTTACAGATGGATGGACCAACTATTGATGTAGGATTGATAGTTTTAAGGACATTTTAAGGACAAATGAATATGCGAATTGATAGTTTACTAATTCTTTATGGATGCATTTATACCGCTGAACATACATTGAGAGACATTAATGTATTGATTGAGTTTGGTGACAATGACTCTGACGGACAATGATGGACAGTTTATAGATATTTAAAGGACGGATGGGATGTTTACTGATTCTTCATGGACATATTAAGACTGTTTGACACTGGTGTAAGCAAACTCATGGAATATTTCTCTCATGACTTTGACAAGAATGCTTCTGAAAACCAGATACAGCAGGATAAACAAGATGTAAAATCTTAAGAGACGCAACTTACAAAGTTTTTCAGACTTAAAGATATATGGATAAGCTTTGGCATCTCACCTGGAGATGGATGTTTGTTGCTAGAAGTCACTTTTTACATTTTGGAGTGAAAAATTTAAAAGTGGAAACCTCTTCAAAAACCCTTCCTTGAACCTCTGAACCTGTCTTCACTTCATTTTCCGGCTACTCAGCTTCTCCACTTCCACCTAAAGCAAATCTTCCTCCATGTGCTGTGCTCCTGTCGGCATGTTTCACCATCCAACACGTTGTCTTCCCATCCAGCATCACCTTCCTCTCCTGCAGAGCCGTCATTCCTCTTCTGCTCTGTTCTCACGTTGGAATAAATGTTACGATGGTGAATGAGGACGAGTTTGGACCTGGTTCCACTTCATGGAGAAGAACTTTAAGCAGATAATAGACTGGAAGGAACTGTGAGTATCACATGTGTTTCTTTCACAGAATCACCATCTATTCTATCGTATTTTAACAGATAAGAAGCTGATTAGGGAAAAAGTTTTTTTATCAGGATTTCAAACATTGAATGTTCTGGTTGTTTCAGAGGAACCGAACAGAAAATTCTCTCTTCTTAAGCTAATTATCAATTTTCAAAATGAGATATTCTGATCAGAAGAAAAATAGTCCAGATTCCAGCTTCCTAAATGTGAATATAGTCCTGTTTGACAGTAAACTGACAAAATGAGACATTTGAGGACATCATCTTGGGAAACACTGGAAAACAAATCTACATTTTTCAACATGTTCTGACATTTTAAGAACCAAACAAATCAATTGTAATTGTTAGTTGCAGCCATAGTACACAGCAATGTTTGTTTAGTCAGCTTCAGCTGCTGTTCAAGGTGAAGGAAAGAAGGGTTTGTGGTTGAAAGAAATCAACATGGACTGTGTCACATTTTTTTCTCTCTTTTTGTTAATGAAGTCTAAATGTCAGCGTTTGACCAACACATATACACACGTTGACCTTGCAGTGCTGCTGTTTGTGAGTTTGTGGAGGATGAATGTTAAACTGTCTCTGAGTGAATTCCCAGTGGCTGCACTCTCCCGTCCTTCATGGAAGCTGTAATTACACGCTCTGCTCTCTGATTGGAGTGCAGAGAGACTCTCTTCTTCTCTTTAATGATGATCAGATCTGTGGTTGAGCCTCGTCAACCTCCCGTTGATCCAACCCTCCTCCTCCTCCTCCTCCTCCTTTTCTTTTTCTCTTGCTCTGTTTGATATTTTCAGCTCAGCTCAAGCAGACCCTTTTATATTCTGTGTTTATTAAACACGTCAACATTTAAAATGCTGACTGCCACAACGATATTATGAACACACAAACTTCCAAGACGAAGTCAGTCGAGCTCAGCACTCGCCTCGCCACTACATGAATATCAATTATTTAATTGATAGAAAGCTGGTAATAAATGATGCACCTAAACACAGAAGCAGTGAAACAGGCGATGAATATGAATTAGATTAAACAGAAATTTAATTTTAGACTGGAAGGAAGAAAACACTCAGAAAATAGTTTGAGAATTAATTAACCAATAGCTTTCAACATATTGCATGTATTTAAGAGCCATTTGAAACCGTTACTCACTTTCTCCGAATTGTATCTTAATGTACGACACTTTGTGTTTTTGTTTGTCATTGGTTCGCTGAGTGTGGCTAACGTTAGCAGTGCTAGCAGCAGTACCAGCTCTCCTTACAGTGCTGAATGTGGTCGATTTTCAAGTTAAAAATTCTGCCAAACCGTGCTGGTTTTATGAGATGTCATTTTTGTCCTACTTTTCACCTCGCTGGTACATTTACCGCAGCGCCAACTAGTGATGGGTGGCTGCATAAAATCTTAGATGCAACAGTTAACCAGCATTATACATTAAAGAAATGTCTTTAACCTACTATTGACTAGTGAGTGTAAGCATCAAATTGACCAATCCCTAATAACAATGCAAATGGTCCTACATTACTACTACATGCAGTGTAAGGAGGGATTGTGATATTATAATAATAGTAGATAATAACTATGAACTCTAATAGTGGATCCTGGGTCGTTGAGAATAAGGTTTCTGCGCTGTGTTGTATCTTCAGCTTCTGTGATGTTTTGTGTCTTCAGGGCGGCTCAGAAGCTCAGTCTGTCCCGCAAGAAGAAGTCACAGCCGGGCCCCCTCGCCTCTCCCAGCCAGGGCCCAGGGCCCCTGCTCTACACCGGGGGCTTCAGCGGGGCTCTGCAACTCTCCCCACCCGCTGTCCCACCATGCCTCCTACGGGCCGGGTCAAAGATCAAAGACACGCCGGGGATGGGGAAGGTAAGATGTGGACATGTCAGTGGGGCCAGTAATTAGGGGCAGGGTCAGAGAGGTCTGAATCACTCTGATTGACAGGACAGTAAACACTGAAGCTCCTGATGAAACGTCATAATTGTCTTTGTTTCACTTCAACTTATTTTTACAGCTGAACACAGAAAAGACACTCAGATCTCCATCAGTGACTCGAACAGCTCTGTCTCCTAGAAATTACATTTATATATGACCAAACTGCAACAGCAAATATATTTTACCAGAAAGGTTATACTGCTGAATCACATTTTCTCTCAACATGAAGAGAATATGTCATTTAACATATCGGCAACTTGCAAAAATGTATACTGAGTTAAGGTCAGAGAAAGATCTCGGACTCTGTTTACTACAGACAAACGTCTCAACATGTTTATGAACATTTAAACCACAGCAGCATCTTTTTTTTTACATCTACTTTTTAGATCCTTGTTTTATTTATATCACACATGAGCAGTTTCATTTGCTCCCAGCGCTGCAACAGAAGCAGAGAAGAAGACTGCCAGCAGCATGAGAAACTTTAATATGGGATTAACTTATTTTCTCAATGAGAGCTGCTTTCACTTGGAGGCAGGGCAGCTTTATTTATAGAGTACATTGCATTGGAAATACTGCAGTTTTATGTTATTCTGGGTACAACAGCGCTGTGAGAGGAAGGAAATGACACTTTTCTTGTGTCTCAGACTGTTTATTGGTGTGTTGTGGTTATGAAGTGAAACAGTTTGCAGTTACAGCTGTGGAAACGTCCCCCAGTGATTCAGTCATCAACACACTGAAGGACTGAGCTGCTTCCTCCACAGATAGTTCCTATTTTATTCTTTCAGTCTGTCTTTAATGTACTTTTACATATATATATCCTTCTTTAGTGCTGAGTTATAATGTGCCGTTTAATTGATATTTCTTTGATTTTGAGAAAAAATCTAAAGTTTTTCACTGCAGAGAACTGTTCTTTATTAAGTAAATCTTCTCAGAGATTGAAAATATCAGTTAAACTTGGAATAATAATTTCTTCTGCTCATTAACAAACATGAAGGATTGTGATTTAAACTTAAAGATTTCTTTTTCTTCAGTTTGTGTCTGGATGAAATGAGTTTAAAGTTCAGTAGCATTACGTATATTTTAAAGGGCTTCTTGCTTCTTGTGACTGAGGGGGTGATGATTCACTCCGTTGGTTTGCAGCGACACATCATTTATCTCAGATCGTTATTGGCTTTAAACGTGACCCCCTTGCTGACACAGAGCGCCGAATCAGCAGCTCTGTGACAGACCAATAAAAACCCACCAGAGTCAAGGCTGTCACATGACCCAACACAAGTAGGCCACTCACACTCATCAAACATTTTGGACTTTTACTTAGCTTGTAAAATTAACAATAAAAACTCGTTCTAAAAAACAAATGAAAAAATAAATGAAAAAAGAGTTACCTGTAAACAATAAATTACATTTTTGTTATTTATTAAATTTCTTACAGCTTAAAAATACTTTAAACCGAGTCATGAAATAATTCACACTATTCAGGATTCTTTTTTCTTTTTTTAAGAAAAATTAGGACAGATAATGTCTAAGTTCTTGTCTCTGATTGGCTATCCCTGCTCACTTAAAAGTGGCTTTTAGTGAAAAACTTTTTTACTTCTCAGATGATTCTTTAGAGCATTTGACATCTAGCTTCTTAGACATGTGTTAAATAACAACTCTAATATCCTCCTCTATGATGTGGACTTCCTGTCTTTGTCCAGGTCCGTGTGATGGTCCGGATCTGTTCGGTCCACAGCAACGAGTCCTCCGAATCCATGTCCTTCCTCAAAGTGGATGGCAGGAAGAAGCAGCTCAGCCTCAGTGAGATGTCAGCCGGTGGAGTCCAGAGGAGAGCCTCCACCTCTGCTCCCAAGACCTTCACCTTCGACGCCGTCTTCTCACAAGATGCTTCACAGGTGAGACAACGCTGTACATACAGGCTGCCTTAGCTTACTGCTAAAGGTGCAAGGAGTACCTGCAGAGTGAGTGAGTGCATGCAGAGCTGCTTATGTCAGTCATGACACATATCGCAGCCATTTGGACAGCCAATTTGAACATATTGTACAAATATAACAAGGTAGTAGTATTTAGTAAATTATTAAATAAAAACACATAGATGAAGACTAGCAGCAGAGAGATATTGTATTATCATACTATGTTATATCCTGTGGTATCATACTATGTTATATCCTGTGGTATCACACTGTGTTATATCCTGTAGTATCATACTATGTTATATCTTGTGGTATCATACTGTGTTATATCCTGTGGTATCATACTGTGTTATATCCTGTAGTATCACACTGTGTTATATCCTGTGGTATCACACTGTGTTATATCCTGTAGTATCATACTATGTTATATCCTGTGGTATCATACTGTGTTATATCCTGTAGTATTATACTATGTTATATCCTGTGGTATCATACTGTGTTATATCCTGTGGTATCACACTGTGTTATATCCTGTGGTATCATACTGTGTTATATCCTGTGGTATCACACTGTGTTATATCCTGTGGTATCACACTGTGTTATATCCTGTAGTATCATACTGTGTTATATCCTGTGGTATCATACTATGTTATATCCTGTGGTATCATACTGTGTTATATCCTGTAGTATCATACTATGTTATATCCTGTGGTATCATACTATGTTATATCCTGTGGTATCATACTGTGTTATATCCTGTAGTATCATACTATGTTATATCCTGTGGTATCATACTATGTTATATCCTGTAGTATCATACTATGTTATATCCTGTGGTATCATACTATGTTAAATCCTGTGGTATCATACTGTGTTATATCCTGTGGTATCATACTGTGTTATATCCTGTGGTATCATACTATGTTATATCCTGTGGTATTATACTATGTTATATCCTGTAGTATCATACTATGTTATATCCTGTGGTATCATACTGTGTTATATCCTGTGGTATCATACTGTGTTATATCCTGTGGTATCATACTGTGTTATAGGCTGAGGTGTGCTCAGGAACGGTGGCAGAGGTCATCCAGTCGGTGGTGAACGGAGCCGACGGCTGCATCTTCTGCTTTGGACATGCTAACCTTGGTAATCTATCAACACCTAACACTCACCAACACTGTGATTATTTTGTCAAGGCACATTATTGCTGCATTGACTCCACCGTTTCCAGGTAAGACGTACACCATGATTGGCCGAGACTGCTCCACCCAGAGTCTGGGTGTGGCTCCCACCGCCATCTCCTGGCTGTTTAAGGTGATCGATGAGCGGAGGGAAAAAGCCGGGGGTCATTTCTCTGTCAGAGTGTCCGCCGTCGAGATTTCGGGCCAGGAAGAGACGCTGACAGACCTCCTGGCTGAACTCTCCTCTTCCTCTGGGGGGGGGCACCTAGAGGTCCCAAGCCCCGCCGTATCCCTGCAAGAAGACCCTGTCTGTGGCTCCCAGGTAGGCCGATGAGAAGATGTCCTCTCCATCTTCGTCCTTTTATGCATCGTTCTCGTACTCCTTCTTCATCAGTTTATATAGCAGCACACATGGGCTAGATTTAAAAAAACACACAAGTCAAAGTTTATCACACACTCAGGATGCCATTTGTGTTTTGTTTGATCGCGTGTTTGAAACACATATTCATTTACGAGAACCTTCGTCAACATCAAATTTGTCTTAAACAATCCAATAAAACCAGTTTTTGACAAAAAATCTAACACTGAATAATGAATTATCAATAAATAATTATAATTTTGTAAACGCCTTTCATGCAGAGAATTCAGCAGAACACAGGAAAACAAATAGCTGTAACTATGAAGCAAATGTTTGATAAAAATAAATAAATAAACTTGAACCTGCAGTGTGGAACTTGTACTTCCATGTAAATGGTATTAGTGTTGGTATTGGGTTTTAGTTAGCCCGTTGCTAACTTGAAAGGGGATAAAATAATTTATTTGTGTCGCTCTTCTCAAAAAGTGGATCAAATTGTGACAATAAAACGAGTCATTTCGCGGTGGTAAATGCATCATCAAAGTTTTCATCAATATGATGTTAGGATGTTTATGGAGATAAAGAGGTTCATGGACACTGAAATGAAATGAAAGTATTACTTTAATCGTCATCTTAGTTTTTATGAATTGAATCCAGATGGGGATTAAATCAAACTGGGACATTTGAATATTTCGCCGGTATTTTTGAGAACAGATGACATCATCAGGTCACCTAGATGAGTTTCCTTCCTCTCATCATCTCCACTCACTGCTCCTCTCTGGCCTCATCTTCACCCTGGAGATTTTATCGCTGTCCACAACTGTCCAATTAGTCCTGAATCTTCTTCTTCTTCTGTCTTCTTTATCTCCCCAGGGCTCGTTCTGTCTGTTTCTTTTTGTCTTCTTACTTCTTTCTTTTTCTTTCTCCACACTTTGCCTTCCTTGACACAGACATCCTTTTTCATCTTGATCAAACCTCAGTCTGTCTTATTTTAGCTTTGATCGCTGTCTCATTTTATCTTGAAGAAACTGGTTAGTCGTGCCATTTTTTTCTGGATGAGACATCTTCATAAAGATTTCTTTATCTGACCTACAAAATAATGTTCTTTCTTCTTCTTTATTCTGTATGTGCAACAAGAAACTTTAAATAATATCAGAAGTGTTTTTATTGTTTAGCATCTTGTATTAATATATGATTTACTGTCTTCTTTGTCATCTCAGTTCTTTCGGCCTTCCTGTATTCTTGTTATCTTTCTCTCTCCATCAGCTTCAGAACCAGACGGAACTGCGAGCGACCAATGCCGAGCGAGCCGCCTTTTTCCTGGACGCTGCGCTGGCAGCCAGGAGAAGCAGCCAGACACCGAGTGACCAGGAGACCCGGAGGAACTCGCACTTCCTGTTCACCCTGCACCTCTACCAGGACAGGCTGGACAAGAGCAACAAGGCAGCAAGTCAGTGTGCAGTTATTAAAATGATCAGACATTATTTAATCATAAATTATCTTCACAGATCACGTAAACTACTCTGGGACTTGTTTTCATAGTTTTGTTTTTGTATCAGTCCTGTCAGTTTTGACATATTAAGCATCTTGCTGAGATCCAGCAGATACTTTTTAGTCCAAACCTTCTGCTGAGTTGGGTCGATTGCAGTGTTTTGGCACATTCAGCAGTTTTCCAGCACCAGAGAAGCATATGTGAGCCGGTTCTGTCCCATACATGGCAGTCTGATTCAGCTGTGCTTTAGTTGAGAGGACTAGGAATCCCACATCAGCATCCAGTATACACCTGATGATATTCTCTTTATTCTTGTTGTCAGAAATCCCATAAAAAGAGACAAACCAGTGCCGAAACTTGCATATCAAATCCAGAACTGTCAAGCTGCAACAGTGCATTATATTTTATTCCTTTTTAGTTTTGTTGGTTTAAAATCTGTGACCAAAGAAAAGAATGCATTGCTCAAGTTTTTTAAGCTTCCCAGTCGACCCACGTGGTGCTGCTGCTTTGACCCCAGTAACCCTGCCTGCAGGTCTAATTTGAAAATGAAACTATATTTCTGATTTGTTTTCAAACATCTTCAGTAGAAACTAATATGTTTTGAGCTGAGAAACACAGGCAGAGTGAGGAAAGTGTTGAGATGTGTAGGGACTAAGACACTGTTGAGTCAAGTGATCTTCCACCTTCCAGTAGTGAGTAGACATGTCATCATCAGTTCGACAACACTTATGAAGCATGAAGAAACAGCAGGTTGGAGACACTGACCCCTCTGGCCAGAATAAAACTGACTGCTAGCAATCGTGCTGCTGTGAAACCTGACAGCTCTGTTAGCAATTAGCCTTTTTTTCCTCTGCTATTCATATCCAAACACGTAGCTGCTAATAAGCTTCACTTGAAACTGCCGACATGCACAAGAATGTTAACAAGCAGAGCGGCTACATGAACGGCACCTCTGCCCAGGTTCACCTGTCACAGCAGAGACATTTCCACAGTTGTTCATGTTTCACTGCCGCTGCGTCCATGGCTGGGATAAATCTGCATGTCTAATGAGGCGTGAAGGCTCTGCGCCCTGTTTGTTATAAACGTGTACACTTGCTGATGTGGACAGTTTCGTTACCACCATAATTAGTTACCACCATAATTTCCACCATAATTTCTCTGACTTAATGAAAATTAAAAGACAATTAAAATGAGCAGATAAATATTAGACTCATACTGATCTTTATCTGAGTATCAGATCGGAGCTAGTCAGAGTTTTAAAATACTGCAAGCCTAACCTGAATTTATACACTTTTGATCATTTAATTAAATTCATAATGTACCTTGCATATTTGGAGTTTCCTGTGAAGATTTTCAGAGTTGTGGACATGAGTTACATGACTTGGATTCAGGTAAGACTCAAATGTAATTAATGCCTCTGATGTGTGATGTCTCTTGGACTTTAGCCTTTTTACTTGAAATTACTTGATTTTTCTATTTCATATACTGCGTGTACAGGATTAGATTTTATTCATGTGATAAAGAGCATAAGCACAGTAGCTCATGTTTGGTACTTTAAAAAGTGACTTTCAGCACCAAATCAATTACTTTCCATCTATAAACCAATCAATGAATTGACTAGGCATTTAACCAACTGACTGTTTGAGTACTAATGAGCAGAGAACCAGGTTGTATTGCATGTTCTCTTGTGAAAACACACCTGTCTGTCTCTCAGTGTCCGGTCGGAGTCGCCTCCATCTCCTGGATTTGGGGAGCTGTGAGATAAATAACAGCAGGACCAGAGAGGGAGGTGGAGGTCAGTGTCTGTCTCTGTCTGCGCTGGGAAACGTCATCCTCGCCCTTGCCAATGGGGCCAAACATGTTCCCTACAGGTATGCATTCACACAACGGAGATCAAAGGTTATGGTTACCAAACTTACAGATGGGACCAATATTGCTGTGAGAGTAGATAAGAGGCCGATAACGACGTCTTAATTTAATGTATTTTTTTAATGTGTTTTCAGTCGTCTCAAACAGTTGATTACACTGATGAATAAATCATATATTCAGTTCTCCGGGTGTTTGTGATGTAAATGAGCTCTAACTTCATATTCAGGGATATGTTTTGGTGTTTTGTTTAACTCAGTTCTGTCACGTTCTGGGTTTTAAGATGTTGTTTTCCTGATTCCATCTGTTCTCTCTAATAAAGCCAAAATGCACTAACGGCATTTTTCCTTGAGTTAGGAGTCAGTTGAAGTCAAGTATTTTTTTTATTTATATAGCCCAATATCACAAATTTGCCTCAAGGAGCTTTACAAACTGTGCAGCTTCTATCCTTGTGACATCATTGCACGTCTGTCCGTCCTGGGAGAGGGATCCCTCCTCTGTGGCTCTTCCTGAGGTTTCTTCCACCTTTTTCCCTGTTAAAAGGTTTTTTGGTGGGCAAGTTTTTCCTCACTAATCGAGGGTCTAAGGACAGAGGGTGTCACTCCCTGTACAGATTGTAAAGCCCTCTGAGACTAATGTATTTAGTGATTTTGGGCTATATAAATAAAATTTGATTTGATTTGATTTCTTTCATTTCAAATCATTGCAAGTTGTTGTCATGTTGTTATGAACCAGAATTCTCTAAAATGTCTTAATTCTTGGGTCAGGAAAAGACTGGATTTTGTAGTATTTAAATTCAGTATATAATCATTAAAGCTGTATTGCAGATTTTTTCATAGTCAGGTTTTCATGGACATTTCACTCCTTTTCTGACTGCAGATCACACGAGGCGAGTAGTTCAAAGTCAGACTTCATTAATGTGAAATGATAGCTCTTTCTATTCCTTTTTGCCTGTCTATGCCCGACTGTCTCTGCGTTTTGTAATGAATGGTTTCTGGGATCCTGCGGGGTTTCTCAGGCTTGTGGTGCGTCTTTTTTGGGGGGCTAACGAAGGGTTTCTTGATGTATTATTCAGGGACAGTAAGCTCACTATGCTGCTTAGTGAATCTCTGGGCAACATCAACTGTCGAACCACCATGATCGCACACATCTCCGATTCCCCAGCCAATTACATGGAGACACTGACCACAGTGCAGCTGGCCTCCTGCATCCACCGCATGAGGAAGAAGAAGACCAAGGTGCTTCGTTTTTTAGACACCTTTTATTTTTCCAGCTCACTGCTGTCTAGATTGTTGTTTACAGATATTTATCAGCTTGTTTACCAATACATTTCAATATGACCAGAGTTGATCAGTTTTAATGTTTGTGTTGTTTTTGTCCAGTTTTTCAATGTATTTTTGTGATAATTAAGCAGCATTTAACTTGAACAGTCTTTGATTGTGTGAGTTTCATATATACTATATGATGAAGTTTAAAAGATTAACCAACCAAGTTAGTAGTGATGAGACTCCAAAGGTACGAGATTCAGTATCTCTAGCTGAATTATAAGGAAGTGTGTATGAAATTAAATTTGATGCAATGGAGCAGAAATTTTAAAAAGTGATGCAGTTGTATATTTGCATTGATACTTAAGGACAAATATAAAGGGAATATTATTGTTACTAATTGGTATGTTATTATGAAATATATAGACATTTTGCAGATTATTATACGGGAGTCATACATGTAAATCTGTGTGATCAGGGCAGGGACTCATACAGTCATAATTTTGTGAGTTTATTCTTCCATGATACGACATATGATCAATATTGGTGTTCCTTCAGGGGAACAGTAGCCTCTGAGGTGAGATGAGATTGTCTTTCACTTTCATTAGGCAGACTGTTTATTTATATTTTAGAGATTGAAAAAGCCATATGGAAGCAAGCCATTGAATTTAATTTTAATATAGCCCACTGTGTGCACCTTAAACATCACCCTGTATTGATACAGGAGGCTGCAGAAATGGATTTGTCTTTGTCTGTGTCTCTTCAGTATGTTAGTGTGTTGTTTCTCTCCTATCAGCAGTATGCCTCCAGCTCATCTGGAGGGGATAGTTCTTGCGAGGAGGGCCCAACCCATCGACCCCAACACCTTCGACCCTTTCACCCTAGGACAGTGGCCCTCGACTCAGACAAACCTCTGCTGCTCTCCAGTGAGCCCGATTACTCGTCCAGTAGTGAACACTCTTGCGATACCGTCATCTATGTCGGGCCTGGAGGGGCGGCCATCACGGACCGAGACCTGAGTGACAATGAGGGCCCCCCCTCCTTCATTCCCATTATCCCCTCTCTGAACAAAAAGCGGGTCAAAGACACACCGAGGTCTGATGGCGATCATTTTAAGTGCAATACGTTTGCAGAGCTGCAGGAAAGGCTCGACTGCATTGACGGTAGCGAGGGTCCACCAGTGTTCGGCACAGAGGGTAAAGCAGCACAAGCAGCAGCTGTAAAGTCTCTGAGTGGACTTACTAAACCTACAGAGACAACATCTCCTCCCGAACCTATTAAGATCTCCTCCCAGAGGTTCTCAGAAAGCACAAATGAACCTCATCAGGAGTTATCCAGGTTCCCCACAGCCAGCGGTGTGGACACTTCCAAATGGTCATCTGTGTTAAAGCCTTTTTCTCAGGACTATCTCAAAGGGGGTGTACTCAAGCCATCTGCCTCACCATCCTTGCCCAGGACATCCAGAGCAGCAGCTCAGCCTGGGGAAGTCATCAGTAGGACTCCCCCAGTCAGTATGAGTCAACAAGCACAAAGGCAAGGCCAACCGCCAGGTTCCTCAAGCAGATGCCCTTTAGAGGTCAACAATCTCCGGGCAGCGCTGTTAGGAAGATGCCTTGACAGGGACTTCCTTAGAACTACCATCACACTGCAGCAGCCTGTAGAGCTGAACGGGGAGGACGAGCTTGTGTTCACTGTGGTGGAGGAGCTTCCTCATAGCCTCATCCCAGACAACGGCCGTCCCTCCAACATCCTCAGCTTCAACAATGACTGTTCTTTAGAGGCTTTAACTTCTGGCTCTCGCCCCGTCAGCATCATCAGCAGTATTAACGATGAGTTTGATGCTTACACAACTCAACATGGAGCTGAGGGATCTGGTACTGATGTTGGTACCAACTGCCAAACTGAACTGTTGTCCCGACATGACAACAAGCACTTAACTGTTGGCTCATGGCGAAGTGAAGTGAGTGTGGAGTCTGCTGAAACTGGAAGCAATTGTTCAACAGGCACACTTTACTTGAGGGATAAAAACATGACATCAGAGAATACATTGACGCCGACACCACCAAGTGTATTTCATAGACAACCATTTCTGCAGCAACATGTTAAGAGCTCTCTGAATGACAGCGGTGTCTGTTTCTTAGAGCTGGACAGTGACCCTGCTACCCCAAATAAACCATCTTTTACCAAGTGCCCTCGCTTCCCTGAATCAACCAAAGCTTCTCCCAAAGGCCCTAAGCTGAAAGCCAATACTCTGAACTCTTCAGTGTCAGCTCACATTCCCCATCATGCCACCCATTCCAGTCTTCCTCGGAAAACCAAGCCTACCTCATCTGCAGCTGTGGGCTGCAGCAGACAGGATGGCAAACATAATGACCTTTTGCTTCAGGGAAGCAGTCACTCTGATCCCTGGGAGGTCAATATTCTCTCTACTGGTAAACCACTAAGAAGTGGTGTCAGCAGTGTTTCTTCCAAGAGGCCCGGAGGGAACAGTAATAGTGTACCTCGACCACCAAAGGCACAAGTGTCACCTTCAGCTCAGAGGGTGGTGGACGGCTGTGAGAAGTCCAGCAACAGGAGAGGAGATACTCTCGTCAAGCTTCAACGACTCACACGTGGGGCAACAACTCTGGGAACTGTTTCTATCACACCGAGCTCTGAATCAAAATGGAGTCATGAAGGCACCTCAGCCACGGGTACCCTGAGGATTTCATCCTTTGGAAAAAAGTCAAATGGGCAGAAAAGCAGCATGATCTCCAAGTCTGGATATGGAAGCATCTCTCCTCCTGCTCCACCCGTCAGACAGTCAAGCCAAGAACAAAAGACAAGGACTCCAAGTGCCTTAAAAATAAGCAGTGATACTGTAAAGTCTTCATTCTCTGAAACATCAACCTCAGAGGAAGAATTCAACAGGCTTCATGCAGATTCATTCACCCACAGGACATCTATTTTAAAAACTGAGCATGGCCCTGCAAGGACATCCTCAAGTCTAAAGACACGAGGGGTCAAAGCAGATTCTTCCAGGTACTATGGGAGTCTGATGTCTCTGGAGAGATGTGACAGTCAAACTTTAGTTGGGTCTAAGCCTGTCCTGTCCCAGGAGAGCAGCAGTGCTAGCTTGGGAGGTAACAGCAGATCCAATAAGTCAGTGCCAAAACTTGGAGTTCCAGCCTCCACCTCAACACCTGCTTCTTCCTCCCAAGTTCCCCTGAGTGATTTTGCCACTACATCAAAACTGCTGCAGGTAAAAGCCAGCAGCAGCTCACGAGCTGCAGTTTCTGGTGGGCCGAAGGTTCGAACGCTGTCTAGTAGCAGTTCCAAGAGCCTGAGCTCCTCCCCAAAATCTCCGGATAATGCAGCTGGACGCAACACCAGCCTATCTTTAACTGGCAAGTCCCCTACTCGCCCCGGCACAGGAGTCAAGCTGGGAAGAGGCAGCATCATGGGCACAAAACACGCAATCAGTCGGGCAGCAAACAGCCGGGTTAGCGAGCTAGCTGTTGAAAGTCAAAGGAAGCATCTCAACAGGGGGCTGACAGGAAATGACAGTACTAACAGTGGGACCAGTGGTGTCAGTAGATCGCCAATCAACATGCCAATACCATCCCCTTACAGCAAGATCACCGCCCCCCGCAGGCCACAGCGCTACAGCAGTGGTCATGGCAGTGACAACAGCAGCATCCTCAGCGGGGAACTGCCCCCTGCCATGGGTCGTACTGCCCTGTTTTACCACAGCGGGGGAAGCAGCGGCTATGAAAGCATGATACGAGACAGCGAGACCACCGGCAGCACCTCATCAGCACATGACTCAATGAGCGAGAGGGGAGTGTCATCGTCCAATAGGAGCAGAGTTTCTAAATTGCCCAAGAAGAGAGGAAATGGTGAGTCAGAGAGAGTAGTGTGACAGTTAATCCGCAAAAGATTTTTTTATTTCTTTTTGGTGCAACATAACAGAATGTAACAAAACATTTGGTTGGTGTCAAAACATTAAGACATTAGAAGTTGAACAATTAGAACAAGACAGTACAGTATACGTTGACCGGGGAGGTTGCGTTATGTTAACAGGGACAGCTAATGAGTTATGAAAAAAAAGAGGGAAAGAGGGAGGGTAGGGAGAATAATAAATACTACTAATGATGATGATAAGAAATCGTAATGATGGAAATGGAGGATGTGGGTGATAATAATAAAAATGTCTGTATTTTGTGGGAGCTGGTGCCAAAGGTTGGTAGAGAATTGTTTTTTTTTTTTGTCTTTTAATTTCTCCATCTAACCAGCTCAGGCTTTGTCCTTTTCATTTTATTTTATTTATTGATTCATCATTCATTTTCATGTCCACCTCTGGGTCAGGTCCTCATGTCTTTGTGCCTCAGCTGTTGGTCTAGTGCACAGGTAGGTAACCCAACATTGGCCAGCCAGCACATCGGCCCTGACAAACTATACAAATTATATTTTATAAATGAATACTTTACATTATATATATATATATACATTATTAATTATTTGTGTTTCTAATATTACCTCTATCCTAACTATTGTGATCACCATTACCACTGCCATCATCTCATTTATTACTAATATATGTTACATTATACTGTATCTATATTTGCAGTATTATTTAGTTGCTAATATTTCTTTAAACCAACTTGAACAAATGAAAGAAAGAAAATAAAATACATTTTGGAAAATATATAAAATAATATGGGGATAATAATGATTAATAATAGCAACAATGGTGAAAATAAAGGCAGCAAAAAGAACAAATTTAGCATAATATTATTGGTTCAAATCAAATAAAATTTTATTTGTATAGCCCAAAGTCACAAAATACATTTGTGTATTAGTTATTAGTATTAGTTAAATGATTGATTTGATCAGGCTTGGTCATGGTCTTTGGTGGCACCTCTGGGACCCCCCCCTGTTGATCTGGGTCCCTGGATCCCTAACCCTAACCCAATTGTGAAGAATCTGGGGGTAAAAGTGGACGCAGACCTTATATTTGACAGCCAAATTAAGGCTGTGGTGAAGTCAAACTCTCTCAGGTCAGCTGACCAGCTGCTCCTGACTGTGCCTAAAGCTAGGGTTCGGGGATCAGAGGGGATCGAGCCTTCGCTGTTGCTGCCCCCAAACTGAGAAATGAATTTCTACTGCATGTCAGACAGGCCTCCTCTCTGGCTTGTTTTAAACTTGTAGAGTGTTGATTCTATTTGAATTTATTTGAATTTATTTGATTTTATTCTTAATTTGATTTTATTCTTACTCTGATTTTACATTATTTTATGTTTTTTTTTCTTTTTTTTATGTTTTTATGTGTATATTTCTATATTTTTATTGTGTACACACAGTGCTTTGGTCTTATGTTTTTATTGTTTTATGGTGTTTCTATTATGCTTCATATTTATTGTGCTTTATCGTTTGTTTGTAAAAGGCAGTGCTATACAAATACAGTGTATTAGATAGTCGGTTGTTATTGGGATGATAATCAAAAAGATATAAAAAGAGCAAAGCACGATACTACTGACAATAACATTAGACTGAGCAGAACAGATCCAAACAAAAGAAACAAATCCATAATTATGGTAATAATAATAAAACACCAATAACTAAACAAAACAATTTGCTTAGGTGAGACAAACTAAACAAATAAACCAATCAAATACATATATAGTTGTTATGATATGTGACTTACGTTCATGTTGAGAACAAACAAATCAAATAAATAAACAAACAAAGCAAGATGATACTACTAATAAATGTGGATGTGTTGTGCCTATATGGAGAAAAATAAATATATAAAATAAATGTAAAAAGTAATAATAATACTACTAATAATTAATTAAATTATAACTAAATAAACCTGTGGTCATGTACATGTCTTTGGTCTTTGGGTGAGTTTCAGTCGAAGTGTTAGAATATGTATTTGAGGTTTCATTAAAGACTGATATATTGTTTTTTTCTGTAAGCTGTTATTCTCTATATTGAAATGTGTTCTGTAAGTAGGTTAATCCAGTGTTGTGATATGATAAGGATTTCTAGATTTCTAGTTTTATAAGATTATTTGCTTAGTGATGCTTACAGAAATGAGTAATGTGTTTCTGTATTTAGTTTGGAGGATAATCTCTAATAAATATCTCCCTGCAGGCAGAGTGATGGGACAATGGGATTCTCTCACTTACTGCTGAAATAACCGTCCGTGCTATCCAAGTGCATTGTGAGCAGGTTTCAGCCAATTCTATTTTAAACATTTCACCTTGGATGATGTGAGTTCTGTTTTGTATTATAGAGAAGATATTTTTACAGGTTTGTATCCAGAACTCAGGGTTGGGAGAGAGAACCAAGTCATCTGGTGTTATGGAGGTATCTCAGATGGATATATAAATATAAAAATACAGTTTTGAGATTTTTTTTTTTTTTTTTTTTTTGAGTTTGTAATTTTCATGATCTCTTCGCTAAACTTGTAATGTTGTAGAAGGTTGTAGTGTGTTGTTGGATGTTAACTGTGGATTTAATAATTTGAATTGTTGGTAGTGGAAGAAGTGGTCTGTGGCTCTTCCTGAGGTTTCTTCCACCTTTTTCCCTGTTAAAAGGGTTTTTGTTTCCTACCCAAATCGAGGGTCGAAGGACAGAGGGCGTCACTCCATGTACAGATTGTAAAGCCTCAGAGAACGTTGTAATGTTGAAAGTGAAATTCTGGGTTTTTTGTTGTTCCAGTAAAATTGATTTTGTCATCGTTAATGACAGAAGTTTAATACTTTAATTTGACATTCAACAACTGTTTCAGATGTGTTGATTCAGAAAGTGGAAGCGCCATAAAACTCAGAATTAACATATTTATGGATTTTTTCCTAAAATGTGCTTCTATCCATCAGAGTGTGATGATGACATGAGTACATAGAAGAGTACTCAGTGTACTCATGAGTACACTGAGTACTCATGAGTACACTGAGTACTCATGAGTACACTGAGTACATAGAAGACTACAGGTGTTACTGCTGTGGGAGCATTTATAAAAGGCATTATCGTAAAATCTACATTCATGCACATTATCTGGGACAATGCAATGGTGTCTTCTGTCTCCGAGTGTTTGCTTACATTCAGCTGATTGTAATGCATGTGGCTGGCTTGCAGCAGGTCAGGCAGCCTGATGCATATGGGATCAGCTCTGTGATCAGTCTGAGGATCTCGGCTCGTTGCTGCCTCATGAATATTTCATGAAGCAATTCCCAGTGTACATATCCAACTCCAATTATCACCCCCACCACCCCCACACACACCCCTCATCCACTGCATACACACCCATGTACTCAAGATGAGTCCTCGCTGAGACACACATTTGTGTAAAATGTTGTTAATAATCATTCGTGGCTTTTCGTTTGTGGTGTGCGCTGTAGCTTTTAATCTTTGTAGTTATGATCATCATAAAATTAATAAAATAAAATAAAAGTATCAATAGTATCAATAAACAACATGTTACAAAGAGTAATAAAGAGAAAAGAAAAAATATTTATACCATATATCACTTATACCAGTAATTAATGTACTTAAATACCAGATGAACACCTTCCAAAACCAAAAATAAAATAAACAAATAAATGGTAAAATGAAAAAGACAAAAGAAGACAAAAGCAAAAATGATTAATTGGACATTCATTAAAGAAAAGTTTGAGATTTTGGGGTTGACAGCAGCAGACACGATGGTGAAAACTGACTGAGAAGATCCAACTAATTAAAAATAATGAGCTGTGTGGGTCGTCTGTGTATCTGCAATATGATTTCCTGATATCATGAACCTTCATCAGCGTTAACGTAAAGCTAATTAATTTTTTCTGTTATATGGATATTTTTATTCATTCCACTTCCTCCTCCTCCAGGTTTCTTGCGGCGGCGTCTGATCCCAGCTCCCCTGCCGGACACCTCCTCTCTGGGCAGGAAGGTTGGGGGTCAGTGGATGGATGTGCCCCCACTGGGCAGCAGCCTGAAAGAGCCCTTCGAGATAAAGGTGTACGAGATCGACGACGTGGAGCGCCTGCAGAGGAGGAGGGAGCTGGTGACGGGGTCAGAGGTGAGACCAACTCTGTCTGCTCAGCTTCCTGCTCAGGAGAAGGTTAAACACCTGCAGGAGCATCACAGCATTAAATGGATATAAACTTAGACAGACAAACCACACACACACACACAGGGGCCCCTTATAAATGGCTGCTGAGGATCATGGGTATTGTAGTATTTGGAACAAGTCCACAAACTCAGGGAAAATGTGAAAGCTTTGTGTTTGTGTTAATGCCTATTTTCAGATCTGTGTCTGTTCTGCCAATAAATGCCTTATTTCTTAAAATAAGATAATAAAATCTGCTATTGCAGTTGGAGTATTTCAACATGTTTTCAATAACAATAGTCTGAGTCTTGAGACAAGAAGGAATAAGCGAGGCTGCTGCAAGATCGAGAAAAATAAAACGTGATTTGACAAAATACTTGAAGCAAGTTGATTTGCTTTAGAAACACTTTAAGGATTAAATCTTGATAATCAGTTTGTGCAGTTTAATGAGTGAAATGGGAGAATAGTTTGAACAATGTAAAGGGTCCTGTCTTGGTTGAAGCTAAATCAGTGCTGTGTCTCAATTCAGCTTATGACTAAACTGTATTATCTGCAAAATATGAAATATAACTCAGATTCTGAGCCAGAAATGATAATAAGAGAGCATCAGCGTCTCTTCCCATAACTCAAACAGATACAAACTCAGACTCTCATCCTCACTTCCAGCCTGTTCACCAGTCAATTACAGTTTCATATTAATTGGTTCAGATGTGAGTGATGGCAGGACGAGGAGGAGGAGGGATGCAGTGATGGATGAAGGTTTTCCCCGGCTGGTTGGTCTTTATGGCCGTCGCCTCTCTCTGTATTAACGGCTCATTAACCTTCAGCCGGCGAGCAGTGAACAGAGTGTCGAGGGAAAGAAAGATGTTCATTCAACTGGAAGGAGCTCTGATTTATTTTCAATTAGAGGGAGATGATCTGGCTTGAGAGACGATCAAAGACAATTTGTCTTTGAGAGACAGAGAGTTACAGATAAAGCCACATTTTCTCTCTTTCTTTCCTCTCAGCAGCCGTTCCATGATGTTGAAAAGGTGAGTTATATTGTTCATATCTACAAGGCTTCATCTTCTCAAGTTAGTCTGTTAATGAGTCTTAAAATCTTATCAACATGTTTTCTCTGCTCAGTCTGCCAGCATGAAGCATAAAATAAACTCAGTTAGTTTCCATAAAAATCTACTTTCATGACTTTTTTTCCTTAAAATATGAACCGCCCTTCAGTAAATCCCACGTGATGACTGGAAACAAGAGAAATAATCACATCTCACAGGCTGATTTTCTGACTGAAAGTTATTGTTGTAAGTATTATAATGAACTTCTGTTCCACCTTCTGACTTGTTGAAATCTTTTCTGAAGTTAAAACTTCATATTCAGGCCACAGCTGCTTGGACAATTTAAACATTAGTGTTGCTCTACATTTTCCTCATTATCAAAATGAGAAAACAAAGATTCATTTGAAGAGCTGATTATAGAGAAAAGTGTTACTGATTAACCTTCATTCTGTGATTCACCTGATGACAAAATGAAACTCATCTGTTGTTGGTTTGAGTGTCTGTACTTGACCAAAGATCCTCTGTGAACGAAACTCCACTCTGTAACACATCTGTACAACCAACAGAGACAGACATTTTCCCTCCCGAGGATCGCACCACTTTAATTTCAAATCTTTAATCTCCCACCTTTCCTTCCCATCAGATACATTAAAATTCAGTGTTTGGAAGTAAAATGTGTCAGATACATATTTAGTTATATTTAATCAACATGTAAGTGAATAAAAGTATCTGATTGGTGTCAAATAAGCTTGATTGGGATATCTGTGTGTTTCATACACTGCAGTGTAGCTTTAAATCCTGTTTCCACTTTAGTAACACTTTAAAGTACGTTATCACTGCAGCGATGCATGATGTGAATCAGACGTTTGTCTCTGAGTCAGGCCCAAAATAATGACAGACAGGAGTCACAATGGTCACATGTGTGGCTAAATAACCCGGTAGGTTGGACAACAGTGGAATTTTCCTTTAAAACACTGGTATTTAAGGCAAAGATTGATCCATGTCTCATGTTCTTAATCCTGCAGATTAAGTCTACAGTCTGCAGATTAGCGCCCATGCTAATTTTATCTGCAGCTCCTAATTAAATACAGCAGTGAACAGAGATTGAACAGCAGGTTAGCGTCTCCTCGTACCCCCCCATCCACCCCCCAGGTGCTCTGCAGAGTTCAGCCTCACATCAGAGACACTCCTCGACTCTCAGCAGGGAAAGATCAGCAGTTTCAGGTGGATTTGATTCTGCGTGATTGTCTTGCCACAGGGTCTGCTCTACTTTAACGCCCAGCTGAGGATGCTGGAGAAGCGGCAGCAGCAGATCAGAGAGCTGAAGAGCAAACATGACAGGCTGAAGGTGGAGCTGGAGGAGGCCAAAAGCCGGATAATGCTCGACCCAAGCAAGTGGAGCGAGGAGTGTGAGTACAGTCAAGAAACATGAACAGAGCATTTTTCTCTATTAGCAATGAGAATTTCCAAAATGAAATAATAGTATGAAACAGTCAAGTACGTTGACTTCTTGTTTCCTAACTGTTAAGATTACTGTCAGCTGACAGCAGTAATCTGTTCAGCTGCAGATGTAGAAACTTCCTTATTTCTCTCCTTGGGCAGCACAAAAAGCAAATGAGTGCATTCAGCAGCTCCTGACCTCAAACACACAGAGTGGACAAACATTTCCATCTGAGTGCTGCCGGCGGCATGAAGCCTCACCGCTTTCAAACCTCGTCCTTTATGCTTCTATTTCTGGATCCTCTGGAACAAAAGCGGCGCTGAGTATTTGGAGAGGATATTGTTGAAGAAAACTGCAGACAAACTGACTCGAGGGAGAAGGATTATATTCACATCTTTTTATTATTGCTCTGTCAGTGGGACAAACTCACCTGAAAGAAAAGCTGTAAATAGCATCACAGGTGTGCTCTATACCTATGATGTCGTCTGTTGGCTTGACCCTGAACAATCAGTGTCATTCATTAAAAAACTAATTGTTTCAGTCAATTTCCTTCAAAAGTCCCAAAATTTCACTGTTAATTGTGACTATTTGGTGCTTTAATTTATCATACATTTAATATTAAACTCAATATTTTTTCTAACATTTTTATAGACTTATGAATCAATAATTAAACTAACCGTTTTCTGCTCCAGAGACGTGGTGGACAGCCTCCTTCAGACTCGATCCTTCACGTCTGAACGTGATTGAATGTTTTTAACGCTGTCTGCTTCCTCCCTCCAGTCGACGTGGACCAGGATCAGGACCGGGAGTCCCAGGAGTACCTGGAGGCTCTGGCTCATGCCACGGCAGAGCTGGAGTACTGCGTCAACCTCTGCAAGTCCCGCGTCATGATGGAGACCTGCTTCGACATCGCCGTGACAACGGCTGCCTCCGTACAGGCAGGACAGCAGGAGGTGGAGGTCTGATAAGGAGCTGAGAGACGGAAGATGTGATTTCATGTTCATAACTGCAGCTTCATACAGTCACACTGAGAAAAATGAAAGAGACAAAGAGACAATACTGAAAATAAAGAACAAAATAAAACAGGACTACTGACAGAGTTTCAGACAGAAATAGATTCACAACAAATGATGTTTGTTCAGTAAGAATGATGATTTCAAAAAGGCTGAAAGCTCTGGAAGTGCCTTTATATTTATTTTGTTTTTATATTCATCTGGTTTGTTTTTATGGATGCAACATTTTAATATATTTGTTATACAAAAACAAAACAAAAGGTATCTGGTATGATTTGAAAGTATAAACTGTGTTTGTCTGTGCTTATCTGATTTAAAAAGTTTGCTTTAAGTTTTGGGAAGAAAAGGAAAACCTAGCAAAAAAAAAGACAAGCAATAATTCAGTTGTTATTATTATATTTATTATTCTTTGCCTTCATTATACTGGTTTAATTAGCAACATCTGAAATGAAAACACAACTCACCAGAGCACAAAATATAGAAATAAAATAAATCATATCAATCAGCATATTTCAAATACCAGGCTCCAGAGATAAAGCTCCAACTTACATCAAATGGGAACGAGTAGAAAACTACACCCACTGTTTAAAGCTGCAGTAAGCCGTCATTTATATTAACATTATGGAGTCTTGTTTTTACGCCACATTTAGCATAAATTATTATAAATTACTGTCATATCTGATAGATTCCAGGAACCTTGTTTTGTTCAGTTTGTCTATACAATATTTGGGCCTGTAAAATGTTTTTGTTCATTTTTTTATACTCAATTGTGTGTATTAATAGCTTGAAAAGTATTCAGTAAACATAAGGTGGAAGAAAACATGTTCTCAGTATGACTGAACCATTAAAGGTTTGTACTGTATATTGATTTTCTGTAAGGTCCTTGATTTGGAAAAAATGATTTTGAGGGTATTATAAACACATTTTCTGGCACCCATATGGTGTCAATCATTATTTGTTCTTTAAATACAGTCCAGTCTCCACAAATGGATATGAAGATATTAGGAACAAAACAAGGTGTGGTAGCATTCATTAGTTGGTAGGTATTTTCATATTACAAAGCAGTATGTGGGGTAGCTAGCAGAAACATGAAAATATTTAAGTGTCAGCGCCCTTTAATGTTCGCTTCATATATAAACACAGTTAAAGGCATGTTTTCTGTTGGCTCATTTTACTATAAGTCATTAATGCAAACTACATGCTTTACTATAAAGGCCTCATTGTGAAAAAAAGAGTGATAGATGCTATATTCAGTGGAGTGGTTAAATTTTATATCTCATATTTAAAAATGAATAAGATACTCAATACAAAATTCAAATACCTTTTATTGAAAATGATGTGAAATGGAGTGAATGATGTACTAGAAATGACAAATGTAAAATGACAACCAGCACATTTAGATACTCCCACTGAGAGGTTTCATCAGAATATTTCAGTTATTTTCACAGTTCCCATCTCTAACGCATATATATATATATATGTGATATATATATGAATGATGGAGGCACAGAAATGTAATGGATGGATTTTTCTGACAGGTAAAAATATTTCTCAAATCTGTGTCTATTTTTGTATGAAGGAAAAACAAAAGGATGTTGGCACTTTGTACTAAACTGCAGTTTTCATTAAAATGCATTAATGTAAAGATTTTTAATGTAAAAACAACATAGAAGAACAAGCTGGAGTCAGCGAGAGGCTTGATTTATTTATTTTTAAGATATCATAAAAGTTGCTCTTCATCGCTCCTCCTCTCCTTCGTCTCCTCTCTACGTTTTTTTTTCTCTTTTTAAATATGTGACTTTCTGCATTTTGGTTCTGTGTGTGTTAAGAAGACAAACTCAAGACCTTTTAATAATATATTCAAACTTTTTTATTTGTTTTTTGTACTGTACAGTTTTATAATTATTTGTAAAGAAAAAAGATTAGCGTGGAGTTGGCAACGTACAGGATGGGTCGTACCGTACATCTTAATAAAAGACGAGAGTCTTCTTAATTAAATTACACACTGAGTATTTGTATTAATTATTGCACATTAAAGTGCATATAGACAACTTTTCAACTTTCCCCTGTTGTCCCCCGTGGTGTTTCCAGGAGGTAATGATCAAAAGCACTTTGGAAATAAGAGAAACGAAAGTAGCATGCTCACTAAATAGGTCATTCAAATTGTCACATATTTATATTGAGTTTTGGGAACAGACAGAGGCTATTGTAATGATGTGAATAAACCTGTAATGAGGTTTAAATTGAGTTTTTATGGATATTGTGAGCAGATAAACACAATTCCTATTTTCATAGGATTATACAATAGTTAAAACATACTTATGATTATTATATTGAATTTATGCTAAGCTTATTGCACTAGATGCAGCTAAATGCTACACACTGCACCTTAATTAATAATTAGTTCAAAGTCACTTCTGTGTGTGTGTGTGTGTGTGTGTGTGTGTGTTTTAATTGTGACAAACTGTTGATAGTTCTCGTAGCCGTATTTGTTTTACTTTATGAGCGACTCCTTTAATGTTTTTACTGCCCGTAAACTGTGATTTCAGGGATTTGTCAAAAAGAGACAAAAATAGCTGAAACAGTTAAAACACGAATGAATAACTTTGTTGTGATGCTGCAGCCAATCATGTTACAGTCTGTCATTTAATCTGTAGGGTTTATTGAGCACAAGAGGCTTTCGTTTCCTTCATGATAATCCTGGATCTGCTTCAGGCATTAATAACAGATGATCGGTGTGGTTTCAGGTTCCTGTGGATGTCTGCAGGCTTTAAACACTGTCGAGCTGCAAGCAGTCATTACAGAAACATCAATGAGCTTCAATAATTCACTGAGCTGCAGATTCTTGTTTATGTGAGTCTCTAGAAACCCCCTTAAAAACACAAAGATTACCTCTAGATCTTCACCTCTACGTATGCCAATCGCCTGTTTCTTGAGCTCTATCCATCTGTGTGAAAACATCCTACATTATTTCTTCTGTTATCTCTGAATCTATTTGAGATGTTTCTGCATGTCAGCCTACAAACAGCTGATTAAAAATGAGCACATTTGTTGTTAATAATGTCAGGATTTCTGGCTGATTTATGTCTGCTTTATCTGGATCATCGTACAGAAGCTGCTGAGACGTCTTTATTCTCTGTGCAGCATCTGGTCTTACAAGACTGAGAGGAAACAGGAAGTCTGCAGGGAGACAGAGACAGGTCAGAAAGGAGGAAAACGAGTCAATACTGTTGCTGTCACATGCCATGGTAGGACATGAGTGATGTGTGGTCTAGAGAAATAACAATATATAAGTATGGGATGAATTAATGTACTTTCAACTATACCTTTCTAAATTAAGAACATATACATCTCTACACATATTTACAAACACCACAAATGCAGCACAGTGATAAGAGTAAAACAGTAAAGGAACATTAAAGAAACGTTAATCTGCTCATTCACACGCAACACGTGAAGCTACAGCTACATCACCGTCCCATAGTTGTGTTTTTGTTTTGTTTATTTGTTTGTCTCTATATGTATCTATATGTACAATTATAACTATGGAATATGAATTTAAAATACATATATAAATCTGAGCTAAATGTCATCATTTTTACCCTAAAATTGACATTTTGTAGGAACAGAACCAATTGAAATAATAAAAATTAATTCCTCCACAAATTATAATATAGAGATATTGAAATGTGCATAAAATATAATCATTAGAACAGTTACATAAGAAGGGATTTCTTCTTTAAATGTAAAAATTGTACAGATTTAGGTTGGTGGCTTCGGTGTTCATCTGTGTCTCTATCACAGGTTCAACTGTTACTGTAATAATTCATCATTCATTGTCATTATTCTCATTTTATCATTCATGTAATTCAAAGCATCAATACAACAATGTAAAAATACTCCATTACAAGTAAAAGTGAAAATCCTACTGCAGTAAAAGTACATGAGTATTGTACTAATATATTATTATATATGACATCATTAGATTATTAATACTGAAGCATCAGTGTTAGAGCAGCATGTTACTGTTGTAGCTGCTGGAGGTGGAGCTAGTTTCAACTACTTTATATACAGTTAGATAGTTTAGTCCAGTGGTTCCCAACCTAGGGGTCGGGGCCCTCCAAAGGGTCACCAGATAAATCTGAGGGGTCGTGAGATGATTAATGGGAGAGGAAAGAAGAAGAAACAAAGTTCTGATACACAAATCTGTTTTCAGCTTTTGGACTTTTTCTCTAATCTTTGATTTTTGCTGAAATATTGGATCATTTGAACATTTATTGAAATGAAACCATGTGAGAAGTTTAGAGGTAAAAATCACTATTTGGTGGAGCTGTTAACAACTCATAGACATCTGAAATGTGACCCGACTACACACTGCTTTTAGTAAGTTAACACAAACCACCATTAAATAACATACAAACAATAACAAATGAAAAAAACACAGATGGATAACCAGTAAAACAGAAAAAAAGAAAACAAATGAAAAAAGTATTCATTAAAAACAAATATATTTAAATACATTTTAAAAAATAAAAAGTAAATGATATATATTGAATGAATTGTAAATCAGTAAAATAAAGTGTTAACTATAGTTTCCAGGTGTAAAATGTAATAAAAGACCGATCATTAATGTTTTTGTATCAAACAGTCTGTTTATGTTTGCCATGTGCGTAGCGCCCTCTACAGTTGGATGTCACTGGCTGCAGCTGTAACATCAGAATCACAGAGACAGACCAGGAGCAAATAAATTAAAGCATTACAAGACAGCAACACATTCAAACTAAAAGTCAAAAAAGCTTTGAAACTATGAGGATGTGTGTGAGAATGTAGCCACAAGGGGGCACAAGCCAGTGTCTTATTGTGCCCAAATAAATACAGAGGGTTGTGTCAGGAAGGGCATCCGAGGTAAAACTTTGGCCAAATCAAACATGCAAATCTAATCCATGACTTCCATACTAGATCGGTCCAGCCCCGGATTAACAACGACCGCCATCGGTGCTGTTCACCTACAGGGAGCCGGTGGAAACCGGACTACTGTTGGTCAAAGAAGGAGAGGAGGAAGGTGTTTGTAGGAAGAGAGAGAAGATGAAAGCCAAGAGTCTAGGACTGAGAGTAGGGACTTTGAATGTTGGAACTATGACAGGAAAAGGTAGAGAGTTGGTTGACATGATGCAGAGGAGGAAGGTAGACATACTGTGTGTCCAGGAGACCAGGTGGAAAGGTAGCAAGGCTAGAAGCTGAGGAGCAGGGTTCAAGTTGATCTATCATGGTGTAGATAGGAAGAGAAATGGAGTAGGAGTTACCTTGAAGGAGGAGTTTGTTAGGAGTGTCCTGGAGGTACAAAGAGTGTCAGATAGAGTGATGAGTCTGAAGCTAGAAATCGAAGGTGTGATGTTCAGTGTGAGATGCTGAGGTTCTCCTTGGGAGTGACCAGGATCTCAAAATGATGTGAAACTGAGTTTTCTTCACTAGATGGAGCCATTGGTTAATAAATGAACATTTGATTTTTTGTTTTGATTATTCCTGCAGGTTATTGGTTTATTATTCAGATCATTTTTATTTTGTAATTATTTTTTAAATTACATTTTATTTCTGTGAATAAGATCTGTATTTACTGTTTATTAAGTCCTTTTATTGTATGATGATATGATCTTCCTCCATGATGAATCATTTTATTTCTAGAGACAGCTCTTCAGATCAGCCTGTAGTTCCGGGTCAAACTATTGTGGAAGTGACGTAGACATGCATTCCCTCGACTGACCAGCAGGGGGCAGCTCCACTGGCTGTAAAAGAGGTCTGTTTATTTAGAAGTCTATGAGAAAAAATATTTTTATGATCGCGTGTTTATGGTCTCAATCATGAGTTTCAAGTCTTCTTCAACTCAGCATGATGTTTATTTAGTACATTATGGTCGCGGTTACCACGGAAACGATGCTTTTTACATACGTTACATAGATTAGATCAACAGTACAGGCGTGGCCGCTATTTCATTGTGTTTTCAGTTTATGCAAGTATGAAGTAAAAAAAAAAATTTGTTATGAATTCATTTGTACTGTGAGAGGAGCGTTTTTCTGGTAAATACATTTTGTTTTCAAGTCAAAATTAGCATTAGCATTATCAAAGTTACCGCCAATTACAGATGCACCATGCTAACTATGATAGCCTGCTAGTGCTAGCATCAGGTTGAGTTTAAAGGCCACATGGACCCAAACATTCACAAAATCCTTCATAGAAATCACTAAGAAATGAAATGAGTCAGTCAGGAGTTTATCTGATTTGATTTTTCTGATTTTTATTCATGTAGATGTAGCAGAATGCACCTAAATTAGTAGTACCAATGATTTTACTGGTTACAACCCATCGGAAAAGGTCGCTGCTGTTTTTGTTGTAGAGTATGTTTGTGGTTTGACAGTTTGTGGTCAGTTATGGTGTCAAAGTTTTCAAAAGACTCCATTAATTATAGTGCAGAACCTGATGCATCACACCTAAAATAACACGTCCAGCTTCCCAGCAGCGTCTCAGTCTCACATCAGTCATAGGACCAGAGACATCTCGTCTGACTCATCAGTTCAACATGATCTATGAGGAGGAGAGAGAACTGGAGTCTGTCGGCGGCTGACGGAGAGAAAACTCATTTGTTTGTACTTTCTTCTTCTGTGAGGATTTAGTGTTAATACAGGTTTGTTTTTAGCCCAAATATATGAACTGTGATGGAAATCTGGAGACTTGATTAACATCAGAATGGATCTCAGTACAAGTGAAACCTGTGATCTACTCTCATATATATAAACCCTCCACCATCCTCTGATCCTTACTGCATGTCTGAATAAGGATAGTCTTTACTCAGCTATGCTTCTATTGGATATTAAATGGGGTTAACTGAAGTCATCAACCACAGCTCCCCACATGGCCGATGACCTGAGGCTGTTTTATATTACTTTAAGCCAAACTCTCAAATTCCCCAACATGAAGTTGATTTTTGTCCATTTTTATTGTTCATCTTGTTTTATGCTGTTTTGCAGCTTACGGCTGCTAAAAATGAATAAATGAAATGAAATGATGGATATCTGGTAATAAAAGGTAAAAACCTAAAAATATCAAGTATTTGTTCATCGTGCAGTCCAGAAACCCTCCGTGAGGTTCTGCAGAGGACAGTGTCAGCATCATCAGGGGTCTGCAGAGAAACACAGAGTCCAGTCAGTGAGCAGCTGACGGAGGAGCAGGCAGAGTCCACCCGGTCACTGAACGCCTTTGTGTCCCAAACACGCTGCAGCAGCAGGAGGAGGAGGAGGAGGAGGAGGAGGAGGAGACCGTTATTAAACTAGGCGAGATCTGGTTTGTGTGTAAAGAGGAGGAAGGAAACTTGAAGCAACAGACAGAATAGAGGAAGAGGAGGGGTGTTTTTGTGTCTGGAAAAGAAAGAAGTGGATCTGCAGACGCTGATTCGCAGCAGATCGAGAACAGATGGAGGCCAGAGAGGGTGAAGAATCACAAACATCCTCCGAGGATCAGTGCTCAGCAGCTGCAGCTATGTCACCACAGATCAGCGCGGAGAACTGCGTCGAGTTGCTGACAAAAGCCAAGAGCGAAGGCGCGGCGTGCGTCCGGCAGCGCGTGTACAGCTACATGAGCGCGCACTACCTGCAGGTGCTGCGGGCTCCCGGTGTTTACGGCCGGCTGACCGCCGGGGAGAGGGAGCTTATCCTCGCCCGGAGGATGGAGGGGAGGAAGGTGCTGACAGTGGCCGAGAGCAGCGACGTGTATGACCGCGGAGGGAGCCAGGAGAGCAGCCGGCCGCAGAGCCCGCTGCTGCCCGCCCTGGAGGACACCAACCAGAGGCGGGTGTTCTGCCTCCACCCGGACAGCAGGCGGTGGGAGGTGCTGACCAGCCTGCCGGAGGAGGTCCCGACTAAAGGCTCCGCCATGTGCACCATGTACAACTACCTGTTCGTGGCGGGGGGGATGCGGGCGCACGAGGACGGCCGCTCCAAAGCGTCGGACCGGGTGTTCTGCTTCAACCCGCTGACCGGCGTCTGGAACCAGATCCGCCCGCTGACGCAGCCGCGCTGCCAGCTACAGCTGGTGTCCATGGACGGCCACCTGTACGCCATCGGAGGGGAGTGTCTGTTCACGGTGGAGCGGTACGACCCGCGCGCGGACAGGTGGAGTCCTGTGGCTCCGCTGCCCAAAGGCTCCTTCGCTGTTGCGCACGAGGCGACGTCGTGCGGCGGGGAGCTGTTCGTGTCCGGCGGCTCGCTCTTCTACCGGCTGCTGCGCTACGACTCCCGCTGGGATGAGTGGGAGGAGTGTCCGTTCAACGAGAGCCGGGGGCGATCCACGGACATGGTGGCGCATCGCAGCCTCATTTACCGCTTCGACGTGGACCGGGAGCGCGCGGGGGTGAGCGTGTACAAGTACAACACGGTGGTGAAGGTGTGGCACGGCGGCGCGTCCTTCCCGCTGGACAACCCGCTGCCGTTCCGCTGTGCGGTGCTCGGGGACCGGATCTACTGCGTCAACCGGAGCCAGACGCTGCAGTTCGAGGTCCGGGAGGAGCGGGAGGGCTTTCTGCCGGAGGTCCTGCCCTCCCCCGCCGAGGCCAGAGGGGCCCTGGTGCCCTTCGTCCTCTCTCTGAACCGAGACAAGTGACTTATCCCGGGATGCAGCTCTCCGTTAGTCCGGGACTTTGTTGAGTGCCTTCAGTTAATTTATTCGCTTGTTGCTGCTTTCATGTATAAATTGATGATTTAGAGGATTGATGGTGAGCTGCAGCAGAACATCTGCACTATTCTCAAACTGAGGTTGCTGGTTTGAATCCAGCTGTTGAGCAGATGTGCATGAACATCACTGAAGAGGTTTAATGCACTTTTTATTCAGAGGCTGTAAAGCTGAAAGTCTGCTGAGTGTTTCTGTATTAGACCACAACTTATCTCCAGATAACAAATACAAGAAAGAAATAAAAATCAGCAGCTTACCAGGATACATCAGACACATACTCATGTAGACACAGAGAAGAAGTAAAGTTTTATCATAAAAGAAAAGCTGCAAACACTAAAAACACTCAAGTCTGTCCAGATGAGGAGATTTCACTCCTAATCATAAAAATGACAGTGCTCATATTTTAATTAATATAAATATAAAACATTATTAGTTTTAGAAAGTTTTCAAAGGAAATATTGAACCCTATCTGATGAAGACCATGTGACACGATCAACAACTGCTGAACAGCTACTAAATGGACTTTAAGGGAAGACAGTTTTCTCCTAACGTTCTGGCTTTTAGGAGAAAATCTTCCAGTTTTCTTTTGTTTTCTTCAGATATGAGAAGACATGAAGTTATGAAGTGGACGAATCAATCAGGCCTTCAGGTTCTTTATCTGCTCACCTGTTGGCCCTCTGCAGGTGAGCAGGGCCACCTGAAAGCTGAGGTACCTTTGAGTCCAGACTGTAAAAGCTGCTGTTTCTTTGCTTAGTGCAGTAAACTCCACCCGCCTGGGCCTCACCAAACAGGAAAAACAAACACACTCAGAGTTACTTACACATCAATCATAAAGTGTGACATCATTGTTTCTCCATCTTGTTCAGGTATTGTCAGTCTGACGCCTTCTTAGCATAAAAAGGGTCATTTATGTTACATTATTATTGTTATTATTATTATTAGTACGAAGTAATTAATATGAGATAAGAGATATTTGTAATTGACATACACCTTATTATACTTCCTGATTAATTATCAATTTCTTTGATGAATGTTTTTTGAGGTTTATGGGGAACATACATAAAACCATCAATAATTCAAATACTTTACCTGCTAAAGAAATTATTTTATTATTACTTGGTCCACAAGAGCCCCCGAGAGAGATGCTCAACATATTATAACCTGGTATCAGTAGCACCATCATATGGTCAGTACTTTGTTTTTTACTAATAACTCATGAAATGTGAGTTGTAAAAGGAAAATCTTTCCATCATTTTGAATATTTCACTTGGTATTCTACATATTTTATCATCTTCACCAAACGTGGATGATCCTGAACAGATGACATGTATTTGTTATAACTGCGAATACACTTTAATTGTCAAAACCTAAAGATATTCAGTTTTAAAAGATATAAAATAGAAAAGCATCAAATTCCAACCTGAGAAGCTGAATTTAACTGAATAATTGTTTTAGTCTTTCTAAAACAATTATTCAGTTGTTAAAGTAATAGACAATTAATACTCTGTAAAAAAAAAACTAATCGATTAATTGAAAATTGTTAAATTATTGTTTGAGATTGATTAGATGTAAGTTAAACAATGCCTTTAAAGGTGTCATCAGTGGGGGTTTCATTACTGAATTTAAAGGTGCAATGTGTATGATTTATGTATGATTTAATCATACATATTGTCTTACCAACAGAATGTGAGGAAATAACAGTTTTGATGTTATGTCAAAGACAGCTATGTATTGTGTTGCAGAGATATCTACTAATACCATTATGTACCACTAGAGGTGATAGTGAGTCATTGTAGCGTCCAGTCTGCCCTCAGTCAAGCATGAGAGGAAGAAGAAGAAGAAGTAGCATTTTAGGTTAGATGTATTCAAGCAAATGTTAGCACTGACTTGACATTGCTATCATACTTCAAAGTCTAGTTTCCTGGTTTGCTAGCTAACAGAGCACTATTGATTAGGCACTAGCGTAGCGCACCATAATGGTGATATGCTGCTTCCAACATGTTCCTGTTTCACTGTTAAGTTAATGTTTCCTCTTCCTGTGGCGGCTGAGGACCGTTTGGAGTCTACTGCTATTATATATCATAATTATTACGGTCACTAAATCCCACATGCAGAACCAAATCAGTCAATCAATACATTGTTGGTTTGATCTGCACGAGAAGTTTGTCAGTGGAAAAGCAGAGTTCAGGATGTTCGCTCTGACCAGTCATTGTGAATAATTGTTATTTGATGAAAACCAAACAGCGACACACCTGCAACACAAAAGATCCATGGACCTTACAGTGACCAATGAGAACACAGCGTGGTGTCATGTGATTCTTCTGTTGGAACAAATGAATGTCTGTGACTGATGGTCAATTAAATGACGCTTCCATGTAAAAACAAACCTGGGAGTTCATTTATTCGTTTATTAATTTGGTTTTATGACGCAGCGATTTACCACCACAGCATCTGAATGCAGAATGTTAAAATGTTAAAAACTATTTATATAATGTTATATCCTGTAAATAGATGTTTTATATATACACAATACAAGATACGTGTTTATGAGGCTTTTCTATGGTGGAGGTTAGCCGCTAGCTCCGGTGTTAGCTCTACCGGCCGTTAGTTTAGCCTTTTATCTGCTAGCTGTTAGCTCTCCTAGCTATGCTACTGTTGCCTAACTTTTAGGAAGCAGTAACTTTAATCTACAGTACGTTTCAACGTAAACCATGATGTTTCCTTCACCCTAACCAGACCTTAACCATAAACCATTAAAACAGCATCTTATACTCCTATGAATTGTTCAGCTACAGTCAAAATATGTGGGTGTTTAAATATGAGGACATTGTTGGGTAAAAAGTTTAGAGTCTCAGATTGAAGAAGTTAAAATTGTCCCAAAATCAGATCAGAAAAAACTTCTCTTTGGTGTCAAACAAATCCTCAGGAGTCAAAGTCCAAAGCAGCAAGAAAAGGAGAGCACATCACAAAACACACAGCGTGTATCAGAGATGACACAGAGATGCTCTACGATGGCTCCGACCTGCTGGGGCTTTTGCCTCGTCCTTTATACCCTTTAGGTCACGCCTGTGCCGATGGGCCTACGTGACAATTTGCACTATTTATTTCAGCTGCATACACCATTAGATAAGTTTCTAGATTCTCATTGATTACTTGTTGTGCACTGCAGCTGAGGCAGGTGCCACAGTCGTGCTTGTCTGCACATCAGGCTCTTCATCCATGCATGTCCTCTTTTTCTTTTCTTTTGTTAAGACTGTTTCTTGTAAGTTTTACACCATTAGCTTCACAAACCCTTTTTTTTTTAAGTTCCTACTGCCTGTTTTACACCCTTATTTCTGAACTTTCTTCTAAGGATATTTTTTAAAAATATTAAAGTTTAACACACACACACACACTTCAAATTCTAACAAGTGCACTGAGTGAGATTATCAACTTCATAATAAGTGCTGAATCAAACATTTGTGAAGTATACATGAAACTAAATCCAACAACTTGTGAAACATGAAATATGATTAATCTAATGCTATAACATTGTTTTACCCTACTTAAAGCTTCATCATATAATATTACATTAAAATCATCCTGCAGTGCAACTGTTGTTCTCTCATCACAAGTCTCAACAAACAACATGCTGGTAGAAACAGTCACACTGCAGTTTCTCCTTCATGAAGGTCTCGGAGCTACAGACTGATCACAAACCTGATAGAAAAGCTGCACTGTGAACACACAATAAATGGAAATCAATAAATAAAAACCCAGCTTGCTGCTGCAAGGCGTTGACAAACTGTTTCCTTCCACGCTGAGTTGCGTTAATAAACTGCAGCAGGATGCTTCTGTTGCCAAACGTTGAATAACAGAAACTGATACCAAAGGTGTCTTTAAGCAACAGTCAGATGCTCCAATGAACAACTGTGATGATTTCTGCTGTTCCACCGACTTAATGAATTAATGTAATTCAACGTAAGTGATGGGAGACAAAATCCACAGTAAGAATGTGTTTAAAAGTTGAAGCTTCAGCGTCGAAATGAGTCAAATCCAGCAGATATTTACGTCTTTGAGTATAAATTAATACGTTTCCTCCTCTGCAGCTCAACAGGGAAACAAACATGAATTTAAAACTTGAACTGAAGACTATATTCTAGATTATATTAGAGGATATTATCTTCTAATTAAATGCACTTTGTCTTTGTTTATGTCGTAATTCCTGAATGAAACTATCAACAACATTAAATGTTTCTTCACTTTCAAATGATCCTGATTTTACCAGACAATTATGTATTTACATATTTAATGTTATAATGCCTTTGAAAATATAATTTTATATCAATCATACTTATAATTATTGTTGTTGATGGTTATTTAGGAAATTAACAGTTTTTCCAGCATGACTTCTACTTTCTAACTGAACTGAATAAAGTCATTTAGAGAATGACTTTATTCTCTGTTCGCTCTGGTCACAGCATTCAGTAAATCATATATCGGTGTTATTGAAATGCATCAGCAGCAATAGGAGGACGAGGAACTGTGATGAAGAACAGACACTCAGGTACCTGCAGCAGTAAAGATGATAAGATGGTAACTAGATGGTCACATGTTGCTTCGACTGCTGAAACAACACACAAAGAAGAGTTCAAACTATCAGTGATAGGGTTTGGGTTATTGATAATCTGCTGATTGAAAGTCTGATCAGTTACAGTCTCTGATCATTCAGCTGGTGTTTTTAAACAGCCAACAGTCTCCTGACAGCACAAAGGTGTAGAAGGTGCCCTCTAGTGGTGACCTGTGGATTTGCTGTATTTCTAAAGTTAACTCAACAATTAAACTTTTTGAATCAAAACATTTATTCTGACGTTTAAAATCTAACAAAGAGGTCAACATATAAACATGTTTATAATATTACATTTTGTTTCATCTGGTAAAGATACAAAACAATCCATATGACCAACATGAGTAAAATACTACGGGACAATTCATCAGGATGCGAAGTTCAGAGATAATAAAGAGTGGAGGTTCTTCCAGCAGTCAGTGGAGGCGACACAGAGTCCAATCTGACTGTTGAAATGTGAATTACATCCAAAGTAAAATCCTGAAGATCATCTGGAAGCTGATGAACATCCGCAGCAGTCAAAAGTTTAAGTAGTTTTATTTGATCGAGTTTTAATATTTTGAGGTATTTTTTAGACTCTATTCTATTTAAAGGTTTGAAGAAATAATGTTCTCTATTTTGCCCTAAACAAATTAAATATCCAAAAACACATTCTTCACTGTTTCCTTAATTCATTGTTCAGTTATTACTTCTTTTATGCTAAATATATGTGAAATAATAATAAAATCTCCTTATCTGGTCAAAATGTCATATGGTTTATACTCAGACACCAACAAAACTAAATGGAAAATTAGGCAAAACTGTTTAAAAACATATAAACTTTTCTAATAGACAGTGTTGCACAATTAACATGGTGCAAATTATAGCCAGCTTAGTTTGAAACAGCTGATAAATATTTTATATGAAGCTCGGCCCTGTTTTATTCTCTATTCATATGTTAACGTTGGGCCTTTTGTCATTTTAATATATCACTTCACTTTTATGCAGAAGATATTCAGCTGTACATGTCCGTCAAATGTGACAGGTAGCAGATCTTAGAGGATTAAATTCAAAAAGAGGTGGAGCAGACTTTTAAATCATTTGACAACATCTCTTGATAGAGAACCACAGTTTAAAGGACAGGATTATAAAATGATTTCTACATTTGAGTATCATTTGGTTTCCAGAGACCTACTGGCCTCAAGCTCAGCTCCCGACTTATTTGGGTGTAGGAGTGACATTTCTGGTAAAACTCAAATGCTTTTTAGTACACAACAAATGGAACCACAGATTAATCTTCTGGATGTCCTCACATGGTGAAAGACGAGCCGTTAGAGCTGGATCCGTCCACCGAGCGGCGGGTGGACACATACATCTCGGAGGTGACCCTGGAGAAGCGGCGTGGAGAGATGTACTTCTTCCCTAGACACCACAGGTCCTGCACAATCTTTCTGAAGTGGTTCCTGAACTTCACCCCGACAAAGGCGTACAGCACCGGGTTCAGGCAGCAGTGAAGGTAGGCGATGGTCTGCGTCACTGTCTTGGCCATCTGCAGGAAGTCTGCTGCTTCACAAGACTGCTGCTTAAACATGTTGGCAGTGTCGTAGAGCAGCACGATGTTGTAGGGCAGGTGGCAGACAATGAACACCGCCACCACGGCGAACACCACCCGCACTGCCTTGTGCCGCTGGAAATTCCTGGCCCTCAGCAGGGTGATGATGATGCTACTGTAGCAGAAGACCATGATGAGTAGCGGCAGGAAGAAGCCCACAGCCAGCTGGATGCTGGGGACGGCCAACTTCGTATTCCACGCTGTGATGTTGTCCACGAACCGGAATTCGCAGACGTACTCGGGATGGCTAGAGGTGTTCATCAGAGGCTCATCCATGACCATGTCACTGCTGTGTGATGGCTCATACCAATGGTAGAAGTAGAAGGTGGGGATGGACACGAGCAACGCAAACATCCAGACAATAAAGCAGATGATGCGAGTAAAGGGCAACGAGCGCAGCCGGGGGCTGCGGTGAGCATGAACGATGGCGACGTAGCGGTCAGTGCTAATGCAGGCAAGCAGCAGCATGCCGCTGTACAGATTTACACTGTAGCTGCCACGCAGCACCTTGCAGGCCACTGGCCCCATCGACCATGACGTCAGCTCATTGTAGACAATGAGAGGCAGCGACAGCACGAACAGCAGGTCAGCGATGGCGACATTGAGCAGGTAAACGTCGGTCATGGACTTGGCCCTCTTGTAGTACGCATACGTGATGATCACCAGGGTGTTTCCTACGAAGCCCAGGATGCAGATGATGGAGTGGATGTACGGGCCGACCACCATCTCCACACTGTGGTTCTTCTGGTAAAGACAAGGTCCAACCGGGTCGTATTCAAAATCTGTGAGGTTATAATCATAGTTTGATTGCTCGAGAAAGTTGTCCATCTTCTGCTTCTTCTGCTGTCAAGACAGAACAGAGAAAGAACGTTAAACTGAGCAGCGATGGTTTCTGATGCCTCAGTTTACGGTGAATTTTTCTAAAATCAACATGTTGCCAACAGATTTAGGAAAACATAAAAGAGCTCTGTGTTATAGGGTACTGAAAGTAAAAATTCAGTTACAGTTGATATATTTCAGAGCTGACTTTCCTCGCATTGCTGACATTAGAGAAAGAAATTCATGTAAAACATGAACATGTCCTCTTGACCAGTAGTTTAAATTTGTCCTCTGTGGAAGATATTTGTAAACCTGAATATCTCCCAATCACAGCATGCTATTTCCTTTTTCCTGGTAGTCAGGGGGATGTAACATATACAGTATAAATATTGAATCTAAATATACAGTACTGTGCAAAGGTTTTAGGCAGGTGTGAGAAATGCTGCAAACTAAGAAAATATAAATATAAATAATGATTATTTATTTTTTTATCAATTTCAAGTTAGCGAACAAAAGAAAAATCTGAATCACTTCTATATTTGTGTTTGCCTTCAAACCAGCATCGATTATAAACAGGTGCCAACACTCATCAGTGTCACATATGGGCGGCGGTCACAGGTCAAACACTATATCAAGACTGAGCACAGCAACACAGTAGTTATACTGCATCAACAAGGTCTCCCATACAAGCCGGTTTCAAGATGCTGTTCAAGCTCTTAAAAGCACACAGAAACAGGCATCATTGAGGATCGGAGACACAGTGCAGCAGATGAAAAACATCAAGCATGTTTGATGATGATGACGTCCAGCAGCGCCATCAGCTCAGGGCCCAGGTTCACCCATCTACTGTCCAAAGAAGAAACAAGCCAGAAGCAAGACTCAAGATGATCTGGTTTCAGACACAAATGTTAAACTAAAACTAAATATAAAGTAAGCTTTGAAAACGGCGACTATGAAGAGATGTTTTACATTTTCTATTCACGATGGACGAAGGAAGAAGGATTTCCTTCGTCTTTAGTTTATGCACAGATTTCTGTCAGATGTAGTTTGTCATTTTATTTTATATTATCTTCATCTCTTTTTTTGTATCTTTAGCTCCTGATCTGCCAGAATAAAAGGAACATTTGAATTGTTTTTACTATTTAAAATCTAAAAGCAATAAATCGTTGAAGGCGTTAATCGGAAACACCAGTGTTAACTCGGGACAGAAATTAATGTTTTTCACTTTGACTTTCTCCTAGTTTCATTCAGTCTGGTGTAAAAACAACCAAACGAGTCCATGTTAGATATTTAAATGGTATGAAACTGGCACAAATGTCACCACAATTGATCATTTGTGTAACGGGAGGTTTTGAATTTGTTGCATCAAAGGTTTTAGATGAGAAATGTTCCAGCTGTGGTTGATTCATGTGTAAGAGTTTGTTCTCAGATGTGTCAACACAGAGAGGAAGTTTGCAGAGAACGAGGTCAGTTCAGCGTGAAACACAGAGTGACCCAGTTCAGATGTAATGTGTGGTTTCTTCTTCTGCTACGAGGCTCAAATTAAACGTCAGTGAATTACCGATTCAAAAAGACTGATTATCATCTCAGATCAAAAACTACACTCATTCTGTCAGATCAGAGCAAGATAATACAATTAAATTACTAAATATTTCCATTTGTCGCGTACTATATTCACATATATTGGAGTTGTGTTTAAAATAAAACCAAAGGTGCAAAAACAGAAACAAAAAGAGAACAATAAACATCCTTCAGAGTTGAATGTTTAAAACATTCACAAAATAACTAAAGCTCAATAATAAACCAACATTTATAGCCTGTAGGTGTTACGTTCAGTTGGTTCATGTTGTATACTTTTCCCTGTACGAATTATTGTCTATGAATTGTGACTTTGTAGAGATGCTTTTAAATAATAAACTTATTTTAATTCTATAAGTATTCTTAGTAGGTTTGTAACATTGGTTTTGAAAAGTGCTACACAAATAAACTTTATCATCATCATTATTAAGATTATTATTAGGTTTTCAAAGTAAAAGCATAAAAAGTGAAATAAAAAAGACATTACAATAAACACACCGAATAAATCAAATAACTTGTTTATAAATGTCTGAATTATATATCTTTATATTTCCTATTTTATGTAATTGTATTCCTTACTCTTATTATTTTAGTTTGATTTCACTACTTTTACTTGAATCATTTTATTCCTGTCATATAAAGCAGTTTGTAATCCCTGACTCTTAATAATCTAGATTATTATATTCCTGAGAGGTATTTTTAAATATTCTCTTGGTATAACACTGCCTCTAACTATGACCTCAATAATAACTGCAGCATATCTAACCTGCAGCCTTCCTCTCAGGTTGCATATATGTTGCCCCAGAGGGAAAACCCAGAGCAGCCTAAAGCCTGACTCTAAAGTTAGATATCTGCTCACAGATCAACATGTTAACATGCAGATAAAAACTAACCCTAAAGCAGAAACAAACAGATTTTATTAAAAGCTAAAGTTCCTCAGACATCTCATGTTCTGCTCTGTACTTCTGCTGTGAGCCGCAGTCGTCCTCTCCGACTTCCCTCATTTCAAATGTCATCTGAAATAAAATGAGCTCAAACCACAACAGTCTTCATCAGGTTTCTTATTGCTGCCTCAAGTCCAATTTTCATAAATTAAACACACATTTTGTATCCGCTGTGTGTTGTAGATTTTGACTATATGGTTCATCCTCTGAGGAGCAGGACGGAGGTCTGATTGTGTTTGCTGGACCCATCTGTGCAGCTGTTTGTGTACTTCACAGATACAAATAGTTTAAATAGGACTTCCTCAATTACAGAAAACTTCCTTAAATCACACTGAGGCTGAGATTAACTTTAAACTAAATATATACTATGTGAATATCTACACTTGCATACATACACACACTTTTTATATATACAGTCATGTATTACATACATATTACATAATATTTACCAGAACTAAGTTTTTGTTACAGTAACATTTTGACATTTGTTGTTTATTTATTTTTCACCTACTTGTTTATATAATAGTTACATGTTAAATATGTTAATATGTTTGTTGTGTGTCTTCCTGTATAAACAGAAACTAAAACTATTATTATTATTATTATTATTATTATTATTGCCTAAACATGCAAATAAAGCTGATTCAGAATCCTGGTTTGTTTTATAGTTTAGTTGCAGATTTAAACCCAGATTAAAGTCAGGCTTGTTGGTCAAACTCAAAACAACATAACTTCATCTATACTGCCCCGGGGCCCCGACCCTCTGTGACCCCGGAGGCCCCCACGTTACTGTGTAAACTAAATTAATATAAATAAAATCAGAAATCAGTTGGCTTATCTTTAAGCTCCATCTTCTACAAGCTTTCATCACCAACTGGGTAAACAGAGCCACTGGCCCCCGGGGCCCCAAAAGTGCCAGATGGGTTCATGAATTTGCAAGATTAAAACATGATTGCAGCTAAATGCAACTGGAGTTATCAGCTGATTTAGTGTCAATATAGTTTTATATTGTGTATATTTACACACTGAAATAAACCTGGGGGCCGATTTATGGGGTCAACAGGGGCCTGACAGCACATTTCTTGCCTTAAGTCAGGCCTATTTTACTTGTATCATTAACTAAATTTAACCATTTTAGATCAACAAATACAAAAAGTTTGTTCATCTCAGAAAAACTAAAAAAAAAAGTGTTAGAAATTGGTTTACAAGACAATATTAGTTCATTTAGTATTCAGGTACAAGTAAAGTTTTACTGACACCAAACTACATTAAAGTTAAAATTTCATTGGACGCTGCTCGAGATCTTTTGAACTTTATTTACTTTTATTTACGTTTGTTTAACTGATAACAACACATCATGTATTGAGTAAAATCTATAAAGAAAAGCATAAAGTGTAAATACTCAAGTTAAGTAAAAGAACCCTCAAATTGTACTTCAGTAAAATAATTTTACTGATAAAACATGATCTGTGATTGTGGACTAAAATCGATCAAACTGATCAAACATCTGATTGATAGATTGTTTTGTTTTGTTTTTCTAATTATTACATTTTGTTTGTCGTCTGTATATTAGAGCAATAAATGTTGGTTATTGTGATATGTATCCATTTTTGTTATTTATTTTAGTGTTTATATCACTTCTTACAACTTATTCTCATTGTTATCTTATAATTTGAGTGTTTATTGTTGGTTTTGAAAGAAACAAATAAACTAATATTTTCATTTCATATGTTAAGTTGTTTTATTGAACATATTTCAGAGTATTTTAACCTAAGTATTCAAAAACATTCTCAAATGATAAAATATTATTTGTTGATGACTACATTAGACATTACATCTTTCTTATTTTATCTCATTTATTCTAAGAATAAAAAAATAAAATATTCTTGTTTTATACTTTATTCTATTTTCTTAGTTTTGACTTTAGTTATTTTATTCCGGCCACAGAAAGCACTATATACTTTATTATTTTTAATATATATTATATATTATTATTAAAACACTGCTTCAACAATAAACAATACAGATTTCCACCTTGAGTTTTGTCTACAGGCTTCTCAGGATGCATGTTGCCTCAGAGGTGAAACGCAGGGCAAACTGAGCCCGTTGATGTCTGAGCTCACATGAACATGCTGATAAAAACTGAACCTGAAAGATCGATCGTGATAAAAGCTGAAAGTTCACCTCGTATTATCTGAGTCATTAGTTCAGTTTTATAAAAATTAAGTCTTATCACAGAGAAGAAAGAAAAATTTGAAGTGACAGCTGACATGAAGAGGAATACATCACCTGACTGGACGGCGATGTTATCTGAAGCAGACACATTACATCATGCTGCTGTTTCAGATCAGATTACATTTCTGACATCACTGAACGAGTCACAAACCAGACAAACCTGCAGGTCTGCATGTTTCTTTTATTCTGTTTCTTTTATAAGTTAAACTTTCATTTTCACACAAACATGTTTAGATTTGATTGACTGAATATTCAGTTATTAATTTATGTTAACAGGCAACCAACAGACATCATGAGAAATAACTAATGACTAAAAAGGAGAAAAAGAAACAAGCTAAACTTGTAACTTAAAAAGCAAAACTCACAGATGTGAAGTCTGGTCCTGCAGCTTTCACGCGTTCAGGTGATGATCAGCCGCTGAAAGCCGCTTTCAAAAAGGGAGTGTGTGTTTCTGACTGAAGCACTCACACACTCCCCCTGAAACTCAAGGCTTCCTCTCTCTCTCACACACACACACACGCACGCACGCACTCGCACAATAATGAACAGAATAGTTTTAAAGGGATCTAAACAATCTTTTTGTTATCACTTTATGTACGCCATCATCTATATTTTATTTTTCTCTTTGATTTAATACTTTTGTATGTTGAGCTGCAGGGACTCCTTATGTCTGTACTCATGAATTAGAAGTTGTGGCTTTATGCCTAGATAGGTTAGCCTATTTTGGCATAAACTGTAACTCGAGTTTAAAAATAGTCAAGCAGATTATAACAAGCTTGAGGTAGGTTTTACAAATAGACTTGATGCAACTCAACTCAATAAGGTCTATTCATCACTGAGAATGAGTGTTTACTACAACAAAATTATAGAACAGCAGACTGGTCCTTTAACTAAAAAACCTCACTGAAATTGCAGTTAAAAAATCCTCTTAATACAAATCAGTTTATTTGCTCATTGAATCTGTACAGACTTAAATATCACTGGTACAAAGATGTGCATGATGGGAAAGCGCAGAGTGGTTTATGATGAGAAGGGGAGACAAGGTGGATGATGGGAGGTTCAGGCCACCTCCTCCATGTAGTCGACTCCTCGACTCTGGCTGAGCTGAGAGACGCTCAGGTCCTGAGTGGTTTCATCAAACTGCAGAACAAATGTCAACATGTGATTGGCTGAAAGCCTCGAGTACAACTCAGACCAGCTGGTGTCATGTGATCACCTTGTCGCTGTTGTCAGGTCCCTCGATGGAAACTTCCTCGATCTCCTCACCGATGCTCAGCTCACTCTTGGACAGATCGGACCGATGACTGAAACAAACAAACATGCTGATCAGACTAAAAACATGCTGCAGATCCATCAGTGTTAAATTAGACCAACTCTGAACTGTTGCTGTTGTGGCGTTCAAAGACGCTCCGTTCTCTGAGATTTAGAGTCAGCTCCTAAACAGTTTTAATGTAACAACAAACATTTACTTTATTCATATACAATGTAAAATGGCAGTTTGAAACGCAGGGAAACATTCACTTAAATGTTCCTTCTATTTCTGACAAAACGCGTGGATACAAATCTTAACAGTGAATCTTTAAAAACAACAACAGGGTGAGTTTAGAAAACTCCTGTTTTTAACTTTACAGAAACAAACACAAGTTTCAGAAGAAGCTTCTGAAAGGATTTCACAGCAAACCGAAACGTAACGGAGCACATTTACAGATAAAAGGACGTTCATGAGTCTCACCTGTTAAAGTCGTCGTCATATTCAACATCATCATCTGTGGGAACAAACATGTTTAATTTGTGAAACTGCTTCAGTCTACACAGTTCAGCTAAAGAAAGGACATGATGGATCTGCTCTGTGATCGCTTGAATCATTGTACCTAAATGCAGAGATCCAGCTCTCTCATTCAGGGCCGTGGAGTCTCCAAGTCTCTTCTCTCTGGAGTTTGACGCTGTAGGAAGAAAAATCTGCTTTGTTTTACCTTTAAACCAGTTTGTCATCATCACCCGACTTTTCCTCTGGCATCACATCAGGCCCAATGTGTTAAAAACAAAATAAATATAAAGAAATGTGCTTTAACTGACCGTTCCTGCTATGGCTCGGCTCTGACGTGCAGCTTCCTGCTCCCCCTGCTCCTCCTCTGGTCTCCGACAGAGACCCTGCTGGACTCTCTCTGGCCCTGGACGGTGGAAGTGTCTCCACCTTCCTGCGATACAGACATGGAGCTTGAGAGCAGGACGTACAACAAGGTAACCTCAAACATGTAAATTCTTCATGACCAGAGTCTCAAAACAAAGACTGTTTAGTTCATAAAATTGAAATAATGAGCTTCAGGACAATTTGAAATGTTTTTGCCACCAAAAGCAGAAATATTTTAAAACCTATCAAAGTTTCCGTGAAGTTTGGTGCATGAAAGTTGTGACCAATGAAAAGCTTCAACTTCTCTCCAAATACTGAGTCAAGCTCTTTGCACACAAAGGACCAAACAGACAACAAAACCACTGAAAACTAAAGGTTCACATTTAGTGAAGTCTAATTTGCACAGAAAACTGCTTAAATCACACATGGCTCTCTGATACTGTAGATGGCGCTGTGATGGGCACCAGGCCAAAGAGGCGGCCGTGTTTGTGGAGTTGCTGTTTTTTCTTTGTGTTGTGGTGTCGAGAGGTATTGATTGTTTTTTTTATTGTATCAAATTGTAAAAATTCTGGTATTGTGACAACCTACAAGGTGCTGGAGAAACAGAAAGACAGAATGGTGGACGAGAAATGAGAAATGAAAGACACAAGAGGAAGAAGCTCTGAGCGTTTCATCCGAATCATTTTAAAAAGGCTTGAATAGGTGAAAGTCTCCAGAGTTTGTTTTTTTAAATGTAAAGATGATTAAAAAAGGCAGAAGAAATTAATATTTTCCTCTTATCTAAAAAAACAAACAAAAAAACAGTAATTTCCCAGTTTTGGATTAATAAAGTATATCTATCTATCTTGATCACCTCAAACCTGCTCTGCTCGTGGTTACGAAACTCATTTCTAATAAATTCAGGAACATTTGCTGATAATGAAAGTGAAGAAAAAGCTTCCTCTGCGCCATTTCTCAACACACAATTTAATGAAAGTGAAATAATCTAAAGGTGGCTGAAATAAAAACTGAGCAAGAAACAAGCTTGAGTAAACTCGACAGACGTGGAGGAGGCTTCCTGCGAGCTTGTGATACTCACTCGTTCTGACTGTTTGTCCTCTCTGACGAGTCTCTGAGCGGAGAACTACGACTTCAGACGCAGCAAAGAGAAACACAAGACAGACGGTGGATAAAAACTTCTGTAATCAGCTTAAACTTGCTCAAAGGTAGGAGGAGTTCTGTGCTCAGGTACGTTTCTGTGTCACCTCACCTGAAGGTTTATTCGTTCTGTGCAGCTGAAACATAATCAACTAATTGAAGAGTTTAACTTGCAGTGAAATAATGCGACAAATTGTCAAGTTCCAGCTTCTGGATTTACAGCATCTATTTGTCATATAATAATAAACTGAATATCTTTGGGATTCGACTTTAAATTGGATAAAATGTGACCTCCATTAAAAGATAAATGGATCAAATCAAACTGTCTGTAAGGAGTTATGAATCTTTATCATGATGTTTACTGACTGCAACAGAAACAGACACAGATGGTTTATGGGTATTTATCAGGGCTGAGTATCGACTGAAATGTGTCAAAACTGATGCCAGCATGATGAGAGAGATTTGGTACCAAAAACCAAACGCTTGTTTAAAAAAAAAAAAAAAACGCACCTCTTTTTAAATCAGCTTTAAAAAAACGTCTACTTTTAACACTGTTGTATGTAGAGCTGCAACAAACGATTATTTTCATCACCTATTAGCCTGTTGATTATTTTCTCAACTAACTGATTAGTCGTTCTGTCCATAAAATGTCAGAATATGGTGATAAAACTCGATCAATGTCTCTCAAAGCCCAAGTTGTTGCCCTTAAACATCTTGTTTTGTCCACAACCCAAAACTATTCAGTTTACTTCCATAGACAAAAAATATTCACAGTTAAGTTAAATCATCATTATTTTTATGAAACGTATGATGATTGAATGAGTTAGATGAATATGACAACAGATGACACCTGAGCTGGACTCATCCAATCACAGCAGGGCTGATTACAAACGGTCAGTCTCCAGTGTTAATGAGTCAGAGGTCAGAGGTCCTCACCAGCCGTAGGTCTTCTGCGGTTTGGGCAGCGGGTCGTCAAAGAACGAGTCTCCATCTTCATGGTCGTCCTCGACCTCCAGATCCAGACAGTCCCTCCTCAGGCTGGAGGAGGACGAGCCCTGCTGGACATCCACACACATCCTTTCTGCTGAGGAACTTACACATTTACCATAACTGACTGAACTTAGGTCACATCTGTCTACTCGGCAAATGAATCCTCTCAGACAATCAGAGCTCAATCATCCCTCCTGTTCATACTGGCTGTTCAAAGATCTGCTTCAAATGTGCTTTCAGTGTCAGTGATGGAGGTTCAAATCCACAGTGTGTCCACACAGTCATTTAAAGTAGATGTGAAGCTTCTCTGAGGCTTCATCAGTGTGAGTTAGTCATATCAAGTGGATATCTGACACATTTACAGTCTGTTTAGCATCACATTCCCTCTTTGTGTTTCCCTGTTGAGCTGTGGTGGAAGTATAGGAACAAAAAGAGGGACGTTGGCTCTAAAAACACTAACGTTGAAACATATCTGCTGGATTTGAAGCTTCATATTAGCTTCATATAAACGTCAAGTACATTTTAAGGTCTAACCTGCAGCATCATGTTCCAAACTGCCCTCATCTGAAACCATTAAACATCATGTCTGTGTGATGAGAGGGTTTAGATTCCTCCAGCTGAGTTTACTGCACATTACTCAAAACTTAATAAAATACTGTTCTCATCATGTCCATCTGAAGCCTTCAGGACAGCTCAGGTTCTACCAGATGGTTTCTATTCTACAGACAGATATGACAATACGAGATGCAGACATGCATCATGGGATCAAAGAAAGAAAACACTTATGACTGGAAATGAACGGATTGCACACATGAAAATGTGTGTTTTAGAGATGGAAAATTAATTACACACAGCAGCACAGGTGAGTTGTGGGTACCTTACTGACAGGTGGAGAGCTCATTTTTCCCTCCAGAAACTGAACTTGAGGTAGATCGACATCAGAATCCTGAACAACCTGAACAGAGACATCACACACGTTTCACATCAATATTAGTTTCATGTCTGAGTGTTCAGTACAGAGATGGAGCCAGGATGTGGTTAGCCTAGCTTAGCACAAAGACTGGAAGAAGGGGGAAACTGCTAGCCTGGTTAACATGCTATCACTTGTTAGCTAATAAACTAGCACCCAGCAGTTGTTGGTCCACAAACACACTGAGCCTCATGTAAGAACATTTTATTTTCCTGAACCTCCATCAGAAACTGATAAACGCCTGATGAATGTTTGTGAGGAGCTGAATGTTCCTGAGATTTCATCCAGAAACGTTCTTGAGGTGTCCTGAGACAATAAAGTCAGACATTTACTCAGATGTGTGAGTGAATTTCAGTTTGTAGCTGATGTCATCAGAGCATCAGAAATACACACATGAATCCATGTCTACACACACACACACACCTCCAGCAGTTTACTACAGACACACACGCATGCAGCAGTTTACTACAGACACACACACACACCTCCAGATGTTTACTACAGACACACACCTCCAGATGTTTACTACAGACACACACACACACAGCAGTTTACTACAGACACACACACACACACACACACACACACACACACACACCAGTTTACTACAGACACACACTTTTTTTGCATTACTGAACACTGAATTTCAATGACATCAGTCTGAAAAATCCGCGACGAAGCCAATAATTATCTCACCACACTTCTGCACTGAGTGAAGAGACGCTTGTAGAGTCCCAGAAACTCCTGGAAGTCGATCGCTGTGAACACACACAGAGCACAACAACAACACAAACTGAGATTACTGAGAAATAAAGATTAATGTGACACTGCACAGAAATGTGGAGTTAACTGATATATGAACTAAGCAATAACTGTCATCACAGTGTACGTACAGCATCTATAAAACCTGGTTTGAAATATGAAAACAATATTAAAATCTTACTTTTATTGAAGGTTTTGTCAGCAGCTCTGAGCTCATCAGTGATGAACATCTCCAACATGTTCCTGTAGGTCACAAACAATCAAATTAACTCATTCATGTGTTATTTTGATCACTGTCAGATAAAGACATGACAGAGTTGGTGACTCATTTCACTTTCTGTCTAAACCACCTGTACAAACTCTTAACTCAGCCAAGTTTTAAATTTGGGTGGAGAACAAAGTTTCTCTCCTCTTATATTAAAGTGGAGCTTTTTCTTTCCGCTGCATTTTAGATCAGAGTGAATAAAAAGCTCCTTAGATGCTGCTGTTCCAACTTGTTCACATTTAGTGAAATACTTTATATTAAAAGTCTGCTAAATGTTCTTGTTTGGACCCAGATTTGTTTATTTATTCAGTTATGTTTTTCTGTTTTGTTGATTGGGTCTTAATGTGTAAATTGTTTATGGTACAATTGCCTTTTTTGTTTATTTATCTCATGATCTACTGACTCCTGGAATATATTTTGTTTAATATTTATTTACTTGTATGTTTAAGCGTTTATTTGTATTTATTTATTATTGTAACTTCTTCACATCTCTATCTACACTGAGTCAGTCCTCCCTCTGAATGAGGTTTAACGTCTTAAACATTTGTCTTGTTGTGCTGCAGGCTCACTTGTTCAAACTGGGAAACAGATCTGTGAAGACAGACTTCAGGTCCTCTTTTAAAACGGAGCCGATCCTGTCCTGAACGAGAAAACAGAAAACATTAATCAACATGTTAACAAACCATCACCGTCAATATTTCCGGACATTCACCTTGTCGTGGAGGTCAAACTTCTTCCGAGCAGATGTGATCTGTTTCTGAGACAGTTCCTACAACAGAACAAACATCACTCTAGCATCTGTACAGGCAGTACTGTGTAACTAACATCACACTCGCATTACATTCCCGAAAGCCTAAAAATAAGAAATAAAGTGAACTCAAATCTTTCTTGAAGCTTTGTTGGATTAAACTTCTTCTAAACTTTCTACAACCAGTGTTTAAATGCCAGGAAGTGTATTTATTTCATTTAGGAGTGTTTTGTGTTCAGTAAGATAGGACAGAGTTTGCAGTGACTTTACTGCTGCGGAGGCTCTGAAAACATCTTCTATGAAACAGTGAATTAACAATCCTGATGATATTGTCTCAATCTGACAGTGAAGTGTGCAGAAACCAGGACACTGACATCAACAGGAAACCAACGCTCAGCCCACCTCCACAATCAGCATGCTGAACCACGACCCAGATTATAACAGAGACGTGCACGCACGCACACACACACACACACACACACACACTTTCTGTCAATCAATTAATCGACTGATTGTTGTTGTTGCAGCTAAAGAGTAGAAAAGCTAGAAGGAACTGCAACGATTAGTTGATCAGTCAGTCGACAGAAAATGAATCATCAATAAAAAAATATAGCTACTTAAATGTGAAGATATGAAGTCTTTACGTATCATGACTGAAACCTGAATATTTTGGGATATTTCTGACTGTTGATCAGATAAAACAGCATTTAAAAAGTGAAACACGTCTGCCACCATTTTTCCCTCTCTGTCGCGGTCACATGCTTCCTGTACATCTGCCACAGCATCATTTTGCTTTTATCCACATGTCAACTTTTCTACCTCAACCACGCAGACTTTGTGATGTTTTGACTTGTTTTTTCATTTCCACTAACATTTGTTTATGTGCAAATTGGAAAAGCAAATAAAAAAAGATGGAAACACACATGGTGCCATCCGCTCTGACGTTGTTTTGTCCCTTCTGAAACTCTGAAGAAGTGGTTACTTACTGCTGTGGGAGTCTGAGCGGTCACCTCTGTGCAGACGCTCGTCTCGTCTTTGTGTCGTCCTCTCCTGACGAGCTCCAGCAGCAGAGGAGAGTTTCTGTTCAGCTCGGACTCAGACAGACCCAGATCTCTGCAGACCAGGTCCCGACTGTCCAGACCGTTCAGCTGCAAACACACAGATGACAGAGCGTTTGAAAATATATATATATATATATATATATGTAATATAATAAATTGTAATGTTAAACAGCAACATTTTACATCAATATTCAGTTTTAAATAATACCTAAAGGTTTACTGTCATAGAATACTAAAGAAACCAGGAAATATGCACATTTAAGAAGCTGGAATGAGAGAATTAGGACTTAAAACAATCAATCAATTATCAAAATAGTTGAAAATTAATTTAATAGTTGTCAGCTAAATCCTAAATGACTAATCGGTAAGTTCTAGATAGATGGATAGACTAAAAGCGATGATGCCACAACCACACAATGGGTTAGGGCAGTTGCTCCATCTATGAAGGCTGACCAAGCACAGGCCGTGTTCAGTCCTAAATCTAGAGTGTTGGGAGGCAAGAACTTCAATGAGGCTCCACTTGGCAGCAGAAAGGCGAACCTGCGTACTGATGGAGGACATGTAAAGATGCAAAGATTAAATCGACTAGCCAACTATTAAAATTTATTATTCTATTTTGATAATCAATTAATAATTTTGAGTAATTTTTAAGAAGAAAATGCTGAAATGTTTTTGATTTCCCAGTTTTGGGATTAATAAAGTATATTCATCTATCTTTATTCTTAAAATGTAAATATTTTCTAGCTTCTTTAGTCCTCCATGTCCTCATTCTTCCAGAATGAGAAGCTGTAGAGTTTATCTCTGGTATAACAGTCAGTGTGTGATGAACAGAAAATAGCAGAATGTAGGATGAGTATTACAACGCTGTCACAGCCACAAACCGCATCGACGACACCTGCAGCCAGACTGAGGCCACTCTGACTCACCGAGTTGATCTCCGGCTGGAACACAGCGAGGCTGAAGTCCAGGTTAAACACCTGAAGAAAGTCCACAATCAGACTGGCTACCAGGCGGCCTGAAGGCACAAAACACAGTCAGGAATATAAAACACAGTCAAGATACAAAATAGTGAGGATACAAAAAATATGGCCAGATTCAAAGTTCTGGACCCGGCAATGACATATCTTAGGTCAACCAGTGCAGGGATGTGTTTTTAATAGTTTTTGAACAACAACAGAGGTTTACAGCATAGAGGAATCAAGCGTTTAAAACAAACACACACACACACACACACACGATAAGTGGAGGAGTGTCAGTGTAGTTTAATCCTGATGGCACCACAGCTCCACCCTGAGTAGACAAACACAAACTGCAACAACTCCTGAACTCCAGAGCATGAAGTCACTGATCAATACACACAGACCACAGATCAATGAATTCTCAACACTATTAATTAAGGATAAAGGAAACCAGCTGCATGAAGGAAGGAAAGACTGAACCAGATAGGAGGGAAAAAAGACAATACTAGGCTAAAAATCATAAAAATACTAACTAAAAACCAAAAACTCACCGTCTTTGCTGTTCAGACACTTTTTCAGGTTTTCATTAATGAGAGGAGTTTTGTTCTGAAGATAAAAGAAGAACAAATTGTAAAAGTGTAAATGAACATGAACTTCAGGAAGGTTTGAAGGAGCAACAGTCACCTCCAGTCTGTCCTGCTCCTCCATGGCCAGGAACACTGCTGCCCTCATCTCTGCCTGCAGGACAAACAGGAGACAGAGAGAAACTGAGGCCCATTTCAAATATAACTCTGTGGCTTTTGTATATTTGATTATCTGGACATATTGTTGATTTTACTGTGACGCAGCAGGCTGAAGTTTAAGGATGAAACATTAAATGGATGAAGTCACTGATTCATTGCAGCTGGTTACATTAGAGACGTCCCTGCCTGAAGTCCATTACTGGGACATAAAACTTAGTCTCTGTAACTTTACAGTCTGTCGTTTCAGTGCTAGCTGATGTTTAGCTCGCTAGCTCGATGCTAACCGGTCGGACAGTTAAATGAATGATTAATTATATTTGGATTAAATATTTCAGACCTTCAGCTTGTTGAGAACTCCGCTGTTCTCCAGGTTCTGGATGAGAAGATCTCTCAGCTCGGTGTCGTCCTCTGCAGCCGACATGTTTAAAGTTTAACTGAAGCTAACTGAAGCTAACTGACAAGACAACGAACCAAAACAAACCAACCGGAACTTCTTCTTCTTGAGCATTTATGACGGTTGATCTTAAAGACGCATTACCGCCATCTGGTGGACCAAGTCGTAGAAAACAAAACAGGAAAAAAGGAATTAAAATAAACAAAAGAAGAAGAAGAAAATTAGATTTAAGTTTAATAAAACAAAAAAATAAGTTCTAGATTTGACTGAACACTAGTTTCTATGATCAGCCCAGTTTCTCTTAAATAGTCTACATGCAAACTGACAGCATCTACTTGGTTATGTTTAGGCACGAGCAGTGAAATGGTTAGGACCAGGTCAGAGATATATCACTACAGCAACAACATCAGGGTGGTAGTAGTAAAGAGGGTGTGTTGTGTAGGTTTGCAGATAGACCCTTATAAGAACCTTATACATTATTAGACTGTATAAGAACCATACAGCCACTGTGACGTCATCTATTGGTTCATAGACTACCGTTTGAAGCCAGGATTTGCCATCTTGTTTTTTGGAGCCAGAAGTGACAAATTTGAATGAGCACTAGCAAGCTTTGTTAGCCATGTTAGTCATTTTCTCATAGCTTCTTGGACCCCTGCAGGCCATTAGAGAGAATGCAGGTTTAAGTCACTTCCACATTGGCTTACTGTATTTTTCAGACTATATTTTTGATGAGGAAATTGCACACTTAAACTTGTATTTTTGTGTTAACCTACAACTGAGAGTTATTGTAAATTAGTTGAATAAAGTTTGACATATCTGACACACGTTTTGTTTTCGCTTATTGCGCCTTATAATCAGAAGCTCCTTATGTGTGGACAATGACAGCAACTGACATGTTAATTGATACTGCGCCTTATAATACGGTGCGCCTTATGGCCCGAAAAATACAGTAATTTTTCAGGCTGAAGCTGAATTTAAATTGCAAATATACGTTTTACTTTTAGGATAAGGAGGCTGAAGAGGCATGATAGCAAAATAATCTGTTTGACACAAAATGATTGCATACAAGCTTGTCGACTAAACACATCTCAAACTGCATCAACGTTTATACGTTCTGAGGTTTTCTGTCCTCCAAAAAGTTGCACGGCCGATAGTACAGTGGTACTACGTGGTACACAGGTACACAGTATACCCACTCAATTTAAGTTCATGCTCGACGCAGTGTGTGTACCATGGGTGTACCATGTCATTGCATTTATTAGATCAAACTGTCAAACTAGTCAAGTTTAAGTGCTGATTAAATGAATGAATCAAGATTTTGTATCTGTTTTAAGAAACATATTTTATTGTGTATTTTAATATTTTATTTTTAGCTGCAGTAACAGTACATAAGTATAGTGATCTTGATGTAGTTAAAGTACTGCAGTAACAGTACATAAGTATTGTGATCTTGATGTAGTTAAAGTACTGCAGTATCAGTAGTGACTGATATATTATTATATATGACATCATTAGATTATTAATACTGAAGCATCAGTGTTAGAGCAGCATGTTACTGTTGTAGCTGCTGGAGGTGGAGCTAGTTTCAACTACTTTATATACAGTTAGATAGTTTAGTCCAGTGGTTCCCAACCTAGGGGTCGGGGCCCTCCAAAGGGTCACCAGATAAATCTGAGGGGTCGTGAGATGATTAATGGGAAAGTAAAGAAGAAGAAACAAAGTTCTGATACACAAATCTGTTTTCAGCTTTTGGACTTTTTCTCTAATCTTTGTCCATCTGGAGGATGGACAGCTTAAAGAGGAGGTGAGCAGAGAAAAGGAGAAAGGGATTAATCTGAAAAAGATGGAGGTGAAAGTGATGGATGAGGAAGAGGAGAGTGAGTCTGGGGAGGAATAAAGAACTAAAGAAGAAGATGAAAGAAAGATGAGAACAAATATTGAGGAGGTGTGGGATGGGACAGAAAGGAGAGGAAGATGGGGGGGGGGGGGGGGGGTAAAAGAATAAAAGAAGAGAGGAAGGGGCAGCAGTGGGAGGAGGGGGAGGAGGAGGAGGAACAAGAGGAACAGGAAGACGAGGAGGAAGGAGCATCAGCAGGACACACACACACACACACACACACACACACAGACAACCGGCGGATCACGGAGCCTCCACCGCCGCCTCTGAGCTGCTGCAGCCGGACACAGAAGCAGCAGACACGGAGCCATGGCCGCTGAAGACAGTCGATCCGCGGCCTGCACCGGCTCCAGCCTGCTGCAACCGGTCAGCGAGATCACCAACCTGCCGCTGGACCAGGTAAGACCCACCGGGATATCTCCGCCACATTACAACGGGGGCCGAGCCCCGCAGCCCCGCGGCGGCCGCTCCGGAGCTCCGGGGCGGAGACGGGAGGCAGATAAACGGCGTTAAAACCGACACGAGTACAACAAAAGCGGCAGTGTGACGAATACAACGGGCGCATCAAACGGCTGAATAAACGACCGGTCGTTTAAAATGGATGGAGGCCTCGGGTCTGCAGACAGTCCAGTAATGTGACTCATAACGGCAGATTGTAACGGTAAACGGTGTCTGCTGCTTTGTCCGTAGTGTCGGTGGATGTGAGTGTGAGCGGATCAGCTGCTGGTTCACATGTGATGAGATGTCTTTATGTTTCCAGCTGCTGTCTTACAGCCTGTAGTACCACACCATGAGAATACTCATTAAGTCCTGCATTCAAAATATCATTTACAAGTACAGCACAATGTACCTAAAAGTTAAAGTACTCATTATGCAGGATGTCAAACATTTATGGAGGCTACCAACAACTTTCAGTGGATTCACATCATGATGACATTTAAGATGCAACTTTTATTATTAATAATTAATCTGCTGAATATTTACTTGAAGAAATATATAAAAAAAAGGCTCCAACCAATGATTCTTTCTATTATCGATCTGCTATTGAGCATTTGAACAATGAAACATCCTGAAATGGTGAAGTGTCCATCACATCATCCTGAAGTCCAACGTGATGTCTTCTGTCCAACAATCAAAACCCCAAAATTATAAATTACAGTCATACATTAAATTACATGTCAGGCCAAGAAAAGCTGCAGCGGCTTGAACCAGCAAACGTTTCTGTCTACTCACTGATTGATTAATCGACAAATTGTTTTCAGCTCCACTTCGTTTTTTTGTTTGTCTCACTAACAGCCCAAAACTGTAAGATATTCAATTTACTGTCAAATGTGACAAAGAAAAACAGCACGAACGAGAATGATGAATCCATAATTAAAATTCAACTTACAGTTTCAACTTCACATCACACATGAACTTCTTTTTTTGCCTTTTTATGTGCATCACATACTCAGAATAGTTTGCTCGGTAGTCTTCACTAAAGACATCATCATTAAACATTATGAATGATTTTGTGTTTCATATATTGTTCACATATCACCTCGTTCATGTCTGTATCACTGGTTCATTGAACTAAATAGAAAGTGTCTCACTCGGGGTTCTGATGATGATGATGATGATGATGATGATGCTTGTTATTATTATCTTTCCAGTGAAACCAGATAACACAGATAGACAGTTGAACTTTAATATCTAATATATATATTGGCTTTTGACCGCCTCTCCTGTTACTGAATGGCTGATAATTAATTACAGGAAGAATGTTGAGAATAAAAAATGGTGACAAAAACATGATTTACTCGACTCAAACTAACCAAGAAAAGTCTCGGGTGTCCTGGATTAATAGCAGACAGCAACCACTAAAGTGACACTTAAAGGATCACAGAAAATGCTGAGTGTAGTAGATTCATCCAAATCTAGAAAAAGAATCAAATGTCCAGATAGTTGTCAGTATAAACTGATGCTGTGTGTATATTAGCAGATGAACAGCAGGTGGCACTAATTCTGCAGTTGGTGCCATTAAACTATTGCAGAAGAAGAGGACACAACGAGATGACGTCGTTAACAGAGCGCCAGTCAAAGCTCAAACGATGGACACATTTGTGTGTTTCACAGCCTCCTCGTCCACACAGATGTGATGTCTTCAGTCACGTTTAATGTTTCCACACAGCTTCGGTCACACGTCAGACAACAGGACATGTTTCACTCTGGTTTAGTTGATTTTGTACATGTGACAGCAACATTGAGCTTTAAGCTGCTCCGTGGAGATTTCTCGTGAACAAGATGTTTCTGTGTACGTTCTGAGTTTCTCCTTTAGGTTCAACCAACGTGTTTCCTTTCTCAGCTGATTTTTTCCAGCATTTTAAATCTTGCATTGTTTCCATCCATGTTTAATAGTTTGCGGTCTTGGTGCATCACAGTTAGGGTTATACTATTACAACTATTAACTATTCTGATTTCTGACTTGTAAACATTGCACCAAAATCACCTGCATACAAATCAGACAGTAAAGAGCTGAAACTGCTGTACTTACAGGTGATATCAGCTGTGTAACACCGATTAACCTTTTATTCAGTGATCAAAAATCTACATATGTTTCTGTTAATAATCAATAATCATTCATTTTACTTGTAGATTTTGATCATGAGTTTATTAAGATGTCCAGACTTCTGACAGGTTAGTGCAGGTCAATAAGTGACAGTTTGGTCATATTCAGTCCATTATCCACCTACTCTGAGCTCATTACCCACAGCTCAGCTCCTAATTAACTGCAACCGTCTCGTCTGTTACTTAACGATGAACTTTGATGCTTCAGAGAGCAGACAGAGGAGATGGCAGCAGTCATTTTTCTCCTCAGTGGTCCTGAGCGACAGCAGACTGTCTGACTGTAATCGTTTAGTTTACAGCACCATTTATTATGAATGAGGAACACATCAACAAGCGTCGGCTATTTCACTTTACAGCCGGATCGGATGTTACCCTGTTTAATCCAACACGGCAAATACACCATTTATGGTATCACCGTTTCAGATGAATTATAATTTGGCAGATGCTATTTGCACCTAGGGTTGGAATAACCAGTGTGGCTAAAGTTTATCTTAGTTTATTTTTGGCACAAGCTACTGAACCGGTGCAAGAATTTAGTGACGACTGACACGAAACAGGAAAGAGTTGCAGAAACAGTTGTGACATTTTTAGCATTGTGCATAGGTGGCAGATGAGGCTGGGAAATAGCTGAATAGCTGCCATGTGAGTATTCTCATCCTGGTGCAAAAATCTCTTATATTTTCACTGTGGGGGTTGTATTGGGCAGGTGATGAACAGTGCCTGGTTTTCTCCAAACATAACGCTTAGAATCAATGCCAAAAAGTTCAATCTTCATTTCATCAGACTAGATAATCTTATTTCTCATAGTCTGGGAGTCCTTCATGTGTTTTTTGGCAGGCTTTCATATGTCTTGCACTGAGGAGAGGTTTCCATCAGGCCACTCTGCCATAAAGCCCTGACTGGTGGAGGCTGCAGTGATAGTTGACTTTGTGGAGCTTTCTTCCATCTCCCTACTGCATCTCTGGAGCTCAGCCACAGTGATCTTTAGGTTCTTCTTTACCTCTCTCACCAAGGCTCTTCTCCTACGATTGCTCAGTTTGGCTGGACGGCCAGGTCTGGGAAGACTTCTGGTCGTCCCAAACTTCTTCCATTTAAGGATTAAATGTGTGTGTGAACTGTGCTCTTAAGAACCTTGAGTGCTGCAGACTTATTTTGTAACCTTGGCCAGATCTGTGCCTTCCCACAATGCTGTCTCTGAGCTCTTTGGGCAGTTCCTTTGACCTCATGAGTCTCATTTGCTCTGACGTGCGCTGTAAGGTCTTATATAGACAGGTGTGTGCCTTTCCTAATCAAGTCCAATCAGTTTAATTAAACACATCTGGACTCCAATGAAGGAGTAGAACCATCTCAATGAGGGTCAGAAGAAATGGACAGCATGTGAGTTAAATGTGAGTGTCACAGCAAAGGGTCTGAATAAGGTCCCTGGACTCACTGATAATAAGAAGAGTCATAATCACTGTGGTGCTTTAATGATCCCTGCAGCTGAAGCACAAGTGCTGAAACAATGAGTTAATTAACTAATTAGTCACTAGAAAGTAACTAGGTACATTTACTGTACATTAGTACAGCTTTGAGGTACTTGTACTTTACTTAAATATTTCTATATGATGCTAGTTTCGACATGTCAGAGGTAAATCTAGTACTTTCTACATGTCAGAGGTAAATCTAGTACTTTCTACATGTCAGAGGTAAATCTAGTACTTTCTACATGTCAGAGGTACATCTAGTACTTTCTACATGTCAGAGGTACATCTAGTACTTTCTACACGTCAGAGGTAAATCTAGTACTTTCTACATGTCAGAGGTAAATCTAGTACTTTCTACATGTCAGAGGTAATTCTAGTACTTTCTACATGTCAGAGGTAAATCTAGTACTTTCTACATGTCAGAGGTAAATCTAGTACTTTCTACATGTCAGAGGTAAATCTAGTACTTTCTACATGTCAGAGGTACATCTAGTACTTTCTACATGTCAGAGGTACATCTAGTACTTTCTACATGTCAGAGGTAAATCTAGTACTTTCTACATGTCAGAGGTAAATCTAGTACTTTCTACATGTCAGAGGTACATCTAGTACTTTCTACATGTCAGAGGTAAATCTAGTACTTTCTACTGCACTACATTTATCTGACAGCTTTAGTTACTGTTCAGATGCAGATTTGACTCAATGGATAATATAAGAAGCTTTTAAAATCCAACACATTGTTAAAGATGAAACCAGTGGTTTCAACCTTTTAGTCTGTTGACGTCTTACTAAAAGCAGTGTGTAGTCGGGTCACATTTCAGATGTCTATGAGTTGTTAACAGCTCCACCAAATAGTGATTTTTACCTCTAAACTTCTCACATGGTTTCATTTCAATAAATGTTCAAATGATCCAATATTTCAGCAAAAATCAAAGATTAGAGAAAAAGTCCAAAAGCTGAAAACAGATTTGTGTATCAGAACTTTGTTTCTTCTTCTTTCCTCTCCCATTAATCATCTCACGACCCCTCAGATTTATCTGGTGACCCTTTGGAGGGCCCCGACCCCTAGGTTGGGAACCACTGGACTAAACTAGCTAACTGTATATAAAGTAGTTGAAACTAGCTCCACCTCCAGCAGCTACAACAGTTGCTGCTGGAGTGGCTGAGACATTTTATTTGCAAACTGAAAACTAAACCTAGTATTTTTAGATTTTCTTTTCCGTCATCTCTGGACTTTTGGATTCAGTTTTTTATCAGGGATACTTTTGTCTGAGTAATCTGTCTAATGGACAGCAGGTTGTGGCTCTCTGACTATAATTATCCTCTGATGCTGTAATTTTAGCCAGCACAGATTGAACAGCAGGGAGTTGACAACAGTTTCCATAGAAGAAGTGAAAACAGAGACTCACCTGGACAAGCATGAAATAACCTGCAGGTGTGTCTTTGTCTGCAGGTGAACTTTGTGGTCTGTCAGCTCTGTGCTCTGCTGTCGGCCTTCTGGTTTCGTCTCTTCCTCCATCCCAGTAAAACCAGTCCCTTCATCAGACACATGGTTGCGACTCTGCTGGGACTCTACTTCGCTCTCTTCTGCTTTGGATGGTAAGATGTGACTGGTGCTTGATTGATATATCACATAATCAATATGGGAGAGATAAAAAATAGTTAAAACAGTTGTTGATTTATATATAAGCATTCTTGAATGAGGTTATTAATAGTGACCTGTTTTGTGACATTTTATAGTGTAAATTGATCTTTTCAGCACTCACATCTTCGACTTTCACTTTAATTTATCATGAGTACAGTCATACAGAAAGTCACCCATTCCACTTTCATTGAATGGGTGACTTTCTGAACTAAATCAAGATCCTATGAAACGATGTTAACGTTGACCAGAAGATGAGAGATATGACACAGAAATGAAATCTGGGAGAATTGTCTTGTTTTACTTAAAGTCCTTTGTTTGTTTCTTTTTCTCCCTTTCATGCATATTTTTATTCTTAAGTTGTTTTGTGTTAACAATTGCTTGTAAAGAACTGCGTTATGTAATTAATTAATTTTTTTATATTTTCAAAATAATATAAATACAGATGATGATGATATTTAAATACTGTAATGAGCATCAGTAAAGAAAAGTCGCTCCTCATAACATCAGATTTTGGTTCATAATCATCAAATTTCTGATACTCATTAGAAACTAATCTCCTCTTCATATATGTAGATTAGATTAAAACTACTAACATGCAATAATGTGACATTTCTGAAAAGCCATGTCTATGTCATGTCTGGGTGACACGTGACTCTTCACATGGTATTTAGTCTTAAATAAATCTTCAGTAAGAACCAATGAGCTTTGAGCTGAGAGTCACACACAGAGTACGCAGGTGAGAAACTGCATTAGATTAATTGACAAAAAACAAAAATATAGAATAACACCAGACTAGTGATATGAAACTCAGTTCAGTTTCATATTACAGGAAGTAGTAATGATAAATGAATTATGTCTGTTCTTGTTTGTGTTTGGAGGTGAATCTCTGCGTTTCCTGTGTCTCTACAGGTATGCCCTTCACTTCCTGGTTCAAAGTGGACTCACCTACGGCATCATGATCCTGACGGGAGTCGAACACATGCACAAGTAAGCTCCATAAAGTCCTCACATGATCACTGGTCCATGTGTTTCAGTAAACCAGACCTGACTGTGAAGAAGAAGGAAAAGCTTTTTATTACCTCTGATGATGAGGAGACCTCTGTTACTCTCCACCTCTGGATCCTTACAGATGAAGTAGGACATGAATACAGAGATGCTTATTATTTATTTATTTATTATTAAGTTCTTCTTCAGTAGCATAGTAATCCACTGACAGCTGTCTGTACATCCATGTTACACTGCAAACAGCGGATTCACAGGACGTTACGGAAACTAAATATATACAGTATAATATAAAATATGTACAATATTACAATAAGTTGTAAATATATATATATATATATATATATATATATATATATATATATATATATTCTGCAGGAAATGCGCAAATGTGAGTCTGTAGTGCAATAATAGATAAGCACATGAACATAAAAATTAATATTACACAAAATTAGTTAATAGATCAAATATCCATTTGAAATTAAGTTTAAGTTTAATTATTTGTATTGTGATTGAAATACAGTGATAGCCCAAAGGTGCAATAAGAGAAAGTCATTAATATAAAATTAAAAAAGACTCTGTAACTTCTTTGATTAGATAAATAAATAATTATACCATAAATCATAACAAGGAAACAGAGAGATGAGCAATAGGGATGCAAAAATAATCTGGATCAAAATATAAGAAAGAGAGCATTCAGTAGGCTGTTTTAACTAAATGTGAACAAATCAGTTGTGAAGAACTTCTGTCATTGTTTCTGTCCTCATACTGGTTCAATGATTATCTTGGTGCTGCAAAGGTAATACAGTAATGTATCCGCAGACCTGCAGCTCCTCTGCTCCCTAACCCTAACCCTTTGAGGCCCCTCAATAAAAGCCCCCCTGTGTTCCTCCAGTGGAAATGTTGTGGTAACAGGGGAATGATCAGGTGACCTGTGTGTTTCAGATACTGCCTGCTGGTGGCACTGAGCTACCTGAGTCTGTGTCAGATCACTCGAGTCTATGTCTTCGACTACGGCATGTACTCTGCTGACTTCACAGGGTGAGACTGCAGCACGTCTACACGCTATTAACACGTTATTAATACGTTATTGACATGTTTCTCCTCGTCCACTGGTCTACATCTGTCAGATCTAATTTATGGTAATATATAAATATATATATAAGTTTGATCTTTTTCCTGCTCCTCTGCTCTCTCTTCAGACCGATGATGGTGATTACACAGAAGATCACCAGCCTGGCATTTGAAATACATGACGGTAAGAAAACTGAAATAAACAATAAACCAACTCATGAGGTTGTGTGGAGAGTTTGGTCCCATTAAACTGCCATTCCTAAAAAACAAGTCCAGCTTAGCACAGAGACTGGAAGCAGGTGGAAACTACTAGACTAGCTTAGCACAATGACTGGAAGCAGGTGGAAACTGCTAGCGTAGCTTAGCAAAACACTTGGAGCAATGGAAACTGTTAATCAAACAGATATTATTTGAATGTATCAACTTGTTTTATTGTCTGAAACTCAAACCAATAACCAATTAATCATTTATTCACGGGACAGGGATGGCACGAAAAGAAGAACATCTGACACCAGGGCAGAAGATTTTGGCGATAAGGTTTGTTTTAACTGTGTGGCTTTAAAGACTCATGGGAAGCATAATACTAGTCTGTTCATCAAGTTAGAAAGCTCTAATGAAAAACTATCCAGGTGCATTATGGGACATGTAGGATCCAACAACAATAATAGGGTATAAAATTCAGGATACATACACCTGTGCTGCTTAGATTTGTACAAATATACATCTTTCAAGAACCAAACCTTTATCTCTAAGACATTATTTTAATGCTTCAGATTTAATAAACCTTAAATTAAGTGTGTCATCACCATTTAATAATTAATTAATTTAGTTTGTTAAAGATCAGATTTCTTTTAGATTCAGCTCATTCCTCCGTAACCGGAATATGAAAAGTTTAATTATTATAGAATCGACTGAAAAAAGCAGAAGTTGTAAACTGGTCCTGTGTCGGGGTGCAGGAGGATGCCTAGTCTGCTCGAGTACTTCAGCTACAACTGTAACTTCATGGGGATCCTGGCTGGACCCACCTGTTCCTACAATGACTACATCGCCTTCATTGAGGGAGACCCCCGTCGCCATAGAGACCAGGAGGCCGACAGGAAGGCCAATGGCAAGCTGAGGCAGAGCGAGCCTTCACCAAATGTACGTCACGTGACCAGGACTAGACGATCAGAAATGATCAAACACGCTGACTCATCGTGTCATATCACTTATTGTTGCGTTGTGTCCTCAGGTGGAGGTGGTGCGTAAAGTGGCCACTGCCTTCTTCTGCCTCCTTGTCTTTCTGTCGGTGTGTAAGGTTTTCCCTGTTGATCGAAATATTGACGATGACTTCATCGCCAACACACCGTTCTACACTCAGGTGATCTACCTGTACCTGTCCATGCTGACCACCAGACCCAAGTATTACTTCGTCTGGACACTTGGTGGGTGTCTGCATCCTCCATCCAGTGTTTCTCTACTTTTTTACTTTCTTTATTTATATTTTCTACAGTTTTATCTGATTGTGGTGCTGATTTGTTTTCATTTAGTTTTTCCTGTCTAAACCACATTGTTACACCATTTTCAAAGATACTATATAAATAAAGTTTACCATGATTGTTTTTACCACTTATCACCATCTATACATTTCTGATTCCAGCTGATGCCATCAACAACGCCGCCGGCTTTGGCTTCAATGGCTATGATAGCGACGGCTCTCCTCGCTGGGACCTCATCTCCAACCTGAGGATCCTCAACATTGAGGTCAGGACCACCATAAACTATCACGTGGTGTTAATGCTTCACAGCTCTGCAGGCTGTCAGATCACACTTCTCTGTGTTATTTTAGTTTGCCACCAGCTTCAAGGTTTTCCTCGACAACTGGAACATTCAAACGGCACACTGGCTCAAAAGGTCTGAAGACTTCTGCTTTTACTGTCTAATTTTACTGTTAGCAAAGGGCATGGAAATGTTCAAGCTGCAAGTGTACAGACACAGAAATGGTTTTAGTTTGTGTGTTTAATGAAGTAAATATGAGCACAGTGAGACCAAACTAACAATAAACCAACACATGTTACCAACATAATAAATAATTCAACTTTTACACACTGAGTATCACTAATTGTATAAGTCAGACTTTGAAGATATGTGTGTGACCTCTGACCTCTGGTTGACAGGGTTTGTTATGAGCGGTGCCCCTACCATCCGACAGCAGCCACCTTTATACTTTCAGCCATGTGGCACGGGGCCTATCCAGGATACTACCTCACCTTCCTCACCGGCATCGTCATCACACTGGCTGCTCGAGCGGTGAGCTAGCTGCTAACTGTTAGCTGTGATCTTATTAACCTGCTATCTTTTAGCTTTTAGCTTATTAATGTGACAAATAACAGTTAGCTGTTAGCTGATAAGAGCACCAATCAACTGTGTCCCTGCTGGATTATTCACTTTAGTGCCACATGTTAAAATGTCAGCATAACAGTCTAATAAGTGACTGTTGGTTCTCTGCTAACACTTTAGCATATGCTGGCATGCTTGCAGCTAGCAGAGTAGGTTTCAAACCCACACCTTCAGGAATATTAATGTTCAAATCTAATAAATGTGACTAAACTCTTTTAGGTCAGACACAATGTTCGGCCACACTTCCTGCAGTCGCCCTCCCACAAACAGGTCTATGATATCATCACATGGGCGGCCACTCAGATTGCCATCTGCTACACGGTGATGCCTTTTGTCCTGCTGTCTGTTGGCCCCTCAATAAAGTTTTACAGGTCAGTACGATAGAGACACACGAAAAGATCAATGTGTGTAATCACATTTTAACTGGCATGATGATCTCACCAGCTGATCAGTGATCACAGTGAATGTTTGATATTTCTGTCTTTATGCAACACTTGCATGATAGTAATTATACTTCATCTTAACTTTGTCAGGATTACCTCAGTTTATTTCATTTTGTGTTAGATAAGGGTCAACTGAGGTTCACTTTGAATCAGTCAGATTTATCCTTGTGTCAGTCAGGTTTTATCTTAGGTTTAACTTTGGTTTAACAGTGTATCGGTGAGGTTTAACTGATAGTCAAGGAACGAAAACCTAATTCAGTGTTGTACATAGACGCACATATAACCGTCTATAACACTGTAAATATTCATTCAGTGAACCTCCATTTTGAGGAGTTTAATGGTGAGAGTGATTGCCAGGTATAATCATGGCAACTTTTCCTCACTAACAGCCCTCCTTATCTGCAGGTCCTGGTACTTCAGCCTCCATATCGGCTGTGTTTTGCTGGCTGTGGTGTTGCCAGTGAAACCGAGACTCCGTCTCAAAGACCAGCAGAAGAACCCCCTCCAGCGCCACCTGGAGCCTACAGACAGCAAATGCAGCCAGAAAGAAAAAAACACATGAGGCAGAGGACGGAGGACAGACACTTTCGACATTGTTTTACCATCAACTTGTATAGAAAGAAAAGACCTTCCTCCTGCCTGCAGTTTGCTATCACCATGACACCAAGTTAAGTTATTATTTGGATTCATGGGACAATGGATGGATGGTGTGATACCTGATGGAGTGTTTTCCCACTAAACTGTTTCTTTGCGAGCGGCTGCGATTGCCAGGACAGCATTTAAACTCTGAAAACCAACACAAGTGAACATTTTTGGGTGATAGGCTCTGACAGCTCTGCGATGAGGGATGATATATAAATATATATATATATATATACTGTAACTTTACATGGATGAAGCAGCTGTATGTGGAACAATACAAACTGCTCTGAGCTGTCATGTTCACCTGTGTAGTGTTGAACTGACGTGAGTTTTATTTCTGGTCAGAAGGCTGCTGACTGCTGCCTATCCATGTGCAGAAATGAAAGAATGAAGGGAGGAATAAATGAAAGGATGAATGGGGAAATGACTGAATGGATGAATAAACAAGTACATAATAGCACGGTAAAGAAAAGTCCAGTATATGAAAAGACAGAATGAGGAAATGGAAGTGTAAATGAGTGAATGAGCAGGCCAGTGAGTTAGTGCTTTAAAAACTAAATGAACGAACAAAGAAGAACAAGGTTAATGATCCTTTCTCCTCCACATTCCTTCCAGACTGTCTAATATCATGGACAGACTTCGTGTTATATTAAGTAATGGCTATGAATTATTCACAGTATTCATATTCTGGGAAAGTGCCAATGATAACTCCACTCAGTCGCCTTATTTCTTTAGTTTTTTGTTTTTTTACAAGAAAAAGAAAGTTGCGGGGGCGTCGTGTTTACATTTGTAGATGTCTGTTTTTGTCAAGTTGTTATTTATGTAAATCCAACAGTATGTGGGGTCTTTGGTGTAAGATGTGTAAAGATCTACCTTGAAGGAGGAGGAAATATTTAGTGAGATTTTGGTAAATGCAGGAACTCAACGCAACATTTCCACCTGTGTTTCATTAAACATTTACATAGTTTGTTCAGGTTTAGTTTAGAAGCTAAACAAGATAAACTGTTTAGGTCAGGTTAGCTAACGTGGCAGTGAGAACAAACAGCTGATATAGCTATGGTTAAGTTTAGCAACTTAACTGTCCCAGGTTAGCTAACAGCTCAGTAACAAAGCTAAATCAGTCTCACTAAAGTGTGGTTGAGTTTATCTCATTGAAAAGTTTAGCAGGTAGAATAGTTTGTTTCAGGTTAGCTGGCAGTTTATTGTTGAAGCTAACAGTTTTGTTCAGGTTAGCTAAAGGTTCAGTTTAGTAAGTCTGTCTGTGGTTAGTCAACAATTCAGTGTAGAAGATAAATTAGTTGGTTGAAGACAGTGAATGTTTAAGTTTAGTTAAAACGGTTAGATACAGTTTAGCTAACAGCTAAAGTCAGTTCAGGTTGGTTCAGGTCAGCAGCTGAACAGTTTGATTTGGCTAAATTATCTTTAGCAGCTAAAAAGGTTATTTTCAGATAAGCTGCAGGTTTTGGTTCCAAAATAAAATCTTAACTGATTTCTTTCTTTAGTAATATTTTTAAACAGGACCCATTAGGACTATGCTAACCAACACTGCATGATTATGTAGCCAAAGTTCAGTTTTTAACTTCCTCATGACTTGACATGAAGGTCAAGAAAAATGAGTGTGGGAAATAAAGGACGTGAAACTGTTGGGATCCAGTATTACTTTCTACCAAAAGCTACTTCATGTTTGTAGTTGTGTCTCCTGTCACCTAAACAGGAAAACGCATCTTCCTGCGTGGAGCTCCATATTTGTATTTTTAACATTGTGTGTGTTTCATGAGATCGGGTTGAGGATGTGACATCACTGATAAATATAGAGGTTGACTGAGATCAAACACAACATTTAATGTTCTTGCACCAAACCAGCCACATATGTGTAGGTTTGATATGGACAATATATCTGTTTTTTGTAAATGATGTGATTAAACCTTAATTTGTTTATGACACTTGACATCACTCGTGTGTTTATCTGTGGATGTGGATGTGGATGTGGATGCGTCCGCTGGTGGCCACAGGATTGCAGCTCCTGTGGCCACCAGCGGAAAAACATGAGGGGTTGGTGACAGTCCAACAGTTTAGGAGGGCGACATGGTTTAGTCCGAACTGCTGGCCCTGACTAAGGTCGTGGTCAGATGGTGGTAGCAACACTTCAGTGACTCCTAAACCTGACTGACATGTCCTCTGTAGGGGAAGCAGAGTTGGAGGACTCAGGAGAATCCTTTCCCTGGCTGAGGTGGATGAGGTTGACCCTGAGTTGCTGATGGATCTGGGTATAGCTGGAGGTCAGGGACAATGGCTGTAAACTGCAGACTGATGTGGTGGTTCCCAATTTTTATAAACGGAACTGGAATTATTAATTTATCAGTTAATTTATGATTTAATTAGTGGCTTAATGAATGAGGGGACATACACCTCAATTGAGTTCCCTTGGGTGTCTGGGCTTTCTGAATAGGTACCAGTGTAGGTGTCCTGGACATGCCTGGAACACATTGAGATTATATTAGAGAATTCAAAAGGAAAGAAAATGCATTGGAGATCAAATATCTTATCGGGCCTGGGAATGTCTTTGGATCCACCAGAAGGAGCTGGAGAAGCGTATCTTAGCTTCTTTGCCTGGCATACATCCATAGATAGGAATGTTTTCATTCCATACGATCACCTCAGCTGTCTGGTTCCCTCTTGATTTAATATAGAGTTGCGATGAATCTTTGGACTTTTACTGGTGTGGTGCACATGGTGAGAAGCAGAACATAAGATAAGGCCCAATGAGCTGCCAGCTTTTTGCACTTTGACACCTAATAAACAAATAATTTCCTGAGGAGACACTTTGCTCCAATGTTAATGAGTAATATTTGACCCACAGACAGACTGAGCTAAACCACATAATGATCAGAATGATTTTCAGGATTTATGGTTAATTGTGGTTATTTGTCACTTGTCTGGTGCTCTGTTCAAATAATTAACTGCATCACTAAAACCAAACAGGAATAGGACAAATAACTGTATAAATGTTTATTGTTTAAATTGAATACTGTTTCTGCCTTTTGAATGCATGCTGACAAAATGCATGTCAGCTTGAATAAAAAGCATTTTATGCATTTTACTTTTATTTATTTATGTGAATTCTTGAGCACATTTAGATAAATAACTATCTTTATAAATTACCAAAAACATATGTTTTGATTTTAACCATTTGGGTTAACAACAGGCTGATATAACAGCAATAACAAACTGATTATATGTTTTAATATTGATGATAATAATAATAATAATATTCTGAATAAACAGATTTTTAAGGGTTTTGATGGGCTTAGTTGAACAAGAAACGTCACATCAGGCTTTGAATAGTGTTTATGTATTATGACAATTTACAGTCGCTTAATCCTTAAATTGGTCAAGTCATTGCGGAAATACTGCAGTCGCACTTTCAAAATAAGTGCAATAATGCCATTTTCAAACCGAACTCAGCTCAACTATCAGGCTGTTGTTGAGGTTCAGAAAGTGCATATTGGTCTTTAAAACTAGAAGGTTCCCTATTGGAGCTGCTTGGGTTGGTTATAAAAGCTGCATGTGCTTTTATTTTGGAAGCAGTGACCAGAAGCGCGTGAGTTACTGTGGTGCGCTTTACGCATTGGCGCGCTGTGATTGGCTGGCTGGCCGTCTCTTCGCTTGTTGTTCAGATCAAAGATGGCTGCTGTTGTTCGGGATGGAGAGTGAGACCGGGCTGTCATCCGAACACAGGCCGAGAAAACGGACCTAAACCTGGACAACGAGCTGCACGAATCCCCGCTGGACCCGAAACCGACCGAATTATACCGAATTTAATTCTCTTCTGAAGGTAAAGACGTTTCTCTTCCTGCCGTTTTTACCATCAGCATCCTTTTCTGTCATCGATTATCTGATTGACACTTGATTGACACATCGATCAGAACAAATCAGTGCAATGGTTACAGGTTTGATTTGTTTATATATACTTACATATACACATATGTTAAAATAAACCGTTTAATTAGTTCATTTGACGTTTTAATTTAATTCCTTTTCTGTGTTTTTTCGGCTACTCGCTGAATGAGTGAATCTTGTTACTGCATGAAGGTTATTCAGGTTATTGATATAATATCACTGATATCATGTTGTATTGACACACAGTAAGTGTTATGTGCTAAAATAACAATAACAGGCCCGTTAATTATATTTTATAAATTCATTAACGTCAGTAACGGACAGGGCGTGGCTTAATCCTGACAAATGTACACATTAATATTCAACCAACTAACCGAGGAACCAAATATATATATATATTATATATATATATATATATATATGATATATGAACACTTTAAATCAACATGTGGATAAAAAAGAAAATGTGCAAATAAAAATTAAATATGCTTAAATATTATTCATGATTAGAAATGACTGTGACTTTAAATATTTGATTATCTATCAGCTAACTAATGTGAATATTTGCCTCTGGTTTGGTGAAGTAATATTTTGAGACTATTTTGGGATATTGTGATGTGCATTTTTCCAATGTTTTCACATTTTATGGATAAAATGGTAATTGACTATATAATGTATAACTAGACTATACAATATAAATAATAGTTAATATAATCAGTGATAGCTGATCGATGAGATGATAACAAGATAACATATATATTTTGATTTGTTTTGATTACTGTCTGGAAAACAGAGAAAACAGAGTTTTGATTATTAATTATGAATTATTGTCTCCATTGAAGCTGAGGGAAATGTTCAGGTCTGCATATCTGCTGCGACATTAAAGCTGTCATATCTCTGGACTCTGATAAAAAATAAATCATATATATGTGTGTATATATATATATATATATATATATATATATATATATATATATATATATACATATATATAGATACACGCATATAAATACATATGTGTGTGTAAGTAAATGCTGTCAGCGCCCCCTACAGGCTGCAGAGTGGAGGATCATATACTAATGATTACAGTCATCATCAACAGACATTATTAATATCTAACATCATCTCCATGTTCCTGGACATTATAATCAAGTTCAGCAAGTACTACACAGGAAAATACAAGAATACTTCTGATACTTATTTATTCTTCAATTCACAACAATTATTATTTTTCTGCTTATTCTTGTTTTAATCATTTAACTTGAAAACACTTTGGTCAATAATCTGTGTGACTTCCTGTGGAGGGTGTCATCAGTGCAGGGTGAACACATGAAGCAGGGTGAACACATGAAGCAGGGTGAACACATGAAGCAGGGTGAACACATGAAGCAGGGTGAACACATGAAGCAGGGTGAACACATGAAGCAGGGTGACTGTGTTGTTGTGTCTCCTACCTGCAGGGGGCGCAGTGACAGGTAGCAGACATGGATACCACCACCTCCATCAAGATGACCACTCTGGCCATCCAGAACCTGTTCAGCTACGTGGAGGAGGAGAACCTGCCGGCGCTCAAAGCTCACCTGGACCGCTTCAAGGAGGTGGACGGACGCAGCGATGTATGTACTCTTCTCATTTATTAGTATTATTATAAGTATTGATCTCTTATTGTCCTCTTTGTCTATGATAAAAAACAGAAAGAGTTAAATATTGATCCAACAGCACAGATTTTTCTCCAATGCTAAGTTTAATTATTTATATGTTTTTCATTTAATTTATTATTTTTATCTTTTAATGTATGTATTATTTTCCATTTTCTTGTTTTTATTCTTTTTCACTTTTGATTTTCTATATTTTTCTGTTTTCCATTCTACATCTTTATTTTATTTACTGCTATATTTAGCTTTTTAATTTTCTATGTATATTACATATTATGTTTATCTATATTATACTAATTTAAATATTTGAAGTATTTGTATCACACATGGGACTACAGTACACTTCTGGTGCCATGTACAGAAATATGTGGAGAAATAAACAAAACAAAACAAAAATGCCAAATGATGTGTTCACATAAAGACCTGTTATATATATATCTACACATTATTTCGATAAAGAGCTGCACAATTGATCATATGTTGATCTCGATCATAATTTTGGCTTCCCACAATTAATGAACATGATCAACATGGTTTTAAGGCTACTGTCCTGCTTATACTGTCGTCATTTGCCGAAGAAAATAGATAAGATCATTCATTTATATTTTTATGCGTTTTGCAATAAAAATCAAAAGTTTTAACTCTGTTTCCATGGTAACACCTGAGGGTAATACTTGCAACAGTCATTATCATCTTATAAGGTTCTTATGCAATGGAAACGTTCACTACTCCAGTAAATAGGATGAACCTTAGATACAACTTGGCAACAGTTTAGCATCATGGCTAGTGGATGTTTTCTCTCGTCAGCTACATGCTAAATCCATCGACTGTATAAACTGTGTGACAGTGTGTCACCGGTTTAGGCTGTTTTCTTGTTGCTGTTTGCTGTAAACTCTTCTGTTTGTTTGTTGTTGACAGAACGGTCAGACTCCTCTGATGCTGGCGGCAGAGCAGGGCAGTCTGGAGATCATCCAGGAGCTCATCAGGAGAGGAGCCAACGTCAACTTGGATGACGTGGTGAGCAAAACAAACACGCTCTTCCGGTTTGGTTTGAAGGAGGTTTAATCTGCTGCTTCAGTGAGGTTCTTGTTCTGTTCACAGCTTGTAAACATGCTGCTGTTTGTACACATGCTGCTGTATATCTGTGTATAATCAACATAATTCATTCATCTCTTCAGTGGAATAATAAAAACTCCTCTCTGAACTCCTTCATTTGAGGGGCTTGGTTGCTAGGAAACAGGATGGTGCAGCTGTTTCCATGGTAACAGTATCTCTGTGTTGTCAGGACTGCTGGTCGGCTCTGATCTCTGCAGCTAAAGAAGGTCATGTGGAGGTAGTGAAGGAGCTGCTCGAGAACAGTGCGTACATCGAGCACAGAGACATGGTGAGTGACACAGCAGCTACATTCGCTGTGGCTCATGGGATATGTAGTTTGGAGGATCATTTTAATCACTGACTTAAAATTATCAGAAAATAGCAAACCAACTATTTTTATTATTTATTAAATATTATTTGTCATTTCAGTATCCATTTTCTCCTTGAATATTTGAATTCTGGGTAAAATAATCAATAAACATAGGGCCATTTATTAATGTGAGGGCTGTATTTTAATAGTAGGAATATATTTTAATATTAGTTTCTGTGTGCGAGTAAACAAACAAACATGAAGTTGGTTTCTGTGTCTCAGGGAGGCTGGACGGCTCTGATGTGGGCGGCGTACAAAGGTCGTGTGGAGGTCACCACGACGCTGCTGGAGCACGGAGCCAACCCCAACACGACTGGACAGGTAACACACACACACACACACACACACACTGTCATAGACCTGGCTCAGAGAGCAAAACAAAAGTGGACACACTTTTAAAGTAATTTAAACTGATATTTTATTTAAATACATCCCAAAAAACCTAAAGGACAATACAAACCAAACAGGTGATCTGAGAGAAAGGGGAAGAAAGAAGGGGAAGGAGGAGCCAGCTAAATAACTTTGGCCTTCCCAGGTGCACAACAAATCAGTAGCTCCGCCCATCTACCTGAAATAAGCCTGAAAAAAATAAAATAAAATGACCAGAAAAGACGTTGTCACACCAGGAGCTATATCTCTGGATCACAGAGGGTGGAGCTGTAGACCACACCCCTCATTCCATAACAAAGGGTCACATGAGTCAACCTTCAAGGTGTGAATTAGGATTAGAGTCGTTGTGGTCACATGATCCAGAGAATAACACCTGCTCTGATGGAGAAGAGCAGTTAAACTTCCTGGGATGAGATCTCAAGGCAGGATGTAGCAGACAGATTATGACGCAGCCCTCCTCCTCTGTTCAGAGTTGGTTGTTCTAAATGTTCATAGATGGCCTCCTTCACTCCTCTCTTGAACCACCTGTCCTCCTTGTCCAATATGTGTACATCAGTGTCTTTAAATGAGTGTCCCTTTACCTTCAGATGTAGATGTGCTGCTGAGTCCTGTCCTGATGTGGTGGCCCTCCTGTGCTGCGGCCTGCGTTTGCAGACTGGTTGTTTAGTTTCTCTAATATACAGATCCGGACACTCTTCACTGCATTGTACTGCATAAACCACATTGTTGAGGTTTTGTCTTGTTGTTTTGTCCTTGGGGTGGACCAGTCTGTCTGAGGGTGTTGCCAGGCTATATTTCCCTGAATTAAAAAGTAATAAACACACTCTTGTTACCTTGCTGTTTCCTGTTGGGTCCGTGTTGTGATGCTGTGTGAGGTGAAGCTGTGTCCTATCTCCTTTGGTCTCTCAGCAGTACAGCGTGTATCCCATCATCTGGGCGGCGGGCCGAGGACATGCCGACATCGTCAAACTGCTGCTGCAAAACGGCGCCAAAGTCAACTGTTCTGACAAGGTGAACCTGCTGCATAAACAGATCACGTTCATGTCTCTGAAACAGGACTGTTGGCACATGTGTGGATAAATATAAATAACAAGAATTTATACTTCATTGATTTTGTGTGTGTATGTGACAGTATGGCACCACTCCTCTGATCTGGGCGTCCAGGAAAGGACACTTTGACTGTGTGATGCACCTGCTGGAGAACGGAGCCGACGTGGACCAGGAGGGAGCAGTATGTATAAATTAATATTAGCAGTAGTAGCAGTATAGTAACAGTAGTACTTTTCTACAGTGTCTTTAAATGAGATATATTTAACTTCAACAAGCAGAAACATGTAGAAAAGGGATTTTCCACCTGCTCTGATTAACTTAATAGCTAAAACTAAAGCTGTCTGTATGTGGCCTTGACATTTTAGATGTGTTTCCAGCAAGATATTATTGACTTTCTATATTATTAGACTCATTAGAATAAAGTCTTTCAGGTTTCATAGATCTGAAACTGTTTTAATGAGTCTCCTTGTTAATTTAGTCCAGATAGTAGTCTTAGTATAGTGTTTTTTTATCTGGACATGATTGTTAATATAAACAATATATGTACCATAATATAGATGTACTGAAATTTGCACCGGTCATCGTTAAATTAACCATGTTGGCGTGAAATCAGTTTTTGCTGATGCAGTTTTTGTGTTGCTTCCTCAGAACTCGATGACGGCTCTCATCGTGGCGGTGAAGGGCGGCTACACCGACGTGGTGAAGGAGCTGCTGAAGAGGAACCCCAACGTCAACATGACTGACAAGGATGGCAACACAGCACTGATGATCGCCGCCAAGGAGGGCTACACCGAGATCGTCCAGGACCTGCTGGACGCGGGGACATACGTCAACATCCCCGACCGGGTGAGACGCTTTTGGCCTACACTGCTTTACTGCCAGCAGAGGGCGCTGCAGCTAGAAAGGCTAACACCTATTATACTGTGTGTTTGTCTGTGTGTGTGTTTGCGTGTGTGTGTGTGCACGCGTGTTACAGAGCGGTGACACTGTGCTGATCGGGGCAGTGAGGGGGGGTCACGTGGAGATCGTCAGAGCTCTGCTGCATAAATACGCCGACATCGACATCAGAGGACAGGTGAGACACCTGCTGACACAATAACTCAAAGCTTCTTCCTGTCACTCACTGACAAAAAGAAATTCGAACAAAGATCCTCTGTGAGGACAGAAGCTCCACTCTGTGTTTCTGTAGTTCCAACAACTCGAACAGAGTGAGACATCTACATCAGATCAGTAATTTAAGATCAATAGTCAATCAATATTTTTCCATCAGGAACTTCAGGATTTAGATTAGATTAAATTTAGTAGCTACAGCTGATATTTTAATATGTCTCATACACGAACAACACAAACAATGTCGAAACTGTTTTGCTTCTCTGAGCTTTCCTTCTTTTAACGCTGTAGAGCTAAATAAAGACTTGCTCATAATATTATTAATTATTATTAATTATTGTCATAGATGTCATGGTGCCTCATTGTTTCCTTTGTTGTTTATGACATTTTATAATAAATGTACCTATAAAAACAGTAGTTGTATTTGCATTATTAGCAGCTGCTAAATAGTTAGCAGTGAATGATCAGTTAGCGATGATGTCTCACTCTGCTTCCAGGAGAGTAAGACGGCTCTGTACTGGGCCGTGGAGAAAGGAAACGCCACCATGGTGAGAGACATCCTGCAGTGTAACCCCGACACTGAGACCTGCACCAAGGTAAGACACACCTGCCGTTCATCACATGCAGTGTTTCATACGTCTGATAGAGAAGCTGAGAGGTCGAGCTTTCTGTTTCCTGTCTCAGGATGGAGAGACGCCTCTGATCAAAGCCACCAAGATGAGGAGCATCGAGGTTGTGGAGCTGCTGCTCGATAAAGGAGCCAAAGTTTCGGCTGTGGACAAAGTAAACAAAAAACATCTGTTTATATAACTTTAAAAAGGCATCCTTTCATTTATTACTTAAACCACTTTTTGCAATTTGTAATAACCAGTGAAACAGACTTTCAACTGCAGTGGATAAAACATAAAAAATGACTTTCAAGAAATGATTTAAAAGAAAAATACTGATTTGGGGAGCTCACAGTTTGTGGAAAGAACTGTCTGTTGACCTTCCTGCAGTCGTCTCTACATCATCATCTACATCAAATCTTGGACGTGTTAAATCAACCCTTTAATAAATACAGTATAAAAACAGACACACACACCTGAGCAAAAACTAAAACAAAAAGAGAAATAAAATAGAAATAGAAACTTTATCATTTTCGATGATAAACTGTTGTCTGTGTTGTTTTCGGCAGAAAGGAGACACGCCCCTCCACATCGCCATCCGGGGGCGGAGCCGCCGACTGGCCGAGCTCCTCCTCCGAAACCCCAAAGATGGCCGCCTGCTGTACCGGCCCAACAAGGCCGGAGAGACGCCATACAACATCGACTGCAGCCACCAGAAGAGCATCCTCACCCAGATCTTTGGAGCTCGTATGTTGATAGAATATTAGGTTTTAAGGTTTTTTAATTAGAGTGTAAGAAACATTTCATCTAAGATCCTCTTTCTATAAAAAAGAAAAAGTCACATTATCATCATGATGCAGTCAAATCTAATCTAAAAATCTACCATGATACTTTATTTCTATTTATATCACAATATAAATTAACAAATCACCGTGTACATAAAACATCAGAATCTATTACAAAATGATCATATACATGATTGACAGTATTCCTAATATCAATCAATGAAAAAATTACATATTCATCTTCCAATTTGAATGATCTGTATTCAAACAGGCACAATGTATTCATCATTTATATTCTTTAATATTTATGAATAAGGTTTAGAGATGTGAGCTTGACTACGCACTAAAACCAGCTGTAGTGACATACCTGGCTGATTTCCCCCCCTGCAGGTCACCTGTCCCCCACAGAGACAGACGGGGACATGTTGGGTTACGACCTGTACAGCTCGGCTCTGGCCGACATCCTGAGTGAACCCACCATGCAGCCGCCCATCTGTGTGGGTCTGTACGCCCAGTGGGGCAGCGGCAAGTCCTTCCTGCTGAAGAAGCTGGAGGGTGAGGATGCGCACACACACACACACACACACACATACACACACGGTTACCACACAGGTGCCTTCTGGGGACATTGCACATCCTGGGGACGAACCCTAACCATAACCTATGACATGCGTTCATGTCATCCTCTTCCTTTCAGATGAGATGAAAACATTTGCCGGGCAGCAGATCGAGCCGTTGTTTCAGTTCTCGTGGCTTGTCGTCTTTCTGTCTCTGCTGCTCTGCGGCTCCGTAGCTGTCGTTCTCGGCTTTACTGTCGACCCCAAACTTGCCATGGCGGTCTCCCTCAGCCTGCTGGCGCTGCTCTACCTCTTCTTCGGTGAGTTGCTTTTTTTTGTCTGTCTGTATGTAAAGTTTGTTTGTGCCCGGCAGTGTAAATAAAGTCTGTTTGTGCCCGCAGTGGTGGTGTACTTTGGCGGGCGGCGGGAGGGGGAAAGCTGGAGCTGGGCGTGGCTGCTTAGCACCCGTCTTGCACGTCACATCGGGTATCTGGAGCTGCTGCTGAGGCTGATGTTCGTCAATCCGCCGGAGCTGCCAGAGCAGAGCACCCGAGCTCTGCCCGTCAGGTAAATGCGTCTGTCCTCTAGCACCATTGGCAGGACAAACGCCACTACCGTTTCCCGTTTTCTTTTCGTGTCCTGACTGTTTAGCGCTAATATTCACACAACAGGAGTGGATGGAAACAAACATTCAGGTGGTGGTCACTGTGATGATGATGTCTCTGTGATGTCATCGTGTCTCTGCAGGTTTCTGTTCACAGACTACAACCGGCTGTCTAGCGTCGGTGGTGAGACATCAATGGCTGAGATGATCGCCACGCTGTCCGATGCCTGTGAGAGAGAGTTTGGCTTCCTCGCCACACGTCTCTTCAGAGTGTTCAAGACGGAAGAGACGCAGGGTACACAGACACACACATACACACACACACACACACACACACACAGCTGTAGCTCTACTTCTTCCCTCTGTCTGTTTCAGGGAAGAAGAAGTGGAAGAAGACATGCTGCGTCCCGTCCTTCGTCCTCTTCGTCTTCGTGCTGGTCTGTTTGCTGACTGGCATGGCGCTGCTGGCTGTGTTTAAGGTGGACAGGGACAACCGGACGGTGAACGCCGTGCTGATTGCCATTGGCAGCGTGGTGGGTTTGGCTCTGCTGCTGAACTGCAGGACGTGGTGGCAGGTGACCGACTCAGTGCTGAACTCTCAGAGGAAGAGGCTACACAGCGCCGCCAACAAGATGCACAAGCTGAAGAGCGAGGGCTTCATGAAGGTGAGAAGTTCTTCCATGTTTCGACTGTCTGCATTAATCCGAATGTTTTAGCTGAAAATGTTTGACCTCTGGTGACCTCCCTCAGGTGCTGAAGAATGAGGTGGAGCTGATGGCGAGGATGGCAAAGACCATCGATGGCTTCACGCAGCATCAGACGAGGCTGGCGGTCGTCATTGACGGACTTGACTCCTGCGAACAGGACAAAGTTTTGCAGATGCTTGACACAGTGAGGAGACAATACAGATTTTTGTCATTTATTTACAGTTTTCAATTTTACAATGACAAAATAGATCAGCAGCAGGTTTATTCCTCACTTTTCATGTTATTAGAGGGCGACATCAGACTGATGATGGATGAGGAACACGTCATTAAACATGTTCATTAAACCTATGAATCCTGTGTTTGTCGTGCAGGTGCGGGTTCTGTTCTCCAAAGGTCCATTCATCTCCATCTTTGCCAGCGACCCTCACATCATCATCAAGGCCATCAATCAGAACCTGAATAGCGTCCTCCGAGACTCCAACATCAACGGACACGACTACATGAGGAACATCGTGCACCTGCCCGTCTTCCTCAACAGCAGAGGACTCTCCAGCGCCAGGAAGATGTGCGCCGCCGCTCCAGCCAACGGAGACGCCGCCAACGCTGACGGTAACCACACAGTGGCCCCTGAGGACAAAAGCACAAACAAACACAAACACTGTAAACTACATGTTTAAAACAGCAGGTGAAGCTATTTAAGAAAAATACTTTCAAATGCTTCAAACATTTGAACAGAAACAGGAAAAGAAATGGGATGCAGAACAAGAAACAGCTCAACAAAAACAGATTGTTTCCTTCAGATGTTCATGAGTTATAGATATACAGTACAATATATATGTGTATACATATTACAGATAAATAATAACAGAATTAACCTTTATGGTATTAGATATTTCATTCAAAACCTCAAAACTCTTCCTGGGGTTCATCCTCTGAGGAACATGAATGTCATGTAAGTCTATTAAACAGTTTAAGATATTTCAGTCTGACCCAAACTGATAATATTTATTGATCTGTGTGTGTGTGTGTGTGTGTGTGTGTGTGTGTGTGTTGGCAGGTTGGCACGAGGAGCTGGACAGAAAACTGTCTCAGCACAGTTTGGGAGAACTAACCAAGTTTGGCAGCAAGACGACGCTCAACCGCCGGGTGGGTGAATGAATGAGAAACTAAAGAAAACTAAAAAGCAGCAGTGGCACCTTGTTTCAGTTGATCGGTTATTATTAATAATGTGACGTGTGCTCTGTGTGCAGGACACGTACCGGCGGCGACAGGTGCAGCGCTCAGTGACTCGTCAGATGTCGTTTGACCTGACAAAGCTGATGGTGATGGAGGATTGGTTCAGTGACATCAGCCCTCAGACCATGAGGAGGCTGCTCAACATCGTCTCTGTCACAGGTCACTCAGTCAAAAGCTGATCACCAGTAGACATGTTCATTGATGACAATGAGTTTAAAGTCTTTAAAACATCAAGGTACGAGAGAAATGCAGCTTTGTCACAACGATTTCTGCAGTTATGCATCAAATGACGGTTGAACATCAGCTTTGTTCTTTAACTCAAAGTAAGTAAGTGATAAAATAAAATAAAACTAGAACCAATGACTTTTAAAATACTGAGAGCTTGAAGGGTCCTGACAGTTTCCACCTGATCTACATGCCGTATTCGGCTATCAGCAGTGAATAAAGTCTTCCTGTTTGTACCTGCAGGTCGTCTGCTGAGAGCCAATCAGATCAGCTTTAACTGGGACCGCCTGGCGTCCTGGATAAACCTGACGGAGCAGTGGCCCTACAGGACATCCTGGCTCATCCTGTACCTGGAGGAGACTGACGGAGTCCCCGACCAGGCCACGCTGAAGACCATCTACGAGAGGTCAGAGGTCACACTCAGTATCATGTATCAGAGGACACCAGCTAATGTTTGGCATTTTGCTTAAAATAGTACAGGAAACAGTATCTCACCTCACTGTGAGACAGATGTTGAGTATTTATATTACTCAGTATTATTACTTATTTATTACTTACTTACAGTATTTGTTTGTTTGAGTATTTCCTGTGTTTCATGTCAGAGTGTCAAAGAATATCCCTACCACCAAAGACGTGGAGCCTCTGCTGGAGATCGATGGAGATGTGCGCAGCTTCGAGGTCTTCCTATCGTCCAGAACGCCCGTCCTGACGGCCCGAGACATCCGCACCTTCCTGCCCTGCACCGTCAACCTGGACCCCAAACTGAGAGAGATCATCACAGGTATGGTACTGCATCTAAGATTATCCAGATGTTTTCTCTCTGATCCAGATGTTTTCTCTCTAATCCAGTTGTTTTCTCTCTGATCCAGATGTTTTCTCTCTGATCCAGTTGTTTTCTCTCTCTCAGATATCCGTGCGGCCCGTGAGCAGATGAATATGGGCGGGGCCTACCCGCCCCTCCCCCTGCAGGAGGCCCAACCCCGCCCCACGTCAGTGTACAGTCAGGTGTCATCGGCATGCTCACCCTCCGCCTCCTTCAGCGGCCCATTCAACCAGCCGGTGGGCAGCGGCGTCTCCCCGCAGCCTCACAGCAGCTACTACAGCGGGACAGCCGGACCGCAGCACCCCTTCTACAATCGGGTGAGTCCAAACTCTTCCACACAGGAAATACTAAACTGTTTGACGAAACTCTGTGAGCAGGTGAGATCTGCAGGTGTCCCAGCTGTTTTTTTCACTGAGTTCTGTGGTAGGTAACGCTGTGACATCATCATCACTGTCACACACACCTGCTCTCCTGGTTCATTTTGACCATTTACCATTTGTTTCATTTAATGCTTAAATATGATTTAATTTAATTTAATGTTCAGTCTGTGCTGTTGGACCTCACAGTGAATCTCTGCTGTTAGAAACTAACATCAGTCCGACCCGATCATCATAAAACTCAATAAACTTCTTAAACTCAACAGTCCTAAAAACAAACAGTAATTCAACTCATCGCTGCAGTGAGATTACAATCAGACACCTGAAGGCACACCTGAAGGCACACCTGAAGGCACCAACCTCACTGTTAGTTTATTAGGGCTCTAACTAACACCTCACATCTGTAATTGTTGTTGAACCTGAAAATGTGGATTTCTTTTTCTTGGAAAATGACTGCAGGACTACAGCATCACATAAACTATATATTATATATTTATACCTGATCTAAAGTCTTCCTGTAAAAATCTAAAATCATGTGATCACGTCGTGTTTGATTGTTGTGATAAACGAATAGCAGCGATTCACTCCTGTTTTTTAAGTTGCCTCCTTCTCTTGATTCATGTTGAATCATCTCCATGAACATTATTTTGATTTTCTGCCCCCCTCCCCTCAGCCATATTTCCCTCATCACCTTTACCAGCTGCCACGCCCTCTTGTGGCCTCCTACCCATCATACCTTGCTCCACGCCCACTCGCTAAAAACTACTTCCCCTGGGACGCTGCAGCTGTGAGTACAACACACAGTATTTATGTCAGTATTTAACATCAGATCACCTGAATAAACTTGTTTAAACTTCATCATGTGCTGTCTAAATGTTTTATAACGAATGAAAGACGAAGAAAGTTTTTATTCTTTTAATTTTAATGTTTGAGAAATAAAAACTGACTGAATGAACCAAGTGGTTAAATAAGTAAAGAAACTAATGTTTTGGTTTTTTTAATAAAGGTAACTGAAAACGTCTTACTCTCATTAATCAGTAAACTGATTCCACATTATTTCATCTTTTTCTGTCACCTCAGAACTGATTTTACATCAGAAAGACGTTTTCGTCCGACGTTTCAGCAGTATTTCCTTTGCAACATCACCAGCTTTCTGTTTCTACTGTGGCGCCGAGCCTCCGTCTCCTTCCTCACACCTCACTTCCTCACCTTCCTCGTCTTCTTCTGAAACTTTGGGAATTTGTTGCTTGTGTTATCATCAGTGTTTCCTGTTTCTCTCCAGCTGTTTCATTCCTCAACTGTCTGTCTGTCTGTCTGTCTGTCTGTCTGTCTGCAGTATAAGGTTTCGTCTTTGAAAAGGAAGCAGGTATTGATCTCTCCCTGACGTGTCCTCCCTCTCTGTTCTTCCTGCCATCCTCCAACACAGCTGCTCCTTTCAGACTAACTCCCTCTACTACAAATCCCAGCATGCACCTTGCCTGGACTAGCCTGAAGCTTCAGTAGAGTAGCTGAACATGTTTGATGCTTGAGTGTTTGGTTTGACCTTTGAACCCTTTTTTCAATCCCTCCTTTATTTTAACTTATTTAGAGAATAAAAACATGTTTTAACCCGTTTTTCTTCTTTTAACAAAATATGCCAAACTGTGCAGTACAACAGTGTTGAGTAAAGAGCTTTAACATAAATTATATATATATATTATATATATATATATATATATATATATACCTGAGAACCAGCTTTAAAAAATTACATATAAAGTCATGCAACCCACAATTAAACAACAAAGAGGATTAAAACTTAAGATAGTGAAGCTAATTAAGAAATAATGTTAATGACGTGACTATTATTGTTATCCTAAGATTACAACTGGTTACAGATAACGTACGATTAATTATCGTTTAATACATAAAACAAATCAACAATAAGACTAACAAGAGACCAATATGGAGTCCCAAAACTGACAAAATGTAATACGAATATTTAACTCACTACGTCAATAAATAATAAATACATATTATATCTATTATAATATAACAGTTGTGTTTGTTGTTATAATTACACAAAATTAGTTTTAATTTGTTATTTGTTATTGTTATTACCTGACATGTCCGGTCGTTGGGGCTCACCTCTTGTACCCCGTCGGTCACTCTTTATATCGGCGTGGCAAACTTCCACCGCTCCCCTTTTCTCTGTGGGACTTGGGAGAGGTGATTCAGGTCACGCTGCTAGCTTACATTCATAGTGTAACACACTAATGAATGTTGTTTAATTTGTGCAGGAGCTCAGATTGAATGACCGGATACATTTTGTCAGGTTTGGTCAGTGAATAAACGGAGATGTTTCGGGTCAACGCAGACTACACACAAGCTGACCGGTTACATATACATCATTTACATGAAGGGTAAAAGAAATATAAAGATTTATATACGGTACCCTATTTAATTAATTAACCTTAATATTATTTATTCATGTTTTCAGTTATATTTGTGCCTCGTGATTTTGTCAGTCTCGGGACTCCGTACACCAAATGCTGTTGATATATTTGTTTGATTAATGCTGAAACATTTTATGTTCCCACACAGTTGTATTATTGATCTTATATGAAAGGTGCCTTTAAATAAACATCAACAATAAGCTGGAAATAATTTGGAGAATCGTTAATTTTAGAAACTGAGTTTTAAGTCTGTTTTTCCTCTGTGTTCTGACGTAGAGCAGAACTTCACCACTAATGTCGCTGTATAGACGCAGGATTAGTCCAGAGGTTTGAATATTTTGTTTCCAGGGAATTGAACCTGTGTGTTTGTGTTCAGGGCTCGGCCTCCGTGGTGTCGGCCACTCCGACCATCCTGCTCAGCACCATGGCAACAGAGTCCATCTGTGAGCGTGTGCGGCAGATCGATGGCATTGACCAGAGCATGCTGGTACAGTACACTGCCACCATCAGGAAGGTCAGTGATGGAAAATGTTTGCTTGTTTCATTTCACCGGTTTTCAGTGTTAAATTAGTTTGTTTCCTCTTTGTTTTGTTTTTTAGGCCAATGTGAATGGCAGAGTTTTGTCTCAGTGTAACATTGACGAGCTGAAGAAGGAGATGAACATGAACTTTGGAGACTGGCAGCTCTTCAGAGCCATGGTCTGTCCACAAAAACACAAAATACACCAAAAACTGATGCGTTTATTACGTCAGGACAAAGCAGAATTGTTTCATTTCTTAATATGATGCTCAGAGTTTGAAACTTCACCTCTTTGCAGGTTCTGGACATGCGTCACGTGGAGAGCCAGGTGCTGCACGAGGAAGCCACCAGTGAGCAAGGCAGTGTTGTGGGCGGCCACACAGAGGCAGGAAGGCGTGCCATGGCTGCGCCCAACACCGGCACCGTCAACACGGACGCGTCCCCGATGTACAGCTTCAACCTGAGCTTTGAGGAGCTGAGCACTGCCGGGCTGGAGGACGTACAGCGACACGGAAACATGCAGTGGATGGTAAATAAGCAACGTTGTTTTTGTAATTTATTTACATTCAGGATGCTTATATTTGTGATACATATTCTTCTATAGCTGGAAGTTTCCTGGATTGAATCTCATTTGGTTTCTTTTCTAGAGAGAATGTGTCTATAAAGTGAGGATTTGCTTTGGGTTTTGAATACAGCGAATTAGTTGAAGTTTCTTTAGTCCAACAGACAACAAATTCTTCTTCTTCTGTGTCCGTCCTCAGGGTGGCCCTCACCGCACCGCCAGCATGACCAGCCTGAACTCTCAGGAGTCCTCGAACGACATCATAAGGCTGACGGACAAGCAGCAGGCCGAGTATCGCGATGCCTACCAGGAGTACATCGCGCAGATGGCCCAGCTGGAGATGGGCGCCGTCGGGGAGAAACCCGTCCAGCCTCAGCTGGGACAGTTCATGACATCATCATCCGAGGACAAGAGCAAGGATGGCGGTGAACAGGACGGCCGTAAATCCTTCAGCAAGAGGAGCAGCGGTGGAGGCAAGCCGGCAGACAACACCGACTTTGTCTCTAACAGTGACGCCCTGGATCCAATCACAGAGGAGGACGAGAAGGGCGACCACGGATCCTCCAAGTCCTTGCTGACCCGTAAGAGTTCAGCTGAGCGAGGTGGGCTTTTCCAGAGCGCTGCAGACCTGAAGCTGAAGGCCGGTAGCGGGCTGCGATACCAGAAGCTGACCAGTGATGATGAGGAGTCCGAGGAGTCGGATAACGCCCAACTGCTGAAAGACAGCAAGAAGGTGGTCGACTCCAAAATGCCCGCCGGTTCGCTGGCGCTGAAGGGGAAGGACTACCTGTCGGACGCCATGCTGGACAAGAAGGACTCGTCCGACTCTGGAGTGCGCTCCAACGAGAGCTCGCCCAACCACTCGCTGCAGGACGAGGAGGCCGACCTGTCGCAGCTGGAGAGGGCCAATCTGATCGAGCTGGACGAGGAGAGCCTGGCCAGGAAGCGCGGCCTTCCCAGCAGCCTCAGCGGCCTGCAGGACCCGGCCGTCGTCCGCATGTCCATCTGCTCTGAGGACCAGTGCAGCCTGCTGGCCAGCAGCCCCGAGGAGAGCTGGCCCTCGTCCAAGTCCTACAACCTCAACTGCACGTCGAGCAACGTCGCAATCAACAACAACACCAACGCCCAGCAGGGCAACCACCTCCGCCAGCCTGCAGAGGGTGCCACCTCCTTCTCCAGTGATGTAATCATCCCCCCGAGCGCTGGGACCACCGGCTCCATCGGTTCCATCGGTTCCATCGGTACCACCGGGACCACCGGGACCAGGCCAGGGCCCAATAACGAGAACGTCCGAGTGGTTCACCTGAAGAGGGGCCTGAAGCCTGGAGACCCGCCGGAGATCTGTGCCGTGTCGTCTGACACTGTCACTTTCGGCGAGGAGCGGGAGAGCATCCTGTGACCTCACTGAGGGTCTGCTAGGAGCCGCTTTCAATCTCCTGAACCAGAATCAGAGGTCAGATTTCAGACCAGGGTTGAAAAGGTTTAAATGTTTAATTCAAAACAGTTAAAATTAGACACCAGCAGCTGTTTGGCTAGACACTAAAATATTTTAGACTCTAACGTGTCATCAGATGTGACGGTAGTCGTCTGTGGTGTTTGATGCATGCGCTCAGCTGTAGTTAGTAGATGAACGTGAACCTCAGTAGAGACTTTATTCTAGCTAGACACTCAGCTGCATGTTGGTGTGATGTGATTTGTCGCCTCCAGGAACACTTTTATACCACCAATCATTTATTATTTGTTCACAACTTAATACTGAAAATAAAACAGATTTCAGCCAGACTTGCATGCAGGTAGATCAATCAGGGTCCAAAACATCAGACACAGTTTAGACACACATTAGTTCATGATGTCATGTTTCCCATGTGAGGTTAAATATTAACATTTAACATAAGAATTTAATAACTGCAGGACAAACTGGATGTGGAGCCATGTAACATGTAACAGCACCTCTTATTTGATGTGATAGTTCTGGAGAAACACTGTTGATGAACCAAATTTGGAGATTTTATTGGTGAAATAAAGCATATTTTTGCAAAATCAATAAAAAGAAAAACTACAGGTGGAAAAGTAAAAACAAAAAGCATCACATTAGAGAAAAAAACCCCAAACCACTTCACATAAGGATCATTTATTAACTTAACTTTGTCATCACTCTGTTTATTGAACCTGCAGGTTCCCACATACTGAAAACAATGTTTTTATTGACTCTAAAACGATAACACATTGATGTTTTAAATTTACGTTGAAAAAGAAAAAATAAGATTTAAATGCCTTCAGTGTGAGAAATTTGCCAGTAATCAGTATTAACTTGCTGTTTAACTCGTGTTTTCACCATGTAGCTTAGAAAGTTGTTTCTAGTTGTTGTTGTTGTATCGTGAGCCAAATGAACAAATCAGTGAACGTGTGAAGTTTTTGTGGTGAACTGCAGTAAAATTGGTATTTTTCTTAATGAAGTTCGGGTTGAGACACAAACAACAATTAGTCGCCAATGAGCTCGTTAAATTATTAAGATTATTAATATTTTAAAGTGAAATGTTACATGTTGAGAGTCAGATAACTCAGCTATCATTCATCTATCAAATGAATCTAGCAGGTGTTGTAATCTTAGTAACTGGAGAACATGGAAACACGTTTAATTTGAACTTTAGGTGCATTATGAACACTGATATCAATATTCAAGGTAAAAAACTAATTATCAGTTTTAAAACAAAATAAATAATATAATAATAAACTTTTTTAACAATTAGAATTTGATCCTGAATAATTTGGTGGTTCAGAAGTAACTTTTCTGTCTGCATGAAGCTGCATGTTGATTGTTGTCTGTCACCGTACACTAAAATAAAGAAACTGATGTTAAACGTTGAAGCTGCTTCCTGACTCTTCTTCATCTAAATATAGAGCTGGATCATGTACTCACATTCGATACCACACTGTCAAAGTACTGTAAGGTACTGCATTACAAGTAGAAGTCATGAGTATAAGTACTGAAGTATTATCACCAAAGGAAACGTACTGACGAGCTGCTGATGTATTAATCATCTGAACTATTTGACCTGTTGTGAAGTTTAATCTATAAAGTATAAAACATTGAAGGAATCGTTCATGTTGGATTTAAAGTGAAGAATTATTCAGGTCATATTTTCAGTAAAGAGCTTTTAGGGAGGTTGAAACAGGATTTTTATAAAAATATTTATTTGACTTAAACTAACTGCAGCTGTCAAATAAAATAGTGAAGTAGAAGCATACAGTAACATAAAATACTCAAGTACAGTAATTAAGCAAAAAATAATAATAATAAATTCCCAATATCGATGATATAAATGATCATTGTCATTTTACATCATCGCCATCAGCTGTGGAGTCACATCACGGAGATCTTCACATCTTTAGAAAGTGAGAAGCATTGCATTGTGGGGTTTTCATTCCACTGTGGGCTCTCTAGTGGCCTTTTACACACTCAGCATTCAGACGATCCCATAAAATGTCAGAGGATAAATGTTTAAGGTCACTGGAACAATGATTCAGAGGATTTCAGCTGCAATGTGTCCTGGTGTTTAAAATGTTTATCAGGACACTGATGATGACATGAATCCTGAAAAATAGTAATATACCAAAAAACATCCTGATGAAGTAAAATAATCCCAACGTGCCATCTCATCAGGTGTAAAGAAAGATGTTTCAGGTAGAAAAGAGTCTGACTGTATTTACTTAGTGGTTAAAGATTAAGGAGTCTGTCAGGCTTTAGGATGAATGAATGAATCCTCCAGCTGACTGCAGTGAAATAAATCCTGAACGGAGGTCCGCTCGTCTGGGCCTGCAACAAGTTCAAAGAAAGACAGAAGTCAAACAGAAGAAGGTGGAGACATTCAGGATGAATCGGCAGCTTTCTGCTGCTCCTCACGACGTCAGAGGGTTCACATGGTTTTAATATTAAAAAAGGACCAGTTCACATGTTTCCAGTGTGTTAAAGCATCAGTCAGGTGTCCATATGAACAGTGACTGTAATCATTGCTCCTGTTCATACTGGCTGTTCAAAGATCTGCTTCAAATGTGCTTTCAGTGTCAGTGATGGAGGTTAAAATCATTTAAAGTAGATGTGAAGCTTCTCTGAGGCTTCATCAGTGTGAGTTAGTCATATCAAGTGGATATCTGACACATTTACAGTCTCCATCACTTCCATTGTAAGTGTATTATGAAGGGATCTAATGGTCAGTATGAACAGGAGGATGATTACAGCAACAAACACATGTTCACTGATCATTTGTTCTCCTGACTGTTGATTTAAGACACACTGGAAACATTTTGAACTTGTCCTTTAAGTTCAAAAGGGTTGCGAATGAATTATGTCAATGAAGGTCCTCACAAGTGTGTGTGTGTCTGTGTGTGTGTGTGTGTGTGTGTGTGTGTGTGTGTCTCTGTGTCTGTGTGTGTGTGTTCTCACCACATCAGTTCATCTCTTCATCCTCTTTTTTGAGGAAATCATTGGACTGAAGAAAAAGAAAAAGTCAAAAGGTCAACAAATCCTGTCTTCATAATCAATGAGGCAATAACTGATCAATAGTTCCCGCAGCAGAGCTCAGACTTTATGAAAACTTTTCTTTACTTAACATTAATCTCATAGAATAATCTAATAGATCAGAATAAATAAATAAAACCTGTATGACAACATTTTGTACATAAAACAGATGAAAATGTAAAAGAAATGAAGCTAATTTATAAACAAATGAGATGCAAATAAAAGAGATGAGCTCATAAAGTGTCTGTCTGTCTGTCTGTCTGTCTGCCTGTCTGCCTGTCTGCCTGCCTGCCTGCCTGCCTGCCTGTCTGTCTGTCTGTCTGTCTGTCTGTCTGTCTGTCTGTCTGTCTGTCTGTCTGTCTGCCTGTCTGTCTGCCTGTCTATATGAGAATAAACATTGAACATATACAAGATGGTGACACTAAAACACATTAATAATGACCAATAATGATTTATAATCAACTTAATTAAAGTACGATGAAATAATAATTTGTAATAATCAAGTCACGATGATGAAAACATCCTCATGACGTCAGAGGGTTCACGTGGTTTAAATATTAAAACAGTTCACGTGTTTCCAGAGTGTTAAAGCATCAGTCAGGTGTCCACGTGACCTCCAGACCGAGTCAGGATACTGATCAACTGTGTCCTACCGAGCAGGTGAGGATGTTGCTCCCGGGGCTCTGGTCGCTCTGTGGCCGCTGCAGGCGCTGCTGTTGCCGGCCACAGTGGAGCTGCTCTCCCCACTGCTCCCCGCGGTCTCCAGCCGGGTAGGAGGACTCTAGCTCAGTCTGCAGGTCCAGGATGTAGTCGATGGCGTGCTGCAGGATCTCCACCCTGCTGACGACCCGTCCGGCCGGCAGACTGGGCACCAGCTGCCGCAGCAGCCGGTAACACAGGTCCATGTCCCGCAGCAGGAGCACCGGGACCCGCGACGGCTCCTCCGCCGCCGCCGGGCTCTTATTCTGGGAGAAGCTCGGCAGAAGGCATCGGGTGCTCCTCCTGCTCCTGGCCGCACACAGCGCAGGGCTCACGGCTTTCATGTCGCCTTAAGGATGCTGAGTTGCTGCCTCCACCTGACCGGAACTACCGAGTAAAACCGGTAAACACCGACCCAACAACAGCAGCGGACATCATTACTCACAGATCTGACAGACGAACTGGGCTGAAATACTTGACTGAGCTTCTTATAGAGCAGCTACAGGCTGAGCTGCAGCTCATTGGCTCCCACCTGACGTCACTCAACCTGTGCACGCGTGGGATGGACAGACTCAGGTCTGCAGGTAGAAAGTACCCTAACCATAAACTAACATCCTTTACCATGTAGAAATACTCCACTGCAAGTCCTGCATTCAAAATCATACTTTATGCTTTAATGTCAAAAGTAAACTCAACATCTGTACTTTAGGGAATATAACATGTTACAATGACCAATCAATGGATTATGAAAGATAATAACGCCCTCTTTGTCCAGGTGGTAATCCAGTCATGTTCAGTTGGTTTCTTTGTTGGAAACGTTTTGTGTGTTACAGACAGCAGCTTCCTCCTGTTTCTACAACCAGTCCGTTAACCTGATTCATGTAGATCTTAAACAACCGGATGGAAACACAAGAATTCAAAAACACAACTGAATCTTTGAAAGACGCGTTTTCTCTTGAATGAGGCGTCTATAAAGCAGAGCTTCTCTGTCGAGGTGTAACCAGCCCGTCAGAGGAGGATTTCCCTCTTTCAAACCTGAATCATCAGCATTTAAAACCTGTAAATCAAGCTCATCTCTTGTGTGATAACTTTTGAATACTAATCTTTATCTGTGGATCCTTACAAACACAGAAAGTCCCGTTAAGTCCTTTCGTTCTTTAGCTCGGCAGCGTAGTGCTGCCATCATGACAAAAATATATTTGCTTAGTTTCTCAATATATTATAACGAAAGAATTGTCCTTGTTCTAATGATTTGAAGAGACATCCTATGATGACCATGGTGAGCTGGGACACATCATGGTCATCATGAACAGACGCTGGCTTGTGTCCTCGCAGCATTTCAAGTTTGAATCCGTTAATTATCACAACTTAAAATCACGAGTTCAGTTGGATAAACATCAAATGCATCATTTCCTGGTCTTCAGTTCAGATCTGCAAACACAAAACCATGAAAACATAAACATACATATAATAAGGAGAATAACGATTCAATCAAATATAAAACATAAAGTGCTGAGCTGTCTTAGGAACCAAGAAGTAGTTTATAATGTTTTTTTCTTTGAGAAAAATGAACCTGAACAACATATTTATTTACCTATTATATGATTTGCTTCACTTTTTACTTCTTAGACAACAAAACTAATCCGTCTTTTTAGCTTTTTAGTTTATTTTTGCTTCAACTTGCCTGAAAAAATCTGATATTTTGCAGGTACAGAGATTTCTTTTTCCCAGAGCTTATTTAATAAAAGTGTTCGGTTTGTTCCTTTTCAGCTTGTTCTGCAGAAAGCTGCTTTACGGAGTCTGCCGGGTCTCAGTGGGAGTTGAACCCTGAACTCTGGCAGCAGTGGTGCCTTGCTTCAGCAGAAACAATGAAGACAGAAGAGAACTTTCCATCCTGCAGTAAATCCATCTGTTTTTCTGTCAATAACTGAAGCTTGCAGGTGCGGACAGAGAGCTGTGAAGCTGCTGCTAAATCAGTATAATGTGTCAGTAATAAGCAGCTGAACTGAGCAACAGTCTAGACACGTTAATGTGGTGCATTTAGTGTAATTACAGCTTGGTTTTTTAATTAACATAACTGCAAAGCAGTGCTGGAGGTTATCGCACAATATCATAGAACATATTTGGACTTTTTTTAGTTTTCTTACTGTAAACGTGTGCAAACTCAAACCAGACGACTCTGATGTCTGCTGATATACCTGATATACATCAGGGTCCAAACACCTGACACACCTGAACCAAAGATTCTCTGCCCGGCTTCACTGGAAGCATTTGTTGGGACATTTCTATATAAATGATATATATATAAATCAATGATGAATCTGATCAGATATGTGATGATCAGTCCTTCAGTACTCAGAGATACCGACGTGTTTCAGTATAAAATGTGATAACATGTGATGCAGTAAGTGAGCAGTTAGAAAGTCTTTAACCTTCCTGTCACAGCCTGAACATTTGCAAGACAAACAACTAAAGCCGACTGTGCTGCGCTGTGCAGACTGTGTCCTCTGTTATGAAAATGCCTGTGAGTCCTAACAGTAAAACACCTCTGCAGCTTCATGGATTTGAATATGTTACCCGGGATCAGTGGCGGCTGCGGGCTGTGTTTTGCATGTTCTAGCTGCGATGCTGCGACCTGCTGAGCTGCAGGCAGACACTGATCAGAGATGACGATAAGATGCAAAGTCTGCGGGAGGTTTTTATGCAGCTGAACGGATGTCAGAGCTACTTCCCTGCGGACATACCGGATATTAAAGCTGCAGCCAAATAAGAGACCAATATGACCCCTGTCTGTAAGTACAGTGACATCAATCAGGATGATCAATAACCCCATCTCACTGCACATTGACATTTAATTTGTGTGTTTGTCCAAATAAAGAAAAAAGTCTTAATGAACAGTGAGTGACAACCAATCAGAGAGCAGTACTGTCTGACCTTGGACTGAACCTGAAGCTTGCAGTCCTGCTGTGTGTGTTTGTGTGCGTCTGCAGATGTTGCAGCCGGATGGTTGTAATGTTGTAGGGGCCTCAGGGGCCCGGGCATGACGTTCAGCTGGTGGAACAGGCAGCTCTTTGGTTGGCTGGCTGTAAGCAGGACTGTGCCCTCTTTCAGGTAGCTTCTCCACCTCGCCTGGGGAGGACGGGAGGGGGGTGGGGGTCCACACAGATGTCCTTCCTGCTGGGCTTCACTGCACCGGCCAGGAAATGTCGTATTCAGCAGCTGGTGTAGAGCTGCAGAGCCAGCATCCTCTTCATCATCATCATCATCATCATCATCACACAGCAGTGAAATAAAAGGAGGAAGCAGCACAAGGCAAGTTTATCTTTATATCACCAATTAACAAGAAGACAGTTTATCGCGTCTTACATGAAACATAAAGGAGACAAGATGTAAAAGAAACACAAAACAACAGAATAGATGACAGTTAAAAAGAAACAAAGGTTTTTATACTTTAATACTGCACAATTGGGCCTGAACGACATTTTCTTCCCTTAAATCTCTGTTACTTTATATATCAAACAACAGGAGTTAAACTGCAGTAGTTTGAACATTTCTGTAACATCCTGCATCACTCACATGTTTATTCAAAGATAAATACGATACAGCTTGTTTCAGTAACAACATGCAGATAAACAGCTGCGGTTCTGTCTTCACCCTCAGGACCGCCGACGCCACATCTGTCCTCATCCTGCAGCCAAAACACCAGCAAGGTCACCTTGGCAACCACGAGAATAAACTGTCTGTATTTTGTTTTCAGACTTACTGATGTTGAAACATGTGAGATGCTATAACGAGAGAAAAATGAGTTCACTCACTTTTGTTGCCTGAATCAGATCTAGAAATGTCCTGGACATGTTTTCAATAATAACCTAAATCTAATAATAGATAATACACTAGTTTAACTCATTTCATTGTAATATCTGCACAGTTGCTCTGTTTTCCCATGTTTCCCTCTTGTTGAAACCCTGCAGCCCGACATAATGTCCTTGTATCCACACTGTACTGCAGTGTTTATGAGGACAGTGTGTGTGTGTGTGTGTGTGTGTGTGTGTGTGTGTGTGTGTAAGATCCTACAAGCTTTTTATCTACCAATAATATTTCAGCATCAGCAGCCCTGCAGGTTGTCATGTATTTCACTGGATTGGACGCTGTGCAGCTGTATTCACTGGTCTTTCTGGTCAAGACCTTTGATGCAGTAGATCATGTAGTTATGAAATACATGTTTAGTCAGTCTGTCGGTATGAATTCTTGTCATACTATTAGATGCAGTATTTATATTGAGGACCCCTCTTGCTAAGGATCCAGGACTGATGGCCAGTTAGCCCCATCTAGTGGACAGAAAACAGAATTACATGGTCTGAAGTGTGATTGGTCGTAGTGTAGTGTAGTGTAGTTAGCCTGATGCTTTCTTGTTACAATATCAGTTTAGTCCTTGCATGTATAAATATTATTCAATTCATTTATAAAATAATACTCATTAAAAAGCTTTCAGATACGATTGACTTTGATAAAGAAATGTGTTTGTGATTTGTTTGACATTATTGCTAAACCTGTTTGACTTCTCTAAAGGTTGGGTGCAAAAGTTGTGTTGTTACAAACCAGACAACAACCAGACACACAAGTAAACACACAAAAATGTGGCTTGGTTCACCTCAGTGTTTTAGTCACAGTTATTTCTACTAAACAAGGAGTCTTTTACTCAACTCACAAACCGTTCAACACACATTTCCTCCTTCAGAACTACAGTATCAAAAGAACTCCAACAAAAATACAGCAGAGAGGGCATCTTCTTATCAATAGAGCAGCTACAGTGTGCTGACTTTCTACCTGTGCACAGGTGTGTGCAGGCTGCTTGAGCTGTTACTGTGAGTGAGGATATGTCCTGTTCCTCCAGGTGAGCAGAAAGAGAGATTTTAATATTGATTTTATAGATTGATATATTTACATACCAATATATGTAAATACATCATGTTCATTTAAGCCTAAACTTCAATAAAATAACAAAAAACTGTTTATTGAGTCATCAAAATATATATTTTACTTAACAAATGAATTAATGGTGACAGATGTTTTATTTTATGTTAATTTAAGACATATAAAGGGAACATAAATCAACTTTTTTATACTTTCAGAAATTAGTTTTTGGAATGTAAACTGCATAATTAAGCAATGAAGTACAGTATGTGGTACCTTTTTACACCTCATGTTAATTTCTGTTTAAGAAGACTATATAAATAAAGCAAGAAAAGATGAAATGTTGCTTGAGACCCCTTCAAACCCCCGTGTCAGCGAAAACAGGAAAACAGCATTTGAAGAAATATCCTCAAATGTAAGATGATTGAGATGAGCAACCGTAGGGCCGTACGATGCCCATGTCTGGTTTATATCAACACCCTGCAGCATTAGTCCCTGGAGAAAAACATGTCAATCTGGTGTGGATCTGGTTTTCAACAATGATGTAATCCCCTTAAATAACTAGCGATGCTCTTCTTATTTGAGATGAAGCTCAGACTGACCTCAGATGAACATGTGGCCGAATACTAACACTATCCCAATTCAAGCGCGACGTGTTCTGGATGAAGATTAAAAGTTTTACTTCTGAGATGAAGTCCTCCTTAAGATTTGTAAACCAGGTGTGTTTAAATGGGGTTAACTTCTCCTGGTTTCAGGTGTTCCACTGGTGACACCTGCTGGTTGAAAGAAAGAACAGCAGGCAGTGATGAGCTCAGCCCAAACACAACATTTTGTTATATGAGTCATAATCAGTGTCGTCAATCAGTCATGTTGTATCCATTGTAATTTACCTAAAGGTGATACGTACCTGTCACATGTGTCTCTGGTCTGTAAATACATTTTACAGTTAATCTGCAACTGAGCAGAAAGCATTATTTATAATAACATTCACAGTACTTCATCTGCAAATTGTCACCTTGTATGTGTGTCACCTGCACACAGGAGGGAAAAAGTCGAGTTTTAAATCATTTTGAACTTTTTATTCCTGGAGCTGCAGGTTCGTTTTGTCCTCTTTCTGCTGACTAACATGTATCTGCCTTCAGTCTGTGTGGGTGATGGAGGTCTTTCCTGTTGAATTATTAAGGCAGTGCCCTGCCCTCACCTCTGGCCAGAGGTGACATTTACACCCAGCGGTGTCACTTCAAAGAGGCGTTGAGGCCCGACTCTTGGATCCAGTTTCACCCCGCGGTGCTGCGTTCAAAGTCAGCCGGGATATTCAACTCACACAGATACACAATCTTGCAGAGAAACAGGGAGGAAACACAACATGAACTCAAACTCTCAGTATCTGAGCCATTCAAAAACATGCTTCTTTTCTTCTAAACAATGTACTTTGATCATAAGTCAGACCAGATCATCAAATCTGACCTATTTGTTCATTTGAGAGCAGTAAAAACACCCTGAATAGTTTTTCTTTTAGCCTGATTTTTTATGATTTTTCTAAAAGTTTACTCAAACAATATTGGTGCATTCTCCACATTCAATAGCATTTCTTGAAACATGATGGCTGTCATGTTTTAGGTGACATCAGATCATCATATAGTGTGATTGAGAATATTTTCTTCTCCATAAACAGCTTTTGAATAAACTCTCTGCTCTCTGAAAGCTTCATCATTAGATTAATAATGACGTGGTGTGTTTATGAATGAAGATTTGTGATTGTATGGAGAAGTGTGAAGGGTCAGAATATGAACAGTAAAGGGTTAAATGTGTTTAAACAAACACTGAAGGTGAAACAACAGCATGCAAACGTTTCTCATATGTAAAGGTTTTATCTGCAGAGGTGAGAGGGAAGTGAGGATGTTATCTGGTGTTCCTGCAGTTCATCAGATCCTCTTCATTTCTTCCATAAACAGAGTCAGCTGGTTGTTTGCTGCACAGAAACCATCTCAGCTTTGTTTCTAGGATAAATAAATCAGGCAAAAGTGCTGTTGGTGCAGTTAATAAACCTAATTATGTAACTGGCCATTAGAAACTGTTGGAGCTAATGACTAGAGCTAACTAGTTAGCGGTTCATTAACTAGATCTGGGAATCAGTGCTACTGTCAGCTAAGCTAACAGTAAATTCAACTTTCCAAGTGAAATTCAAACTTAAAGCACAACGATTCTCCAGATGTTGAAATTAGTTTTCAAAATGTGCTGAAATGTTTAACTAAATTTCCAGCAAATCTGCCAAAAGGCATTATGGGGATTGTAGGAAATCATGACCTGAAGGAGGATAAAACTAAACGGTCTGAACATGAAGCCTTTCTGAGCTTAAACTAAAACTCCTGTTGCTTTGATGAGATGCTCGAGATAAAACTGACCTCTGTTAAAGTATTATGTTAGTGTCTTTGAGCTGCTGACCTGGCTGTGTTTTATAGATAACGGAGTTGAAGGTTCGGTGAAAATATGCAAATAACCGAGACAGGAAGCCAAGTCAGATGGAGGATAAGAGGCTGAAATGAGAGGGAGGATTAAAAAGCTGCACAGCTGCTCAGTCGGCTGCTGCTAAACACAACCAGGAGCTGGAGCTCATGTTTGAGGCTCAACTCACTCTGAACCTGAACCGACGACGATTTCTTCCAACTTTTACAGTCAGCCAGTGGGGTAGTATTGCAGTAGAGTCCATAAATAAAGACAAAGCTGTAAATGTACTGAAAGTGTCCTTTAAAACTGCATCACAGCATCACTAATATCAAACAACAAAACATAAATCCAGGTTGATTACTGCAGCTCTACTTCAGATCCTCACTGGGCAGCTTATTCTGTAAGATTCACATACTCTGAGATTTTGTGGGAGAAAATCACAGTTTCAGTCTGATAAACAGCCGAATCAGAGAGAAAAAGCACCTGATGAAACCCCACAGACTTCAGACTACCCCCACAATCCTCTCTGTTACCTGCCACCATGACAAGGCCCCCTGCTGTCAAGCTTTGAGCAGATGATTTATTATTTCCATGTTTAAAAAGCAGCTTCCTGCAGAGAGGAGTTAAAGAGTGACAAGAGCTTTCACTCCTCTGTCTTCTCTCAGTAATAAATATCTGCTTCATGTATTATCTGTGTACTGTGACCTTTGACCTCTGGTTTCAGTCTCTCTGCAGTGTTTTTTACTTTTGTGACCTCTGTGCAACCTTGTGTTGTCATTACCCAGTATGCTCAGGTTGATCTCGCTGTAATATCTGTCTCAATTATCCCGAGCAGAGTCCATGGATTTATCAGAGCGAACGCTGCCTCCTCTGATCTGCTGCCAAACATCTGATCGGTGTTTCCTCTGATATCTCTGATTACTGTGAGAGCTCTCTGAAACCAGAACCACAGCTAACTGCGTCTGTGTCAGTGGCTTTTTAGAACTTTTACTCTGAAAACAGCTGCGGTGATCCTATAAAACAGTAAAGATGAAGACTGGACGGTTTTTCAGAAAACTCTTGTTCTTATCTGAGCCAATGATAATTCGCTTACACACAGACAGCTGAGACACTGTGTTACAGTCTATAATATATTATATTGTTATAGATTTAAGAAATGCTAGAGAGAAAAGGTACGTCTTCTGTTTGTGTAGCAGTGACAGTGACTGTAGTCGTTATGATGGAGGAAGAAATCCAGTGGTCACATGGTTAATATTGTTGTTGATATTGTTGTTAGTGGAGGGCCACTTCCTGTTTCCTGTCTGAAGTGTGTAAATACAAAGAAAAAGAGACAATAATGATAAAAATACTTTAAATGTGAAGTATTTCAGTGGAACATGAACCCATGTCTGAGTGTGCGCTACAGCTTCATCCATCCACACTCATCTCCACCTGGTGACATCAGGTGCTACCTACACTTTGACCTCTGACCTCCACGACACACTCTGACCTCAGCTCAGCCAATCAAAGCCTCTCGTCAAGGGAAATGACCCCATGATAAGACAGGACCAGGAATCATAATGTCACGTGTGCTGCATTCACTGGCCATCAGGAGAAACAGGGAAACTGGAACTTGTTTTGTTCACGTGTAAAACGACTTTTTGTGCACAAATTAAAAATGTGAATAAATTACATTTTAAGTCATTTCGTTTTATGTTTGTACGATTTATTAAAAACGTATTACGTCATTGGGACAATATGAATATTTGTTTTATGCAAATATAAGTTGTTTTGAAGGCTGTAGTTACTACATGTTTTTTGTGTGTCACAGTTTGATCCTGAGTCGTTGAACTGTGCAGGTAACAAGTGAAGAAGACGAGAAACAGGATTTCAGACTCAATTAAAGAAACGTCTAAAAAAAGAAAGAAATGTGCTGCTGTTTGAGGAAATAATCTCCATAAACAATGAAGCAGCCAGCCGCTAACACCGCTTGTGGGGAATCGCCTCCCTTATGGGGACAAAAAGCAGGCATCCTTAATCTAAATAATTGATTTTAGGATGAAGACTTCGGGCAGGTTTAGGCTTGTGTTAGGTGCTGTTATGGTTGAGGTTAGGATCAATCTTCAGGAAATGACTGTTAGTCAATGTCCTCTGAAGAGATGGAAACATGGTGTGTGTGAGTGTGTTTCCTCTTTATACAGTCTGATCTGTTTCCTGTTGCTCAACAAGTGAAGATAAAAAGAATCAACACCAACAATAAAATGTCCTTTAAATTAAAACAGAAACACGGTGTTGGTCCAGGCCTCAGTGTATCTGCAGGTGTGAAAGTGAAATAAAGAACTTGATGTACTTTTACTGTGCTTGTTGTGTTTATTGACCTGCTGGCACATGCTGTCTGTTATATTTTCAGTCAAAAACCAGTGGTGGAAAGCAACTAAGTACATTTATTCAAGTTTCTGTACAAAGGTACAGTTTTGAGATATTTGTCTTTACTCGAGTATTTCCATGTGATGCTACTTGTACTAATCTGAACTCAAGGTCCACTTACTAGTACTTATTAGTACTCTCTGTTCCCGCTGCGCCTGAACACATCACTGGATGAATAAGGAATGAATCTTTAACAGCAGCTGCTTCAGGAGTGTGTGCTGCGGTGGCCCCCAGGCGCCCCTCTCATTAGGTGGCATTTTTACCCACAATGCATTATTCACCCATTCAACTATTGTGTCTGAGAGCAGACTCGCCACCACTCGCTGGGATATGAAGCAAAGCCTGCTGGGAGCTGCGGCACAAGTCAACACTTATTAAAGGATCCTTCCTGTTTTTATCAACCTGAATATCTGCAGAGAGAAACAGGAGATACGCTGGTGTGACGTCAGCTGGTTCACAGAGGCTGCACTAGTGCAACCGTGTTGAACATCAGAACATGATAGAAATCACTAAAAGTAGAGTATGAAGCCTTTAAAGTTAAATGTGGCACCGCTGGCTCCGCTTCACACACACACACACACACACACTGTGGAAAAATCAGACGAGGTCAGACGGGGCCATGCGCCTGTTTCCTGTCGCTCATTTCCCACCTCAGGCTGTGTGTGTGTGTGTGTGTGTGTGTGTGTGTGTGGGAGAGAGAGAAACCTTTACTTTACCTTTCTGATGTCAAGTCAACATGTTGCATTCATGTCCAGAAACCTCATAAAGTCTTTGAACTGAAAGTCAAAACATTTATTAAAAGCAAAGTTTAGTTTTGCTGTCGGCTGGTTTTCAAAAAGAGAAACGAACACGAGAAATGAAAGTTTATTTTATGATCGACACTCATCAGATGATTTACTTAGAAAACAACAGGAAGACTGTTGTTTTCTATTCATCATCTGTCCAGTTTCCATCATCAGCATCTGTCTTCAGATGTGAAACAAACTGCTGTGTTTCAGACAGAATCGGTATATTAATGCTTCTGTGTCTTTACCTCCTTCAGCGTTTCTTCATTAACTTTTAGAGCAGCAGACTAATTTAAACTGTGTCTGTTTGTCTTCACTCATAACTTTGTTCAAAGTTTTTATTAGTCGCAGTTTTGTTTCCTCCTTCAGGCTTTTTTGCTCATGTGTTTCTCATAGTGTTTTGTTCCAGTAGTTCTCATTCATATTCTACTATCTGTGTTTTACTGTATTCATAAGTGTCTGAAAACAGCAACGTTTTATATAGTTTAAAGTTTTAAATAACTCTATTTATGCATTGTGGAATGCAAGTATGAGCTTGATGGTATTTGATAGAAACATGAAGTGATGAGCTCACTGCAGTAAACACTGCTTCTTTGTCCTCTGCTGAAGGTAAAATGAGCTTTTCTGTCATCGGGGCCTTAAAGACGAAGCAGCCGGAGCTTTTAAACTGATCCGGAGACGAGAACATCACAGTGCTTTGGTCATATTAGCATGTCAATCACAGACGGTGATGTCACCGCACGCCGCCGCTGATAATGATATAATGTAGAGAAACTGACCTTTAACCTGAAAATCCATCATACTGAAACTCTATGAGATGTAAACACATCTCCTGCTGAAAGAGATTTTCTGTCTGCTGTTTTTTAGAAGGTTATTGTGATTTCAAACAAGTCCACATCTGTCTGATTTACATGTTGTATTTGGCGAACAACAAGTAGCTCAAATGCTGCTAAAACCAGAACACACGTTTCTTCTGAACAGCTGATAAAATCAAATAAGCTTGTTGTAGCCGAACAAGAAGCTGGAATAACACGAACGAGCTTCGTTTACCTTCTTTACATTCCCGGAGGTGTGAGATGGTCTCTGAATATTTAGGTCAAATGTTTGGTTCCTTGTTAGTGAAGATCTGAAGGAGACGAGTAGCAACACGACACACAGTCCTCCTCCATGTATTTAAAGTTTATGTGAAGTTAATATGAAGCTTCAAATCCAGTAGATATGAGTCCCTCTTTTTGTTCCTACTTCCACCACAGCTCAACAGGGAAACACTGTCTGACAGACTTCAGTGAACTCGTCCTTTAACCACAGAGGCGTCAGATCAGTAAATGGCCGATATTTTCTGTATTTTCACGCTGCTTATTTACACGTCTCACATCCTCTGCAGTCTGACAGCTCGTCTGTTTAGTCTCGTCACTGCAGCCTCCTGATAATCAGCAGCAGTTGAGAAAACATGCTGAGCTTGTGGTCTGCGCTCCTATTCGCCGACTCTAACGACCCCCCGACTCCTCTGAGACTCCTCTTGGTGGAGTTGGGACTTCCAATCACTCTTCAGCTTTGCATTCTGGGTAATGTAAACAAACAGGAGTGAGAAGTCCTTGACTTCAACCCGAAGACTGAAAACATAAAAGTTAAAACTGAGCTTGAAAACAGAACAATGTGAACTCAAGGTCCACTTACTGGATTGTTCTGATTTCACCACATCACACAGGCTTCATTATGAGATGGAGTTTGTTCAGTTTGTTCAGTTGTCACTAAACTTTCCAAATAACAAATATTATAAAGTTTGAACATCGATATGAAGCCCATATGAAATGGTAGAAAGCTGAAGAACAAGATCATGAATGGACCTTGAGTTGAGAACTGAACTCTACAAATGCTACACTACACTGATGTTTAGACAAGGATCAGTTAGACCGGCTCAACTTAATCTGGTTTATTCTTTAAATCGCAGCCGTGAGGTGATCGATCAGTTCAGACTGAGTCTGGTGAGAGTCGCAGTGTTCGAGTGTCAGACGTCCCAAATAATCTGATTTATGACCCGACGTCTGGACGACTCGCCTCAGCTTGTTGTCAGTTTTATAGAAGATTAAACTTTATTTCAGTCACAATGATTTATTTATTTCTTAAAAACGTATTTATCTTTATTGATTGTAATTGTGTTGATCTATAAACTTCTATAAGCAAATGTGTTTGTTTAAGTTAAATTCATGTACAGCTGAATATATGGAGATAAAAGTGTGTTGGTATTTTCATATACCAACACACATATACATACACATATTTCATATACAAACACATAAAATACTAATTAAAAGGTTGTTTAAGTTGATTAGAGGGATGCAAAAGTCAGACTGAGACTAAATTTATCAGATACAGTTCAATAAGTGTTATGAATATTAATGGGTTTGTTACTCATACTGTATTTATTGTAACTGTTTCTGCTGCTCGGTCTGTAAATGAGGATCGTTTGTGATCTCCTGTCTTATTCTAAAGACTCTCATTCATGCAGCTCAGGTCATCAACTCATTTATTAGGTTATTAAACACCTGGAACATCCTTAAAGACACTCAGAAAGCCTTCAAGGACCTGGGAACTAATTGAATAATTAATCTGAATCGTTAAAAACAAACAGATATTATTTAGCTTGTTTTAAGATGGACATTTGAGAAGCAGCAAACTCCAAATAACAAAGACTTAAATGATCCATAAAAGATCAATATGCTTCACAATACTGACTTTCAAGGAAATTCAATGACTTCTGACTGTTGGAACTGACACTAAAATCTCTCATTTTTTGGCATTGTTGCTTAAAAAATTAACGATTACTTGATTCTTAAAATTGTTGTTGATTAATAAACAAAACAGAAGCTGAAATCAGTGAATGAGGTTTTTTTTTTGCTTAAAAATGTTTTTGGAGGAAAAAAAATAGCTGTTGATTAATTTTCTGTTAATCTAATAATCAATAAATCAAACTTCCAGGCCTATAACTAACAAGTATTTTCATTATCAATTAATGTGATTTTTTTCTCGATTAACTGATTAATCTATAAAAAAGTGAAAATGTGGATCAGTGTTTTTCAAAGCCCAACATGACATCCTCACATGTTTAGTCCACACGCTGCAATAAAAACATGAATGTGAGTATTTAGAGACACAGAAAAACATCCAATGATAGATCAATCAAATCAATCAATCAATCAAAGCATCTTGACTCAGTTCCAGCTGATTTTATTCAGTCGTCGACATACAGACAATCATCGCAGTTTCCCCTTCTGCTACAAAAAAACTTGGGGATGGTCCTCTATTTCAGTTTTTTCTCTTTTCTTTTATATTGCACAAAAATAATAAGCAAAAAACAAATATGTGCCGTTGATGATATAAAAAATGTAACAGAAAATCCAGTTTCTCTCCTGATAGTAGGGACTCACTCACACCAAATATACATAAACTCCTAAATCTCAACCGTTTTACACAACATATACAATCCTGCTCTGGTACCATCATCCCAAACTGTGTCTGTACACTCCTTTAAAACAACAGCGAGGCACTAAAGCAAGGCAGGCTGCTGGGATCTGAACTCACAGGCTCAGAAACACATAACCTTCAGTCAGAATGAAAAGTGGCAGAAGAAGAAGAAGAAGTGCCTGAAAACACCTTTGACATTCCCTTTGACTGTACAAAAATATGCCTGAAAATAGTTTTACTTCTGGATTTTTTAAAAAGATGAGGTATGTTTGGTTATAGAGATATCAAAAATGCTTCCTGTCATACCTGTGGGGTTTTAAACTTAACGTTTCATGTTTCCCCACACCTGGAGGGAGCCAGAAATAATAATAATATAATAATATAATATAAAAAGGAGGACAGAGGTGTGGAGTCACATGAAACAGTAGTTATAGTCCTGGTGCTGGGGGTAAACATCCTGATATTATTAGTGTTATTAAAAGTCACATTTGGGTCTGGACGGGAATGCATAGTTCGGGTCCTGGTTCAGACCCGAGCAACAGAAAACTAAATCCATAAAACCCCGTTGAGGCTGAGATTTTTTGCAGAAGCACCGCTGTGTTCAGTCCGGATTCTCCCAAAGCAGCTCACCGCCTCCCCCTCACTGAACCCGGGCTGCACCTGCCCCATCCCCCGGTCCCTGACTGGCTCTGGAGGTCCAGAACCGGCTCCGGCGCAGATGAGGTGGTGAAAAAATGATAATCCTTTCCCCTGCCCGGGTTTGACATCGACAACCTCCCCGGTAGATCAATAAGTGAACACCAGGTCGGAGAAGTTGGCCTCCAGCCAGTCCCCGGCGATCATCTCGCTGAGCTCCGGGGTGCAGTGATCCGGGAAGTCGAAGTGGGAGCCGAGGCAGCCCTCGCTGCCGCACGAGTCCAGGTCTTTATCCACCAGCGACAGGCTCAGGTTCCCCGCCGCCGACGGTTCGGCGTGGAGGCCGGCCAGAAAGCTCAGGGAGAAGTCGGTTCCCTCCACCGGGGGGAGATCATCCAGGTCCTCCCCACAGCAGGAGGAGCCACAGCCGCAGCGGGATGAGGATGCTGGGGAGAGGGAGGCCGGGTAGGAGGCGGTGCCGGTGCCCTGCCGGGTGATGTTCTTGAAGCTGTAGAAGAGCCGTCCGGTCGGCTCGTACATGCCGGTGCCCTCCGGTTCGGCGACCGGGACCTTAGCGAAGTTGTACCGGGACGTCTCATCCTCCTCCGCCGCCTTAAACTCCTGCTCCTCTTCAGAGTCCTCCTCATCGTCCTCCTCCTCCTCCTCGGAGTCGGTAAAGTCCCGTTTAACTAGTTTGCTGGTTTTGAAGCTGGTGGTCAGCACGTACCGGTACCGGGGGTCATGATGCTGGGGGAGGTGGCTGCCCGCTCTGCCGGGACCGAGCACCGGTTTACTGGGTTTCAACTTGGAGAATTTCTTGGCGGCGGCGGGGTTTTTATTCCCGGGTCTGACACCAGTTTTCTCCGGTGACTGAGCGGCTGGTTTCCCCGCAGCAAAGGCGACACAGCCCTCAGTCTTGGGCTTCTTTTTGGGCCGGTACTTGTAGTCCGGGTAGTCGGCCATGTGCTTGAGGCGGAGCCGCTCCGCTTCCCGGATGAACGGCGTCTTTTCGGCGTCTTTTAACATCTTCCACCGCTTTCCGAGCCGCTTGGAGATCTCGGCGTTGTGCATGTCCGGGGACTGCTCCATGATCTTCCGCCGCTCTATCTTGGACCAAACCATGAACGCGTTCATCGGCCTTTTGATGTGGCCGGATGCTGTTTTACACCAGTCCGGCTTCAGCGGCACTGGGCTGCACACCGAGGCCGCCAGAAGCTCTCTGTCGTCCGGGTCGGTCCCCTCGCAAGCTGCGGTGTTAATCCCCGCCCCGCCGCGCTCCGTCTGCTGAACCATGGTCCGGCTTAATGTTTCAAACGGGCTGAAACTCCCCCGCGGACACTTTCACTACTTTATTTCTCGTTTTTCTGTGTTTTCGGGCTGCAGCTCCGCTTCACACCGACAACATCTCACTCTGTTCAAACTTCCAAACCGGCGTCTTATTAACCGGCTGATCATGCGCGCGACGTTACCTCCCTCAGCCAATCACAGCCCCTCCTTCTCCAAAACCTTCCCGCCTCCGCAGCACGCTCACCCAATCCCAGCATTCGTACCATCCCATCGAGCCCGCCCACCGACGTCTAGCCGTTACTTCAATTCGATTTCAATTGATAAATCATTACAGTGAAAGTAATCGATATTTAGCGCCTTTTTATTGGAGTTTAGTGGTACGAAATCCCAGGATCAATACTTCCAAGGCCTCCAGCTCAAAGAAAACGTGTTCAACATGTTTTCTCTTCCTTTGTGTTTTTCACCCTGTTTATGTGACAGATTATAAATTCAACCTGTGTGACATGAAAGATGAGATGGAGGAAAATATGGTTGAAATGTTATCAGATTTATGTTGATATGCATCTTAATTACTGAGAGAAAGTAATTAAATGCTGAATTAAACATAAAGTTGAGCACTTCCAGGAATTTAAATAAGCTTTAAGTCTTACAGTTATCCTTGAAAATAGTTATAAGGGTCCTTGAGAGTCCCCTGAGTGTCCTTAAGGATGTTTCTGGATTTTAAGGGTTTTCTGTCAACAGGTGAGTGAATAAAGTTTTACCAGTTTGTCTCCAGGCTGAATCAGGACATCCAGATGTAAATCAGACAGGTTTCCTCCTGCAGGTGGCGACCACAGAGAGAGGCAGAGATGGAAACAGGCGCTTCCAGCTTTAATGAGCTCATTACTGTCCTGCAGGAATATGATCATTATCATCTGTTTGCATGTCTGTGGATTATACAACACAACTATATTAAAGTCAGACATTTTCATCATGTTCATTTACATCAGATATTATATTCACACAGTGTCTGATAATGTTTAGTCTGAGGGGTCTGGTTCTCTCTGGTTCTCTCTGGTTCTGGTTCTGTTGTTTGTGATAGTGTACAGTCTTTTTATTCTGGATCTGGAATATCTGATTTCAAATTAATCAATAATATAAAAATGAGATTCTGGCCCTTTAAGACAGGACCACAAACACAGGATGCACCTTAACATCCTTTAACAGATTATTTAACAGTGATTATCCAAACACATGTTCATTTAGAACGAACCAGTTTGACGCTTTCTAATAATGATAATAAAAATAATAATAATAATAATAATAATGATAATAATAATAATAATAATAATGATAATGATAATAATAATAATAATAATAATAATAATAATAATAATAATAATGATAATGATAATAATAATAATGATCCAGCCTGTTAACGTGCTCACAGCAAAACGCTTCACACGTAGCAGCGAGCTCAGTGGACGTCGCAGTCCTTTGAGGTTGTAAATCACCTGGTTTGTTAGAAGCTCTGATTTCATTGTGTCTCATGCTTCTATAATTTCACCTATAACATTGATTGTCCAGCAAAAGGTTGAATTTTTGTGCACCAGTCAAATACATGCATGCTTGTCTTATCAGCACCAAAACAGGGTAAACTGCTATTTTAAAAACTACAGTAAACTTTATAATGTTTTAGTGCAATATTTTTAATGTATTTTTAATGTTTTAGTAATATTCTTATGTCCCACTAATATAACAGCAGTTTAAATCAAATTCTGTATAATCAATAATGTTTTAAATGTTCTTGAGACTCGTTCATGTCGAAGCTTCTCCGGTAGTAAAATTAGATTTTTACATGTGAAAACAAACGGCAGAGCAGCTGCAGAGAGACAAGCACTGCTGTTAATGTGGACTATTGATTAGTGTGTGTGTGTGTGTGTGTGTCTCCATCCATTCACATAAATGAGCTGAGCCGTTACTCAGGAATGTGGCTGCTGTTATGTAAGTCGTCAGAGGTCAAAGGTCGATCTGCTGCCAGCAGAGGTGAGGACTCTTCAGGTGGAAACAGACTGATCGCAGAGAGAAACAGGAAGTGTTAAAATGAATCGAATGTATTTATACCATGAACACGGAGGATCCTGCACTCTGATCAAACAGGCAGGAAGTCAAACTGAGATAATCAGTTAAAATGAGTTTGACAGTCAGTGAAAAAACACATTCAATTAAAAAACTAATTAAAAGATCCACCATTAGAATAAAAATAAAACAAAAGATGACGGAGAGGAACTCCACACTGTTAGGAGCTATAATCTACTCTGAACTGAGCCGTAAAGATTTTTATACAGCATATTTCATACAATGCTTCAATAACCCAGAAAAAGATCTGCAATAAATGGAAACATTAAGAAACTGTAAAAACA